>SADC01000022.1:0-230141 GCA_004194705.1 Ditylenchus dipsaci | reverse complement strand
GACTAAAAAGCGATTTAAGGGATTATGGTCTGTATTGAGAGGGATGGGACAAAATAGGGGTCCCTTTAGAGTTAGGAATGCGCAAGTTCTCCGTAATTCCACATGATATCATACATCACGGACGTAAAACGGAGAGGATGACGGGCTTCAGTTTCTTTCTATTTTTAAAATTAAAAACACTGTAAGTGGAAACGATGTAGGTGAAAATAACCTCTATTAGGGTGAATCTTAGGGTGTTGGGTACCCGCGTACATAAACTTTTTTGTTTTGTGAAAGAAAGTTGGCCGAAAGCACGGTAAGCACTTAGTTGAAGCCTTAGGCGCAGGTTAGGCTTAAACAGACTTAAATAAATTTCTCTCTTCCATTTGTCAAACAAATCCCTGAAAATACAAATCCCAGTAATTCTTTCTTGTCGAGACTGTTCCTTAACAGCTTTCACCTGCCTTTAAAAGGACAATACTTTTTTTTGGCGTAAAACACATTTTTTTTGGCGCAAATTTTTGTTTTGCGTAAGTAGATTGAAATTTTCAACTTTTTTACAAAGTTTTAACTTCATCATGTAAGCTGCTCTTCTAGTTTCTGATGAGATATCAATTATTGCATCATCTTTGAAAAATGTGATACAAAATGGTAAAAGTATGAACAAAATTAGGGTAGCAATATGGTTCATATTTTTACTTTTTTGTATCACATTTTTAAAGATAATGCAATAAACGATACTTCATCAGAATTTAGAAGATCAGGCTACATGATGATGTAAAAACTTTTCAAAAAAATAAAAAAGTTTCAATCTAATTACGCAAAACAAAAATTTGCGCCAAAAAAGTGTTTTTGCGCCAAAAAAAAAGTATTGTCCTTTTAAAAATGGTTTTAGGCCTCTAATATTTATAATGAAAAAAATTAATTTGGCGCGTCATAACTTGGCGTGTTACGTTATGTACCTTTGGCTGTAACTACAACACCAAAATATGATTTCCCCCAGTAAATTACTGATTTCCTCAGTAAATTACTGATTCCCCCAGTAAATTACTGATTTCCCAGTAAATATTTGCGGGAATTTGAATTTTAGGTCAGAAAATACCTTCAACTGGTCAGAATCCCACCCAGAGTGGCCAGAAGTCCCTGAAAGTTGGTTTTTGGGGGTTTACTAAAGGGGGGGGGGGTAAACTTTTTGCGAAAAAATCGATTGAGCGTCCGATGGGCTCAATTGCTCAGGATTCCACCCTTAAACCATTCATCATCTTAAACCCCAACCATCCAAAAACTGCTCCAGACCAGTATCTAACTACCCTAAATCAGTGCTTAGGTTGGTTTAAGATAGTGAGAATGGTTAAGGGTGGAATCCTGAGCAATTGCCCATCGGACCCGAAATTTGATCCGCTCAATCGATTTTTCGCAAAAAGTTTACCCCCCCTTTAGTAAACCCCAAAAACCAACTTTCAGGGACTTCTGGCCACTCTGGTGGGATTCTGACCAGTTGAAGGTATTTTCTGACCTGAAAATTCAAATTCCCGCAAAATTTACTGGGGAAATCAGTAATTTACTGGGGGAATCAGTATTTTGTTTGAAATTCAAATTTACTGGGGGAAAATAAATTTACTGGGGGAAATCAGTATTTTGGTGCGTGAAATCAATTTCAGCCTGTACTTTTTCCAGAATTGGACAAAAGTTACACAATGTCAACGTCTCAAAAAATAGATTTAGGGTCCCAAAAAAGTACAAATCTTTTCAAAAGGTACAATTACGTACCCTGGTTTTATTGTTTCTTTTTTGTCGCTAACGTTCTGTAATCAGTTATTTTTGGCGCTGTTTTATCAGACAAGTCTATTTTATTAGAACAAAACTAGAAATTATCAGTTTGGAACAAAAGCAGAGCTAAAACTTAATTTGTGGTGTTCTATATATATTCTTGGTCACAATTTAAGTCTTAAATCAAGTGCTTATAATTGACATGCTGGCAAGCAGAGTTGAACCTGATACTAAAATCTGATCCTTTACAAGTTTTATAAAGAATTTGCAAAATTACAGAGACTGTTTAGCTGACTTCTCTAGTTTAAAATCACGCAACTTTTTTAATCCAGATCGCAGCGCAATCAGTCAAGGTGGAAGAGGAACGGAATCGTCCGCTGCGCGGCAAATATCTCCGGACTGGATGGCTGACAAGGCTCCACCAGAGATTTTAATTCCCATGAATCAGAACGGGAGTGGACTGCCTCCTCTCGGCTATATACCTCCCCCTCTCCTCGCTTGCCTGACCCAGCAAGATATAGAAGAGACAGAACTAACTACCCCTCTCCCCCACTTCCAGAAATGCCAGAAACAACAGCAGAAGAACTTCTTCAGCAGTCCCCTAAAAACAGTAAGGACAGGCAGCCACCCACCCAGTTGAGCAGTGGTCGAGCGAAACTGTCCCTGTCCAGTAGGCAGCCAAGTGAAGACAGTCGTCAGGGAAAACAGTCAGAGCCATGCATCCAGCTGAGAGGAAGCAGTAGCTCAAGCACCAAACAACACAACTTTTCTACTACCACTGGCAGTGGGGTTAGCAATGACAGGAAAGGCTATAGAAAGGACCGCATGCTTCGACGCTTTCAGAAGAATGTCCAGAGCTTTTTCAGCTCTATTAGAAAGCTGGTATGTAGTTATTTTAGAGAAAAAAAATTTCTAACAAAAATAGGCTTTTTCGAAAAAGCATATATGTATTCTAGGTCTTCAAATGCGTAACATCAAGTACAGCGTTATCTTTGACAACTTCACGCGCAGGTCGACCATCCACGGCATCTGCCATGCAGCTCTGGCACCTTCGTCTACCTGGAAAAAGATCTGGTATGCTGTATTCGCAGTGTGCTTTGCCATCCTGGTCATCCAAGTGTCTACCTCATCCTTAAATACTACTCCTATCCCAAAAGTGTGGATCTGGATGTAACATATTCTCACATCGCAACCAAAAACTTCTAATAAAATAGCTCAAATTTCAGTTAAAATTCGAGAATGCCCCATTCCCAAGTGTCACACTATGCAATCTCACCCTTACAAAGCTAGTGCTATAAGTGAAGATGCCTCTGTTAAGGCTACGGTAGCTTTTTCTAATATTTTTATGGATCTATTGTTTTGCTGAAATTGCATGTTTAGATGGATGCCTTCAAAAATATCCTGAAAACCACTGGTAGAAACGAGGAATAGCTCTAGCCTTAGCCAACGCAGGTGCTAATTACTTTTATTGTCTTTGTTTCAGCTGCCATAATTGGTTTATGTGAGTGGTTGGAATAATGATTGATCTGTTCCGCTTATGTCCCTTCTTTTTGCCGTATTCTTCGAGGGAGAAGCAAAATTTATAGAAATCATTTATCATAGATTTTAAAGTGGTTTTTTAAGTAAATTTTCAAGCGAAAATGCGCAATTATAATATTGTCTTAAATAAACCGAACTCTAAATTTTTTACCGTAAAAAGTTGTTTTACCGTATTTCCTCTATTAGAAGCCCGGGGCTTCTATTTTATGGATGGCCTCCAGGGGGGCTTATATTAGAGGGGGGGCTTGTATTAGAGGGGGGCCTTTATTTTTTGAACTCGCCGCGCCGAAGGCGCGGAAAAAATTTTTAGTCATAATTTTTTTACGCCACCCTCTGATCGCTTCTAATTTTCCACATAACATTGTTGAAACAGCGTTTAACATCAAAAGCACTTATCTATATATAGTTTACCCACTGTTTCTCTCGGAGGCGTTCTACATAAATTTATTTTGGGCGTATTGGAATTTCGCAGCATATCTTAATTTTTCAGCGAATTTTGTTTTACCTTTTCTATTAGTTTACATATACTTTTTCTGAAAGTATTGACACCATTATGTAGCTAAATTCTCATTTAGAGTAATAACTTTGCCGAATGTCTGAGAATAGCCTCTGGATGGCCAAGGCCAAACCACATGGGGGGATCAAGCGAAAATTGTGTTTTTCACATTATATATCAAAGAAATTCCTATAAAAAATTGAGTCGTTCTGCGTTTACAGAATTTCGGATTTGTCTTAGACAAAGGTTATGGCTTATTAAAAGTGTTCGAATTTCTCGACTCACCCTGTAATTTTCAAAAAAAGGTTAGAAATCAAAAATAAAAAGCGAGACAAAAATTGCTGCGAAATTAAGATAATTTTCTGCGAAATATCGTTATGCCTTCTTTTTATCTGACCTATGCTGCCGACTATTTTCTTGTTCCTCAAACGTAAACCGACGTCACTTTGTATCGTTTGTTGCTGATTTTCTGCCGATGATTACTGCGTAAAGCAATTTTTTAAACCAACAAATGCCCGCTAAAATAGCACTCGATGTAGTTTTTGCTTTGAAATTCACTCATTCACAAGTATTCCAGCGATCCACTTCGAAAGATGTGATAGGCAAATACATAAAGGCACTCTTTGTATCTTTTACCACGTTTAGCAGCACCTGTTTATCTAAAAAATATTTGATTAAGGGTTTATATAAAAAGGGGCTTATATTTTCAGGATACCCACTAGAGGGGGGGCTTATATTAGAGGGGGGGGCTTTTATATTTTGGATGACCTCCAGAGGGGCTTATATTAGAGGGGGGCTTATAATAGGAGGGGGGCTTCTATTAGAGAAATACGGTAATTAATATTTTAGGCAATCGCCGCCGCAGACAACTAGAAAAAACAAGCCAAGTAGCATAAATCAACTAACTAGAGGTTCTGGTAGTAGAAGGAGGGGCAACCGATCGGCACTACCACAACCCCTTCTCCTCCTACCACCTCTTATTCACCTTCTTATAATGTGAGCAATGGCAAGGACAGACGCTACCTCCAGGTCTATGCTCAGTGCTATTGTACGTCTGCTTGTCCTGGCTTAGCGGCATACAATTTATTTGAATTAATTTCAGGTGAAATAAACAGACTATCGGGTGAGAGAAAAGAGGCAGTTGCTTTGCCATCTCAAGGGTAAGGTGTCTCTGAATGTACAGGACGGGCTGAACCTTCACAACTTTCACCCCACTAAATGTTTGTGCCAGTTGGACTGGATATCCAAGAGTATATGGCCATGTTTTCCATGTGAGTTAAAATCTGTCTACAGTCAACTCTCAATTTTACGCTACCCATCAAGTTCGTTCCCAATATGTCTCGCACGCGAGGTGGGAACGAACTTGAGAGAGTGATGCAAAATTGAGAGTTGACTGTATTTATGAAAAAGATCTTTAGGTCACATTCGACTCTGAAAAATTTACAAATTTCATACTTTTAGATAACACTTGGAAGGAAAAAGTATGTACAGAATGCAGTGAAAAACTAGGTCATTGTCCTATGCGTTTCTACACGGTTCCCTGAAAAAATGGAAAAACTAGATGACAATATGGACGTGTGCCTGTGCCACTCAGACTACAACCACTGCATTGCCAATAATGACAATGGCGAGATCCCTGAAATTGTGCCTAGTTCTGATCTTGATAAACTCAACTTCGCACAAAACTTTGTTCTCATGTCTCCTCGACAACCAAAGCATCTATGAGGAACATTTAATGAACCTAGCACAACCACTACTCAAGAGCCGGATGTAGCTCAAGCCATGGGATATGAAGTGAGTTTGTAAAAATAGGGCCGAAGCAATTTTCTGTTCTCTGGATTTTTGTTTTTTGGCTTTTCCAGTTCTGGTTTAAAAACCAGTAACTTAAAACAGAATTTTTGGTCACTTTTTCGATGCGAAAAAGACCCACTCCCTTACAAATATTTTATGAAAAAAAATTTGCAAAAAAATATTTTCTGAATTTTCTTAGGAAACCTTTAGAAAATTTTCTGGTTTTCTGAGTTTTTGGAGTTTTGTTTTCCGCTTTCGCGTTTCTGAAAATGTTCGTTTTCTGTTATTATTTTTTTTTAAAACCGACTCCAGCCCTGTTACATACAATAGAAATCTACAAAATTTTGTTCATCAAATCTATTCACTGTTCAAGGCCATTTCAACAGAACTACTTTGCTCATTTCAGGAACTAAAAGACGAGATAGCTATAAATGCGCAAGCCAGAGAAAATTTAATGTTTGCGGTGGAGGAAAAACCATTAGAACAGCGAGTTCAGTTCTCTCAGCCCAAGGATGAACTCATCCTCAAGTGCTCTTTCAACCAAAGGGACTGCGATATTCAAAAGTAAGACTACTTTTCAAAAGCAATTATTGATTTTATTGCAGAGATTTCACTTTGTATTACGATCCAACCTATGGTAATTGTTATACCTTCAACTGGAACAGGACCGAGGCTGTCACTGCTCACCGGGCTGGTGCTAATTATGGTGGGGTTTGGCAGCTTTTGAGTGGTCTAATTTATATTTTTGAAGTAAGATGCCATATGGCTTGCCATAAAAACTTCAAACCTTAGCTAAAGTGTGTGTTGAAAAATACGATTAGAAACAGTCGAAAACTCAAGTAACCTCCTTAATTAAAAAATGTCTTGGAATTAATTAAACTTAGGCTCGGGGAAGGTTTTTTAAAATCTCGGGGAATTTTGCTCTTTTCCTTCCATGACAAACATTCAGAGGCGGGATACTTGGGATTTAATTTTTTAGAAACAAGCGAAAAACTTACAAAAAATCTTTTTCTATCAAAATGAAAAAAGAAATTTCGGAGTATCCAAAGATGATTTTATAGTAACTAAGGTAAACTTTTCGAAATTCAGGTCTCCGAGTTATGATGTACGCCAACGTGTCGGAATACCTACCTACATCTGAAGCAGTTGGATTTCGCATAACCATCCACGACAAGTGGATTGTGCCCTTTCCTGATGCTTTTGGACATACTGCCCCCACTGGCTTCATGTCTTCTTTTGGTGTCAGAATGGTATGGCCCCCTACCCTCTACCCCGATTCCCAAGACCCAATCGAATAAATAAATTCCAGAAAAAGTTCATCCGAATCGAGCCACCTCACGGGCACTGCCAAGAAGGTGGTGAGAACACAGATCAGTACATCTACAAGGGCTATAACTACAGCATTGAGGGGTGTCATAGGTCATGCACCCAGACTGAGATCATCAGAGTATGTGGCTGTGCTGATCCAATGTTCCCCAATGTAGGCGGGGATCAAGCATTGCAAAGTGAGCGATCCATTGGCCAGAGAGTGCATCAAGAATACCTCCATGTATTTGGGACAGATGATTGCGCAAGGACAGGTTAGGGACTTTTTGTTAGTTAGATCCTCTTTTATGCATTAAGTATTTTGTAGGTAGAAAATTGTATGTGCCATCAACCTTGCACGTGAGTATTTGGGAGACGTGTTTTGCTTGCGGTTAAATAATAATTGTGGTTTTAGTGAAACTGGGTATGAAGTGTCTTATTCAGCTGCTAGATGGCCTTCTGGAACGACTAAACTCATGGTATTTTGTGGGGTGTGACATGGTTTGGTACGACAAACCAAAGTACTCAAATGCCCAAATGAGCCGAAATATAAAATTAACTCAGAGTCAATTTACAGAAAAGGTTTTTTGGTATTTTAAGTAAACAAGGATTTGCCGAATACTTGGCCATGTCCATATGACTCTTGTGCACAACATATTTTAATTAGTTGAGTACTTTAGGAATGCGAAATAAGTGATTACTTGTGCATGGAGAAATACCGCAAGAATGCTGCCATGATCCAAGTATTTTATGAAGAACTCAATTACGAGACATTGATAGAAAGTCCAGCATATACCGTATGCTTTTCAATGCAATTACATGAGTGTTATTCACGGATAATAGGTTACATGATAAATCAGGCTTTGCCATATTTCTTACAATGAAAAATCATGCAATTTCGGTCTCATAAGGAAAATTACCTGATTTCTTAACTTTTTCACAGTCGGAGCTTGATTTTTGCAAATTTAAGCTGAAACCCCTAGTAATACTGAAAAACAAATATTGATTCTCAAATAGACGACCCAATCTACAAAATCTTGAAAATATTTACCAAAGTCTCCATATTTCAGTTTCTAAGTTTGTTGGCTGACCTTGGTGGTGTTTTCGGGCTATGGTTAGTCTCCTTCGAAACTGTTTATAAACATTTCAAAAATTCAATTACAGGATCGGAATCTCTATAGTAAGTCTAGTAGAAGTGCTTCAGCTGCTTAACTTTTGTCTACAAGCCTATTTTGTCAAGCGTAAACCTTCTTCGTAGGCTTTTTTCAACGCGCGAACAGCCTGATTAAAACCTCTCACAATTTCAGAACCCAGTCAATTGCTGTAAACCACTACAAAAGCTCTGTATCTTCATCTTCCAACACCCGAATATTCCGACCCAGGACCACATCCAGGAGTTCCCGCAATTCAGACCTGCAAGAACTAGATCCCGTCAAACTGACTATAGAAGAGGCAGAAGAGGAGAAGATGAGCCGAGTAGAGAAAACACCCTTCACGCAAGGACACCTACCCTTACTTACCACCCTTAGCCGAGCTACCCTGCACTTGCTTGTATGGTTCCAAAGGAGATATTGTGTTCATGAAGCCCCTCTGTCCATTCCATGGGTAAGCTGGATCTGTTTTAAAAATATGACTCACGGATGTATTAAATACAGCCATAATTTGGCCGTAGGCGGTCTCCATACTTTTACTTTTATGTTCTAATTTTTTTCGGAAATACTAAAAAATGCCTTATTTTGGCGAGAAAGTGCCCTTTTCTGTAAAAATATGCCCCTTTTGGGCAGTTGTTTACTTTGGGGGCCCCCTTCTGTGCAGTCAACTTTTTTTGCTTAGGCGAAGCCTTAGGCTCAGGATAGGCCAGCGTATATTAGGACGGAATCGGACTTACGTGTCAAAATATTTATTTTAAAATATTTCCGGGCATCCACGCAGTTAGTTATTTTAGCAAAATTACGATTTTGTATTAGGGGCCGAAGTAAACAAGTACCGTAAAACTTCTAATAGTAGCCCTTTTTCCCTGGTTCAAAATCTACCCAC
The DNA here is from genome assembly GCA_004194705.1 of Ditylenchus dipsaci. Classification (NCBI taxonomy): domain Eukaryota; kingdom Metazoa; phylum Nematoda; class Chromadorea; order Rhabditida; family Anguinidae; genus Ditylenchus; species Ditylenchus dipsaci. The sequence goes on along the minus strand of SADC01000022.1, from coordinate 221,224 downwards.
GTTTTTGACCCACTTTTTGAGGACTGCTTTCATGCAAGTTACCACCCATTTTATAGCCAGTAAGATGAGCTGCCTAAGAAAAATTATGAAAAAGTGGATCGAAAACACAATGCCAAAAACACGATATTATATTTTAAAAAAAACAACTCGATATTAATAACCAGTTACGCGTCATCTAAATCATAACTTTGAACACGAAAATAAGAAATTCCCACAAAAGGGGCATTTTTTTTACAAAAAGGGGGTACTTTTTCAGCAAAAGAAGGCATTTTTCTGTTTCGCCCAATTTTTTAGGGTGATGAATATCACGTCTTTAGAAACTATATTGTTAGCGAAAAAGTTCGTGTGATTTTTAAGAGAACTGAAACACGGGGATCGTCAACTTTCTTTCTGCATTCTTGCAAAGTAAGTTTACAAAAAGCACAACAATACCATTTCAGGTGTATGGTGCGTCGAAATACAGCCTACACACTCAACAGTCTAAACCACGAAGAAGAGCACTCGAGCAGTCACTCACAATCTGAAGGCGAAGACAATTTGGCTGGTATAACTGAAGAGGAAGCTGATGTTTTAGCTGCAGAAGAAGAAGAGAATGAGGAAGAAGAGGTTGCAAGGAGGAAAGCAACCTGGATGGCTGGATTTGGATTTGGATGAGCTTTTTTTGTAAACATAGTAAATTTAGTTGCTTGTTAATTGTATCATTTTGCCTCAAATAGTTTAATTCAGATTTTTATTAGAGTATTCATGATATCTCAAGGGGTATTTGGCCGATTTAAAAAGAACTAAAACCTTTTTTAAGACCAAGAAAAAAATTCTGGCTTGTACCTAAAATAGAACGAAAAAATTAACAAATTACAAATTCGTTGTATTGGAAGGGAATAACTTGGGAAGATCAAAAAAATGTAATCTAAAAATTTCTCTAATTTTTTCAAGGGGACCACTATATAGAGGCTCTGTTTATAAAATTGGAAATTATTTAGATATTGACCAGACTGTTAAAAAAGACAAAGACTTCGAAAGTCGGAGTAAAAAAGTGCAGGACCCTAGGCGGGAACGAACCAGAGGTTTTAGATAGTATATAGATGTTTGGCTGTATTTATTTTGATTTGATCTCGAAAAATTTGGAGTCAAAATTTAAATTAGATGTATCGTATTTTCTGCATCCACCCTTCTGTAATCACTCCCATATGGACCCCATATCTCAGCCTAGAAAAATATTTTGCATATCTGCTTTTAGTAAGCGTACGCCAGTGGCCGCGTACGGCTCTCTGTACAGGCATGGGAAAAATTGCGATCACAGGATATCCTCCTTGCAAGTCGGTGCTCTAACCAGTTGAGCTATCAGGTCGCTGCTATCTGCCCCCTTAAATTTTCGCATTTTTTTATTGCTACGAGCTTTCCTGATTTTACTTTTCAGATTTAGGTTGAGCACCCGAAAATCTCAAAATCAACTTCTAAATTTTCGGATTTCAGAGAGATTGAACAATAACTCACCGGGGAATTTAATACGAAAAATACAGTATAGGTGATTTTTCGATTTTTTCACAGAAAATGTCAATTTTTATCTGAAGTTTTAAAAGCTAGATCCTAAATGGTCACGAACTGAATTTTTCACCCTGAAAATCGGCGAAAAACCTTGTTCCAAACAAGTGTTGTTGTTGCCTTGTCTTTCTGTCTCTATGTGCCGCCACTCTATTGTGTTCGAATGTATTATTTTTCAATACGGGTATTACCACTTCTGTCTTTTATATTTGCCATGCAGCAATAAAGCCATAATTTTTTCAAAATTTGTGAAAGAACCTACCCCAATCAAAGCATCAAAAGTTTCCTTGCCGATGGCGGTGGATGGCAGTTTGTGCATGCCATCCTCCTTTAGCAAATACATGTTGACAATGACCGTGTTGAATTGGCGCTCCCACAACACTTCACCTGTTAACCCATCTACAGTTAGCAAAGAACCATCTGCACTGCTGGTGAAGTGTTGGAATGGGTACTGAGATTCTGCTGAAATATAATTCAATTTTTTAAAATTTGTTTTTATAATACACGATCTTCATAAATTACGCTAGTCAAAAAGGTAATGACCTGATTAATGCTCAGACATTAATTTTGATAAAAAAAAGACTTGAATACAGTTTAATTTTATACATCAGATCCAATCGAGGTCAAAAGTTGGATGCTTAAGTCTTTAGGGTCCCATAGCTCAGCGAATTTTCAGCATTTTATCGTATGTAAATTGATTGGTCGAAACTGAAAAGTGCCGCCTTTTTTTCTTTTAGTCATAGAAGTGAACTTCTAAACCATTTTTTCCAAAGTGAAAACATCATGAGGTAGCCCTTCGACTCTATTTCCTAACTGCGTATCATTTGTTACAATATAATTGCAACATATATCATAAAAAGTTATAAGTATTAATCCAATTATTTTTTTCGACTTGCTTCATACTTTCACGTTTTGGCGCTAAATTTTGCAAACGTTTTACAGCAAATGATACGCCGTTAGAAACTAGAGTTACAGGGCTACCAGGTAGTGTTATCACTTTCAGAAAAAAAATGTTTAGATATCTAGCACTATTCAACTTTTCATTTAAAACTAAAAAAGACGGCCCTTTTCGGTCAAAAGACGGCATTTTTCAGTTTCGCTTATTATTATTCTCAAAAATAATTCGAAATGTTATATTCAGACTACAGACTTACAATTTCTAATTTCCACATGCGACTTCCTACCTCCATTAGAGTCCCAGTTATTAGCGAAGTGCACCTTTTGTAATTATACAGGGTGTGTCAAAATTACGTTAACATTTAAGGAAAAATCGGGCAGCATAACACCGTAGCGGCCCGCTTCCGAATTTTTGGGTGTCAACCCCCGAAACGTCCATAAAATAGCGCTTGTAATACGGGAACAGTAATCTTTATTCACTACTGAGCACATCTCTCACACGAAGTCCCAAATAATAACAGCAAACATGACAACAGAGAACGATAACTACAATGGGTTTTTGGTAGTACTAGTTTCTTCCGATCCACGAACCACATTGCTGATTGTTTGCCTTGCCACTCCGAATAGCTGCCCAATTCGCGCGAATCTAAGACTTTGATGACGAAGAAGGACGAAATCAGCGCGTATTTCCCCTCCTTGACTGCAACAATATCTGTAAAATTGATAGGAATTAATTTGATGAACCGACTTCGAGCGTGCACGTAAAATATTAAAAAGAGTGCGCCAGAAATTAATTCAATGGATAAACTCGAAGACTATTAAGCAAATGAGATTCAAGTGATAAAACAAGCCAAAAACAAGCGTATCAAATAAATAAACGAAAAATAAAAACTGTAATTTGAACGAAAATATTGAGTTTGCAAATGTTAACGTAATTTTGAGACACCCTGTACTCAAGAATGGTGGACTATTGTGAAAGGAAGCTAGTGTAGTTTTCTTATTATTAGGGCAGCAAACAGAAATATCTGCTTGCATTGTCATGCAAGGATACTTTTTAGTGAGGGGATGAGCTATTTCGAAAACGGTAGGTGTGGTTAGTCGAAAATGCCCGTCCACAAAATAGATCACAGATCACAAATAGATAACAGATCACATTATATGCAAATCCTAAAACGCATTAAAACAGCATAAAAGAAAGGCTAAATTGAACTATACCCTACATCTCAATTGAACTCGATGTTTCAACAGGGCCCAGATGGGAAGATAATCAGTCCGAGAATGGTAAATCTGTTGCCTACATAACATTATTATTTTTGCTTTTTATAGAAACTCTCATCTCAGAATTTTATGCTTCATCTTCAGACTGCGTTAAGCGCATATCTTTCTCTATCGGTGATAGAGTCAGCGTTCCGTGGGGTAGAGGAAAAGGCCAAAGAAATAGGAAGCTGTCATCATTGCCGTGAATGAAGCTGAAGAAATGTTCAATGACAACATCACCGTTCAATGGAATAATAAAACGTTCGGTGTGTAGAAGCGGAGTAAATTTGCTGTCATTAGCTGTATAGATTAGTGCTTTTTGATAGTTTACTTCTCAATAAAGGCTACTTCTGAATAAAGGCTGAGCGAAATTTTGTTGTCTTCACACTCAGGCTGGACTTGCCCTATGGGTTAGCCCCTTAGAGAAACTCAACTTTTTTTTAGAAATCCTGACCTCAAACTCATAAAATAAAGACCTGGTAACAAATGAGAGGAGTAGTCCACAAAAGTGGCATTCCATTGGCGATCCCTCTTCTTGGTGTCCATCATTGATAGATGGTATTCTGTTTTGCCAATGAACACTGTGTTCGGGTCACTCACTGGACAGTAACTGTTGGATGTGGGTGATGAGAAGGTTTCTGTCCTCTCACCTGTCTCCGGATTAATTGCCATCCACACGTCTTTTTTGTTACCTGAAAAAGGAACGGTTATAAAAGGTATGAAAAATATGTTGCTCGCACCAGCATAAAGTATGCCGTCATTACTCCTACAAGGCGACACCTTGACCAACTGAGGGATGGTGAATGGCAGTTTGGAGAGGCGACCTTCTACAACTAGGTACAGCTGACCATCTCGAGGATTGGGAATGAAGGTGAAGCCTTGCTGAATGCTGATTGGTGACTCCAAGATTGGCGCTAAAAATTAAAAGAAATAATCTGTAAGAATGGACTACCCTACCCCGAGAAGCTTGGCCATGCCGGAAAATTATTTCTACTTTTTATCTATCTTGTAGCGAATTTAATGCGAAGTAAAAAACCGTTGAAATCTGTTGTTTTTCATAAAAAATTATTCAAAAACCAGGCATTTTAAGTAAGTCGTTTTTGAGAGCCACGTCTTTTGACACATTAACTTCCGAAGGCCCTAGCACGCCTTTTCTTTGATTAGCCCTATCACAAATTGTCTCATTTCGCTCCCCAGAAAAGCTCTTTTAAAGGGGCATGTCCACGCTGATAAGAGGTGGTGCCCGGGAATTCAAAATTTTTTCCTAATCATTGAACTTCTGTACGGATATTTCATCCTGGTTTCTAACAAAACAAGGTCTAGAATTTAATTTTAGGTGTGGTTTTGTTAGCAACCAAGTTGCAGAATCCGTACAGAAGTCTAATGATCAGAAAAAAAATTAGAATTCCCGGCACCACCTCTTATTAGCGTGGGCATGCCCCTTTAAACGAGTCCAATCGTTTCTGAATAATCATCGAAAGTTTTAGACAACTTCGTGAAAGTTTGCAAAATTCACATTTTGCAAAATTCTCAACTTGGTCAAAAATGCGACTTTTCTCAAAATTTTGAACTTTTTCATTTCATATTCTTGTTCGGTACAATCAGCTGAAAAAGACTAGTATAACTTTTTCTTAACGGATTCGTGTTCAGCATGGTTGATTTACTTTTAAAAGTGCTCTTTGCAAAAACCACCCACTCTTAAATTTTAAATCCCGCTCGATACAACAAAAATTTGAATGCGATTCGAAATATTCAATTTCGTACAGTTCAAATCTTTGTTGTCTCGAACGGAATCTGAAATCCAACAGTGAGTTTTTATGCAGAGAGCACTTTTAAAAGTAAATTGATCACGCTGAACACGAATCCATCGAGCAAAAAGACCTGAAAACCTCAAAACCTAAAGTTTCGAGGAAAATTATCACATCGCCTTTTGTCAACCGTTTTTCTAAAAAGCTGTTTTTCGCATCAGATAGTCTTTTTTTAGAAATTGTTTTACACTGGTCTTGTTCAGAATTTGAAGCGAAAAAATGTTCGGATGTAAAATTTAAAAAAAAAAATTAAGCTTGCAAAGAAGCACAGAAGCCAAATCTTTTTTAAAAGTGTAGATCTTAGGTTCAAATTTAAGTCATAGAGCACTAGGTTCATGGAAATCAGTTTGTAAAGTGTGACAGAAAATAACAAACCTTCTTTAAACCTCCACTTATCCCTGCCCGTCTCCGCATCAATGGCTGTGATGTAGCCGTCAATGGTGGAGATGAGCATGATTCCTGCATCACCGATGGGATGCACTTCATGAACCTGGAAAATGAAGTTAAAAAGTTCATCAAAGATTCGAAAGTAATTTCTTACGACATGTTTACGTGATTAAATTTATTTAATTAATAATACAATAGGCATGTTATGTACTAAAAAAAGCTAATTTATTTATTTTTCTTTATTTATTTTTTTTTATCAAAAACGCTTTGGTTTTATAAACAAAAATATTAAGAAAAATGATTTGCATATGGTACATTCGAATTGGACTGAGGAAAACCCCGCACTTGCCTGAGCTAGGAATTTGGTAGCTGCATAATAGGAAACATTCTAGCACTACGTTGTAGTTCAGATAAAGAGCTAAAAACTTTGTTATACAGAACAGTTTTTGAATGTAAGGACATCGAGATGTGGCCTGTTGGAAAAACAAAACGTTACAAAAAACCAAGTTTTTTTAAATTCTGGTCATTTTTTAAAGGATGGATTTTTTAACGGCTTGTTTTTTTAAAAAATTATATCTCAATGTTATTGCATTCTAAAACTATTCTGTAAATTGAGTTTTGTAGCTATTGATCTGCACTAGAACATACTGCTCAGATTCTGTACTATTGCATAACACCCAATCAAACTTTTGACCAGTTCAAACGAAGAAAATGCTTGTCAACTTCTTAAAATGACCTCACACTTGTTTCGAGTCAACTGATGACTTTTCTGAAACAATTCAGCTGAGTTCATATACTCTTCGAGAGAAGAAACAAAGATACGACATCATATGTTTAAATAGTTTTAAGAAATGAATTTTATTCCTATAATGCAGCTATCGAATTCTTAACTGATGTAAGTGCGAGGGTTTTCAGTAGTCAAATTTCGATGTAACATACAGTCGACTCTCTCCACAGTGATCACCCTAAAAGTTCGTTACCAACTAGGGAATGACACTTTTTTTAACTCAAATTTCGAAGGCTATTGCCAGTTGTCTTCGGCCACTCTAGTCCAAAATATCGCAAGGATTCCGATTTCTCCAGTCATTTATGTAAATGACAACAGTTTTTTCAAAAAGACCAGCGGCTCTCTCCATAGTGATCACCTAATTTCCAAAAAGGTGATCACTATGGAGAGAGCCGCGGGTCTTTTTGGCAAAACTGTTGCCATTTACATAAATCACCGGCAAAATCGGAATCCTTACGATATTTTGGACTAGACTGGCTGAAGGAAACTGGAAAAAGCCTTTAAAATTTGAGTTAAAAAAAGTGTCGGACCCTGGGTGGGAACGAACTTTTGGGTGATCACTGTGGAGAGAGTCGACTGTGTTGCAAATCCTAAATTGTAATATTTTGAAACAAAACAAAGTTTTTCGATTAAAAATAATAAAGAAGAAGAAATTAGCATTTTCTAGTATATAACATGATTATTGGTGAATACTTTGGATAAATATATTTAAACACATAAACATTGACACCACCAAAATATATTATGCACCAACCTAATAGCTAGGTCATATTGATAGTTCGAGTATAACCAAGGGTATGGCGTCAGTCATTTTTAGTTTAATCCGACCCACGAATTGAGGTTTGACTGGGTTGAATGGCTAATTGTAAAGCCCAATTACTTCGCAAAATTAATACGGTTGTCGTTGGCTATTTATTAGATTAGCTCATAGAGGCACAGTAAATTCCCACTTCAAGGTGTTTGATTTTATTTTATATAAAATAAGGCTAGGGGCCTGCCAGTATCCTTCGCAGGTATTATAAAGTGTTTAAGAAGTTAACAAAAATTTAAACAGACTTACCTGTCCATTTTCCGGAGAACAACTTGAAAATATAGCAAACATACATAACAAAAACAACATCCTCCAGCTACTCATAGTCACTCGATTATTTTTCGTTTTTCCTCGAAGTCGCTGCATAACATTGCGGTCTATTTTCAGGTATAGCACAAAAGCTAAAATAATAAAAAATATTTTATGCTTGAACACTTTTATTTTAGTGTAAATGCACATATTCAAACAGTAATTTTTTTTGGAAAAATAAACAAAAGGTTCAGATTGACATGTAAAAGATAGATTTTCGGGTATATAGGCTTTGTCTTTTCAAAAATAAAATTGCCAAAAAGGTTGAAATAGAAGCCTGGAAAAGCTTGAGGTGACGTGCCAACATTGGAACATCCAAAAATGCTAAAAAAATCATGCCAATGCAAATAAATCTTTGTGGAAATATTTCTGCTTGAACTTCTGAACACAATTATAAATAAATTAAAGAAGGGGAAAAAGCTACTTAGGTTGAAAAATTCGGCCTCGGTGGCGCGGTGGATAAGCGTTTGGATTTTATGGCCAAAAATGGTGCGCAGGTTCCATCTCACCTGGTGACACGCTATTTATTTTCACTTGTTTGACCAATGTCTAAAGATTCCGCTGATTCCGGTCGCTGATTCCGAATCTGGCACTAAAAGGTCGAATTATTCCGAAAGTTGGTCCAAAAAGCCAAAATAAATAGTGTGCCACCATGTGGGACCAAATCTGCGCACCATTTTGGGCCATAATACACAAACGCTTATGGCTTGTTCACGTTCTTCGAGTTAGAGTTCGGGTTTTTAGCTACGTGAACACCTCGGATCCGAACTCTAACTCAAACTCGAAGGTGTTCACGAAGGGTTTGAATTGGCGGGGGACACTTCTCTTTAGTCTCAAACTTTACTCTTTGGAGTAATGTCGAACGACTTCAAAGAGTAAAGTTTGAGACGAAAGAGAAGTGTCCCACGGCAATTTAAATTTCGCGCATGCCACTGCGCCAAAAACCATGGTCCTTTAAAGGAGGGGAAAGCTGTTAAGGAGATAGTCTCGACACGAAAGGATTAATCCAAGTTTTTGTTTTTGAAGTGTTGTATTTGAGCTATATTTGTCGACAATTCGGTGTTACGATTCCGAACAAACTTGTGTGAAATTTAAAATTGGATTAGCATTATATATATCAGAATTTCTAAATTCCTTCAAAAAATGCCCTAAAAACGGAAATGGAAAAGGAAAACCCACTGAAAAAAATTGATTAGGTTATTGTTATTATGATTTTCAGGGAATTTTTCAAAAGAATTTGGAAATTCTAATATTGATGTTGCTAATCCAACTTTTAATTCTGCACAGGTTTGTATGACACTGAAACACTGAGTGGTCGGCAAAAATATGGTTCTAAAACCACATTTTAAAAACACAAAACTTGGTATAATCCTTTCGTGTCGAGACTATTTCCTTAACAGCTTCACCCATCCTTTAAATAAAGCAAAAAACAGCAAAAAAAGGATTTAATATGATTTGGTCTGCAAAAAAGAAGGGAGTAAAAAACTCTATTTTTAATTATGCATATTCAGTTTGTATCCATGCACTTCGTACTTCTTCTTTTCTTCTTCATTCAAATACAGTCGACGCTCGATGAACTTTCTTTCCGCCTAAAGTCGGACCATCACATTTTACTCTTTCACTGGGAAAAGGCTGAGATGTTTCATGTGAAAGCTCAAATATGTCATGATAAACAGTTAGCTCGAAAAAGCTAAAATATGCCATAGAGAGATTATTCTGACATGAAAAGGCTGATCTTTAATTTACTTTTTTAGTTGCAAAAATACTCTTTTTGTTAAAGTGAAAATTAGTGCACTTCAAATTGTGCCAACTTCAAAGAAGCATACAGTCCAGTCTCGCTAATCCGGCACCCCGCTTATCCTGCACCCGAGCTAATCCGGCACCCCGAGCTTAGTTTGGTGGGTCGCCGAAGAAAACCCTTAATTTTCACCCTCGACAATCCGGCACTCCGATAATCCGGCACCCTCGCTAATCCGGTACTCAAACGCTGAACACTCCCGATCAACTAACCTCAGTGATCGGCAGTCATATTAAATAAATTAATTAAACAACATTTGTATCAATATTTTGTTTCAATGGTCTCAATTGGAGAACTTCTTCTACAAAGAACAGCTTAAGAAAGAACCACAGAGTGAATTAACAGATCTTTTTAATGGTTTAATGTGATTTTCAATTGTTAAATTTCGTCTGAAATATCAGCTTGTCGACCACCCCTAAACGTACTTGTCTTTGGTTTTTGGCAATTTGTTCAAACCTTTTTTTAAATGATAACGATGCGTCACCAAATTATTTATCCAAGGAGTAGTTTTTCTTCGTGTTCTATAATTAAATCCCATCGATGAATTGAATTTGCTAAAAAAACCAGGACTCGGCAGAATACACCAATATAGATGGTGTTTCCAGAAATTCGCCGGTTTTAAAATGGGCATAGGCGTTTTATAGGCCGCTTTCCGAAATTCTGTTTTCACAGATCAATTTCTCTTGACGGGCAGTGTTGTTTATTGTACAATGTCAAAACACGATTTTTGCTTGGTCCCCACTGTGGTTCGGGATTTAGCCATCCAGGGGCCACCCACAGACCAGAACCGCAAAGGGGACCAAGCAAAAATCGTGTTTTGACACTATACACTAAACGAAATTGCCCGTCAAGAGAAAACGATTGGCAAAACAGCAATTCGAAAAACGGTCTTCGAAAAAAGTTATGCCCATTTCAAAACCGGCGAATTTCTTGAAACACCCTGTATGTAAGGGACTCTACCCTGGTCTCCCTATCCAAAAAGTCAAATTTTGTCTATTTTTTGTCTAGATATATTTATTTTTTTGTTTTTCTTTCTCCTTCACGAAAATATCTTTTACTTGCATTAAAGCAGTTAAATTACTGGAAAACAACAGTTAGACTCTAAATTTGTAAGACATTCTAGGATGGTTCAGGATGCTACAATTTTTCATTGGTTTCTATGTTGCAGCTTGACGGATTTCATTCGTCGATGGTGGATAGTTACGGAACAAGATGATTAAAATGATAAATTTGTTACTGAATGATTATGAATGATTTATTTGTTATCGAATCGTTATAATTAAGAAAGGTTAAAAAACGGTTCTGTTTAAAAAGGTCAAAACATATGTATTTATGAGTAGTTGAACTTTCTGACCAACCTGATAAATTTTCAGTGCCTTGCTATGTACGGTCTACGCTTGATATAAAGAAATCTCTTTTTAATAAATATATGAAGACATCTCCCTCTTTCTCTCACAGCTATTGTGCTAAATGAAGCTTAACATAACCCAAAATGACGCCAAGTGGGGGTCATCTAGAAGCACCCTCGCTAATCCGGCACCCAAGGACAGGTCTCGAGGGGTGCCGGATTAGCGAGACTCGACTGTACCAGTGAAAAAAGGCGAAGATCAGAAAGCGTAGTCGAAGACCATCAATATGAAACTTATGCAAAACCAGGGAAAACAGGGCGGCTCAAATATATTTTTCTGGTCCTCACCTGTTATTTCTAAAACCTGATAGTATTCCTTTTTTAATTAGAGTTTTCTTGTTTAAAATTTACCGAATCTGAATGGTTTTCTACCCTTTGTATCGTGTCCCTTTTCAGTCTTTTTCGGGGAAAATCACTCAAAATTTACCCTCAAAAAGCCATCAAAAGACATTTTTGAAAAATTCTCCAAAATTCACGATATTAAAATTATACTTTAAAAAGCTTCTTGATTCATCAAGAGTAAAATTTACAAAATGCTTTAAATAAAGCTTTGAAGGACGTTTGACACACACTGCACAAATACTATATGAAGGATTCGTCAAACAGACTAAATTTTTGTATTTATTTATAAAAGCTTTTTAAAATTTAAATCACTAAAGTAACATGAAATTTTCATTTGCTCTCCAATCCGCTTTATCTCTTCTCTATGCAAACAAGAAGGTACATATGGCAAAGAAGCCTACAAGCATCATACCAGCCGACCACTGGCTTTTGGCAGCACAGACTTCGTAGTATTCAGCAGTCTCAATCGGCTGGTCATTGACTTTGTAGGTAGCTGCAGAGAGGTCGAAAGTGCTGTCCTGGGCCTCACAGCTGAGCAGTTCGTCAAACAGACTAAATTTTTGAAGTAATAGCTATTTAATACGGGCAATGCCGTTTGTACTAAACTATGTGTTTGATCGAGATGGCGGAAAAAAATTCGGAAACTGGAGGGATTCAACATCTTCTGAAGTTGTATTGCAAACGTCTTTCTTTTTATTCACCTTTCAGCAAATTCTCAATTCTGACACCAAATTCGTGCTCATCGTAGTCGCTTGATTTTTGAAGCTGCTGAAGCTGCATTTTTGAAGCTGCCATTTACACGAGAAAGGCGGACTGTAATAATTGACTACCTGGGGGTTTTCAGACCTGCTGAGCACGAATATCACATAATCCGACCTCCGAACATAATTGCAATGCCCTAAAAGCGTATTTTTCGCGACGACTCATCAAGATCAGGTATAGTTTCTTCTTTTGCTCGTGAGCAGTGAATTTATTTAGTGCAGTATCTTTTTTTAAACTCAATATAAAGCCCTCAGTTTGGCCTTGTTAAGGATATGTTGTTTATCTACATAAAAAAGTGATTTTCACTGATAAAAAATTCGAAAGGATGAATAAAAGCAATTTTTCAACTTTACCATTTCATGAAAAGTATACGAAATCTTAGCACAGAGTCTTGTAGCCACATAACAGACTCTAGATTTATAATCAACATGAAAATTGGCACCAGACGTTGATTAAGAATCATAAAAATTAACATTATAGGGTGTCCAGCCTAAGTAAAAAAGAGCTTGAAAAAATGTCTAAAAGCAAGCTTGTCGTAAAAGAAATGCAAACGTGTAATTCTGATACTCGATTCGTGCTCTGCATGGCTGATTTACATAAGAAACTGCTCTTTGAATCAAAAGTTACTGTGAAATTTCAAATTCTTTTCAAGACAAAAAACATTTAAAATTGAAAAAATTAGATTTTGAGTGTTTTTTGTCTTGAAAGGAATTTGAGATTGGACAGTGACTTTTTAATTCAAAGAGCAGTTTTTCGAGTGAATCAGTCATGCTTAACACGAATCCGGTGTCAGAATTTGAACTTTGCAAGTATTTTTTCGTTCAACTGGTTTTAAAAACATTTTTGTGCTCTTCTTTACTATTTTTAGACAGTTCATAAGCTTATTTTATCTGACTTTAAAGAACTTTCAAGTGCCATTTTTATACTAATTGTGAATCTAGTGTCTTTTTAGAGACTAAACGGCATTGGTGCAAAAATTCTGTATACTTGTGGGAAAATTGTAAAGTTTCAAAAAAGACATTTTTTGTTCTTTTTGATTTTTCTCCGTAATTTTTTTTTGTATGTAAGCAAACGACGTATCGTTAGAAAGGCCAGACAGGGGCTTTTTATTGAGTATAAAAGAGATGCTTCACTGAATAAATTCACTGCTCACGGCCAAAAGAAAAAACTATACCTGATCTTGATGAGGCCTCGCAAAAAATACGCTTTTTAAGGACATTGCAATTATGTTCGGAGGTCTGAAACAGCATGTCTGGAAACCCCCAGGTAGTCAATTGTTACAGTCCGCCTTTCTCGTGTTAAAAGTCCTGTCTATTTTTAAATTCCACTTCAAGACGAAAAATTCAAATAGTGAATTTCAGTTTTTATGAAAATCAAATGTGTATTGTTTTGAACGGAAATTAAAACTTGAAATTGACTTTGATATTTTAAAATCAGTTTTCATAGTAAATCGAATACATTGAGCACGAATTCGGTGTCAAAATTAAGAATTCGCTAAAGCGTGAAGAGATTTGAAGAAGCTCAAAATACAATTTCAAAATACGTTTTATCCGTACGAATCTCTCTTGTTTTCGAAATTTTTCAGCCATCGTGTTCAGAGTGAAACTTTGCATCAAACTCATAGTTTAGTACACACGGTCTTTCCCGTCTTAAATAAAAAATGCTAACTGACCGACAAACTTTGCTCCCTTTCTCTGCCTTAGAATCTACAGCCTCAACCCGAACTAAATTTTTTTAAATGTATTCACTGTAAAAAATTTATAAAAGTGAATTACCCTGCCTAATTCCACGAAGCAATTTGGTGAATAGCTAAGCACTGAGCTGCTACAACAAACCAACGACAACAGGATAAATGCACTCTTCATTAAAATAACTGAGAAGGTTTCCTGAAAAATCCAAAATAAGTTACACTATATTGTATTTTCATTATACTTTGCGAAATTAATTTACAACAGTAATAGCCAGTCACAGTCGAAAAATTCAGCAAAAAATTTAGCGGATCAAGCATTGAAATTGAGCTGTATGTTCTTAATGTTCTTTATTGCCATTCGAAAGATGAGTGAAAAATGCACACTTTTGTTGTTTTACTTTTTTGTTTTGCCTTTTTTATTTTACCCAATATATTAATTTTTGTCTAACCACCTCTTTTAGATATCACCTGGCGCATTTTAAATCGTCATAACTTCCATATCCTCTGTTAAAAAAGTTATGACCTGTAAATTTGATAGCTATTTTCCAGAGCTATCTATTGGTCGAAAAATTTCATCATTATCTAGCTTTAGAAGGTAGGGCTAGCCTTTAAATGACATCTAGCATTAAAATTAACTAAAGAATTTTGAACTATTTTTAGATATACTAATGGATTTTTCGTCAATTAATGAAATTAGAGGTGTGCACGGGATCGGGATCCCTCCCGAACGGGATCCCGATTCCGGAGATTTCGGTGCTGAATCCCGATCCCGAATCCCTCCGATAGATTTTGAAAATCCCGATCCCGATCCCGAAAATTGACAAATCCCGATGAGCATTTTCAAAAGCATTTTCGGTCAGAAATATTTTCATTTTTGCATGATTTTGCGGTTTGCGGTAAAATTTATTTTCTCTTTTTTTGGACAGATTTTGAATCTGACAGGTCCTGCCGATTATTCAGTCAGGTTTGATTATTTCGATTATTCAGGTTTGATAATTTGATTGATTTTTTGCCCTTCGTCAAGCCACAGAAGCTACAGATAACTCACAAGCTCGCCCAAAAGCCACCTACCCTCACCTACAAGCCCCTAGTCCGTGTGGCAACAAAAAATTTTCTTTTTGACAAAAAGGGCGCATCAAGTTTTTAGTTATTTTCTTCTACTGAGCAACAATGTGCCCCTTTTTCGTTAAAAAAACTTTCTCTTGCCACACTTTTTCGTAATTTTTTCTTTTCTGGTGCTCTTTGACGCTCTTTCTGAATCCGCGTAAAAAAATTAGGTGGAGTCTTTAAGTTGAACAAAAAAATAGTTTTTCCCCCAAAAAGTGCTATTAAAAAACTCGACTTTGCATTAATTGTTGATTCTTTCAAAAAAAACATTTTCAAAACTAATGGTACTAAAAGCGCTAATTAAATTTCGCATCGAATGGTATATAATATACACTGTGTCTCGGCTACAATTCCGTAGGTCAAACTTATTTTTTTGATCATTTTAAGAAAAGTTATGACCATCAACATGAAAGCGTCGATTCCTAGTCAAAATAAAGGAAAATCTAAGGAAATGACTGTTTAGCCACATAAATAATAGCTTTTCTCAAAAAATGTCGATGAAAGATAACATCAATTGCTTCATTCGAAAGCTCTTTGATTTCTCTACATAATGACATGTTGACTGTTGTTTTATAAAAATACAGGGATGAGAAACGGACGGTTGAAGTAAAGAAAGTAAAAAACCCCTATTTTTGCCTTATTTTTAGCCTTTTTTGTCTTGTCGGAATTCACTTTTCTTAGAATGATCAAAAAAATAAGTTTGACCTACCGAATTGTAGCCGAGACACAGTCGAACCAAAAGTATGATGATATATGCTTCAAAATAAATGAGAACATCGTGCGGCGCATTACAAACCGAGCTGCGTCTATACTTATGATACGTCTGATTTCAATGTTTACAACTAGAAATTATTTTCTTGCGCTTTCCAACTCGGTTTGTGCGCCAGAACATGTTTTTTTCGTCTAGATGTATCTCGTTATATTTAAAAATTCTCACTATTAGTCAAAAATCGCTAAAATATCACAAAATATGGGTGCGGTTATACTTATGACACGGAGTGTATACAGGTGCTGTATGAAAATCAACAACTGTATGCACAAGAAAGAAAGTACCACCTTTTAGGTTGCGACATACACCTTTCACCCCACCAAAAACTTTTTATTGTCTTATTTTTTTTAACTTTTTTTGTCTTTCTTGTGCAAAATTTGATGCTCTTTCTAAATCTGCAAAAAATGTGCGCTATACTTTAATCCTGAGAAAAAATTGTATTTGAAAATTTTGGTTTTGAAAATTTTGAATTTCGGGTAGAATGCCAATTTTCTCGTTAAAAATAATCAAATAAGCAAGCAAATCTGATTTTATGACCTTATATTGACACGTTGTTAAAACGTATTACAGACGCCTCTCGATAGAGTGCGCATATCTCAAGTCTAACCCGCCTAGGCTGCATCTATGTTTTACCTCAATTTTTAAAGTGCTGTCAAATGCTTTGCCAAATGTGTTTCGCCAGTCCGATTCTACCGGTTGTTTTTGCGAATGACAATAGCTTTGCCATCCTACGACTCTAAGACCGGCACTGTTTTGAAGAAAAAAAGCCGCGGGTCTAATAGAGACATAGTTACCTGTTCAAAATTTGTCCCTGCCAATTCAATTTTTTTCTAATCTTTGAGCTTCTTTACGTATTTTTCAAATTGGTTTCTGAATAAAAAATTTGAAAAAATTAACAATCCTCACTTACAATTCTCACTCGGCCAGAGTAAAAATTGTTCACTTTTTTCAATTAATATCTGCTCGACCAATGGCCTATTTGGTAGCTCTGAACCTCAGCTACAAAATGTCACCAAAAAAAATAATGGAAAATTTTAAAAAAAGTCCATTTCCGAGTAAAAGATTGTTGAATTTATAGTCCACCATAGTGTGGACTGTGAACACGGCTATTTTTTTAATCTGACGACAGATTTAAGAGTGAATCGACCCTGCTTTACATGATAGAACTAATATATATACTGTTAAGACATTCAGAAGTGATTTTTGGCTGTCCGTAGGTCCTGTCCCGCGGTACAAATCTGGGGGTTTGTCCCGCGAGAGAGTGACCTGCAGGACGGCCTGAAACACGTTCTCGATAGTTATTATAAAAATCTGCCGTGTCTATATTGTAGAGCAGGGTCGATTTTCTTATGAATCTGTTGAAAGCAGTGAAAAATGATGGCTGGGAGCCGAGATACTAACGAAAAAGTGTTTGAAAAATTGTCCCGCGTCCCGCAGGAGTGTGAGGGGGAAGTTCAATGATTCGAAAAAAAATTTGAATTGGCGGGGACAAATTTGGAACAAATGACCAGCCTCTTTAATGGAAAAAAACTATTTTTATATCAAAACAACTGGCAGAATCGGAACTCTTTTGATTTCTGGACATTTCAGCGAAACATTACAAAAATCGAGGGGAAACAGCTGGATCCTATGTGGGATCAAACTTGAGGGATACGCGCGTATTATAAGTAACTGTATTACTATGAAAAAAAAGTATTATTAACAGAAAATAATAATTCGGGTCTACTTAGGGGGCAAATTAAATAGCGCCCGTAAAAAAGATATACAAGAATTAACGTAACATTATAAAAAGTGAGGGTTTCTTTATTAAAAAAATGGACTCGGTGGAAAAGTTCACAAGAAAAGCTATATGTCTTCAAATACGTCTGCAAGAAGAAGCATCTCAGCAACAAATGAACAATTTTTACACATCTTAGATGCTATGCACAATAGATTGACTGTAGTAGAACCATCCTTGTTTTACATTCTATGTTTCCAAGAAAGCATTCGTTTCTTTATCAGATAAAAAAAGTTTGCAAAAAAATATTAAAAAGATCTGATGTTAGGAAGAGTCTGACAACATGTATTGGACTTCCGGATTTCCAAAGACAAAAATATTGGAAAAGTAAGCAAAAATACAAAAGCGACTAAATTTTAACTGTTTTTTCGGCATAGTCAACATTCCGAATAACACAAATTTCCATTAAATATAACAAGTTTCTATTACAGTCAAACCTCGATAAGCCGCCACCCCTAGGGACCGACCTTAGGGTGCCGGTTATCGAGGTGCCGGTTTATCGCGGTGTCGTTTTCCTCAAAGTGTCGACTACCTGGCCAAATCAAGTGTCGACAGGGTGCCGGTTTATCAAGGGTGCCGCTTTATTGAGGTGCCGGTTTATCGAGGTTCAACTGTATTAAGCTTGGGCGCAAGACTTTCGGCGGGGATGGGAAAATGAAAATTTTTTGGCGCTAGTAACGAATACTACCTCCCCCATATTCGCTACTAGGGTCAAATTTTTGTTTCTGCGGGAAACTGTAACGGAATTCCAAAATTTCGGGAATCTAGACGGGAAAGGGAAATTTAATACCCACAGAGAATTGATCATTTAGTGGCTTTCATTAAATTCATTCAATGGCTAAAGAATGGCCTCAAATCATATTTCTCAAATGTTTTAGCATCTAAAACGTGTGAAAAACATGTTTTTAGGTCGCAGCCGACCATTTTTAGAAAAAAATTTGTGACCAAAATTTGATTTCTTACCTTGGGAGACCAAGGTAAGTCACTTGAAGAGGGTACCTGAACACCCCAAACATGACGATACTAATATAAGCTATTTTCATCTATAAAATCAAGATAAATCATTACTTGTTTGTGGGTAGGGATTTTCGGCGCTTGTAGAGAATACCACAACCACACAGCTAGAGTATGTGGTCTTATAGGGTAGGGGAGGTGGATGGCCAGGTAGGGTAGGTAGGTGCCCAGGTCCCGATAAAAAAGAAGCCTAAGCGTTTTTTTTAGAGTTGTCCAACGGCTAAATAGCCGGCAAAATGGCCGACAGTACAAAATCGGCTATTTTCGAAGTTTAAAATTTGAGTTGGCGCCCTTTATGTTTCACTCGCTAAGATCCAGAGAATTAGCCAATCCTAGATCATTCTCAATTTTTTTATTCAATGAACATTCTCCAGAAGCCCTTTTTCATCAATTATTTTAGTAGAATAGTAGAATAAAGCCTCTATCGTGGTGTTGGAGCTATTCGATCGCAAAGAAGAGCAAGACAGTCGTGGGAAATGTTTTGAATACTGCCTCGCATCCAATGAATTTTTAAAAGAAACTTTTGACTGCTTTTCAAAATTTCTCTCTTATTTGTACTCATTATCTTTAAAGTCAACTTTTAATGCAGTACAGCTGTTGTGTACACCAAAAAAGCGCACTACAGCAAGATTGACTGTACAGGGAGAGTTAACTGTATAACGAGAGTCAACTGTATAGCTTGTCCAGACCTCGTTGGACAAGTCAACTGGTGCAGACCTTGTTGTAACCTGCCATCAATATGGACCGGATTTATCTTTAATTGATTGGTGGTTTTTATGCGAAATAAAGCTTGGTTGTATAGAAAATTTTGAATTTTCCAAATGTAAAGCATTAAATTTTTTTTTATAAATAGCCGATTTTGGCTACTTTCGGCTATTGGCAACAGCCGGCTAAATAGCCGAAAATAAATAGCCGGCTATTTCGACAACTCTAGTTTTATAGTTACAATATTGACGTTTTCACCAGGCGCCTGTAAGCCGCAATCCACCTTGTAAATATATAAATAGATACATAGAAACTTGACGGGTGCAGTAATGGTTGTTCACGTTGTTCGAGTTAGAGTTCGGTTTTTGGCTATGTGAACACCTGTGATCCGAACTCTAACTCGAACTCTTACTCTTACTCGAGAGTGTTCATGTACTCGAGTTCAAGTTGAGGTCGAATTTGAAAAAATGACTAAAATTCAAAAAAAAATAAGAAAAATTGGTTTTTGGCATTTTTGTTTTTTTTCTTCAAAAAACATATCTCAAAATTTATACCATCAAAGATTAGTCTGTGAAATGGGTTTTGTAGCTTTTGATCTGCGATACAACATATAACACGCCTCAAAATAAAGTTTTTTTATCCGACTTTAGGGGGGGGGTGGCGTACAGGCACTATTTTTCAGCGTCTCAAAATGTGTAGCCACAAAATGCCTTAATCTGTACCATGCTCACTACAGATTTGGAGCAGTTCGGAAAGTACTCAGGATCCGCACCAAAAATAGAGATTTCAGGCATTTTGCCTAAAATAAACAATTTTTAACCAAGCGTGCTTTGAATCTCGAGTGCTTTAAAGAATCATGATTTTCGCACCATGGACACTATATATTTTTGAGATTTGCTTTAATCGCTTTAATAATCGTAATGAAAAATTTCGAAGAAAAAGACATTTAGGTAAAGAAGGACATTTTGACCATTTTGAAGAAAATGGGTCATTTTATCCAGTGCCTATTGCTATTTTGGAGCGAAAAAAAAAAAGTTTTAACTAAAACTTCAAAAATAAAAAAGATTTTGGGTCCCGAAAGAGGACAAATCTTTTGAAAAAGACGATTACGAAACCTGCCTTAATACGTATTGCCGACGGCACGTTTTTCGAGCACTTCCGAAGCTACTCTGGATGTGCACCATGGCACAGTGAATTAAAAGCACTTTTACGAAACTCGTGTTTTTGTACCGTCCAAACAGATCATCCTGAGTCAGTCTAGACACGTGCTCTTTAGAAAATCCATTTTTGCATTTTAGAAAGCATAAATCTGAAAAGGGCCACCTTTGTTGAAAAGTGCCTCCTTTGTTGAGCTATGTCACTTTTTGTCTGGAAAGTGAACTTTTTGTTGAAATGTGTGAATTTCTGCATTGTACAGGGTGTTTCAAGAAATCGGCGGTTTGAAAGGGCCATAAACTTTTCATAGTCAACAACAAAAAGTGGCACTTTTCAGCCGAAAGGTAGCACTTTTCAACTTTTTCACTTTTCACTTTTGAAACATTCTTTCTGGCTAAATTATTATTAAAAGACAGCATCCTTTCCTGAAACCAATACTGCCAGCCGGTTATTGTGCAGATAATTGCGTTATAATTGTTCATTTTGAATTTACTTTTAGAATGATCAAATTAATTATATAGAACAACAATTAATAAGCAGATATGGAGGGTTTAGGGTGAGTTAAAGAGCTATTAGGAGACAAAGTGTGTTTCAAGTTGAAACATAATATCTAACTTTCATTTTTCTGACATCTACAAAGACTTGGAGATGCCTACAAGAGCAGCGCTACAAGCGTGATAAGAACTGCAGCCATTAAAAGCCTGAAAATCATAATACTATTTTAAAATTTCATTTTTCTAACCTCAAATTTTTGGCTCCAGTAATTTCCTTAAAGTAGAAAACACTCCACAAGGCAGCACACACACCTGATTTGTACATTTTTTTGTCATAATTTAAAAACTTGAAGAAATTACCAGGCATCATAGCATTGATTGGAAAAGTGATTGCTTGAGATAGCAAGTCATTAGCCAGAAACCTAAACTTTTCAAGTTTTTTTATGAATTTAAAAAATATTACACAGAAATTTATACAAGAGGCTTAAGTTTTTTTGTTTACTTCTATATTGACAGTGCTCTACAAAAAGCTTATTAAGAATTATCAAAGAAAGAATTACGGTTGGGGAAAATATTTATTTTTCAGTTCCTCTTGCTGTTCGACCTTAGGAATTCGACCTTCTACTGTATCAAAACACTTTTTAACCCAATTCTTCAATTTTTCTCATCAATACTGTACTTAATTTTATGAATGCAGATCGATCATAAAATTTTCGATAACTTATCAAACATAAAATAATTAAAAATTCGATTGATTTCGATTATCAATCAACAACAGTGACGAAAATCTCAAATCTTTCGAATGTGCTATGTTAGAAGCTCTTTTCGTCACATGTTTTTTGATTTTTTTGTCAGTAAAAATGCTTCAAAATACTTTCAAAAATTACGTGAAACTGATTTTTTTGTTTCACATATTTTTGAAAAATGATAATTTATGCATGTTATACGACCACACACCCGAGTAGACTTGTATTTGTTCGGAAGCTCATTAAATTATGCACCAGATAAGTACTTTTTTAAATAAAATTACATGTAAATAAAAAGATACGAACAAATGGCTAAAACACTCCTAACTACAGGGTGTCCAACAATTTATACCCTAAATAAACTGCCGAAAAAGCTTTTTTATTTTTTTAAACTATTTTTTTCTTCTATCTTGTTAAGCATAAAATTCTAACAAGACTCTTAATCTGAAAAAAAACCGGCTTCTTAATGTTAAGAGTAACTATATTGCGGTGTCAATTGACCCCTGTTCACATAGGGTCATAAAAATGTGTCCACAGGAGGAAAGTTAACGGAAACACTGATCTTTACAATCTAATTTTTATTTAGCTTCAAGTTGGACTCCTTACCAGGCCAGTTGTGCAATTGCCCAAAGTAGACCAGCAAAGAACGAAGGCAATATTTTTTTCCTTAAATTTGGAATATATCCAATATGCATAATTATGCAATTAAAATATCATCCAACCATTTACAAAAGGATTGTTCCGAGTATACAGTAATAGCCAAGCAAAACCACGGTAGACGTTACTAGAATTCCTGAGAAATGAGAGAATGCATAGTAGATAGCTTCTTTTGGAGGATTTTTGAAGGTTTCTGGGTTGTCCTCAAATATTTGGTCATCCACTTATTTATTTATAAAATAATGAGTATAAAATTTTTTACTTGAATGTAAATAACAGGGACAAAAGTAAGGCCTGAAATTATTTAGTTCAGAAGTTTTAAAATAAAGAAATATGGATTTCGATTTTTTCATAAAAGCTATAGAAAAAAATAAAAGCTAGATATTAGAAATGGTTTATAAACTGAAAAGAAATAAAAAAGCTAGTTCTAAGTATGTTCCTATTTTCACGAACCGTCCCGTAGATTCAACATTTTAAACCATATAAAATATTCACCATAGCATACACCAGCTAACATTGAAAAGCCGATCGCCCTAAAATCAATTGACATAAAAAGCTTTCTGGCATAAAACACCTCACATAAGTTTTAATTTCAAAGCGGAGCTAGGTTGTGCATTTGCAGAAGTCGTGACCTCATCCTTAACTGTCGTAGTGGTTGTTGATGTTACATTGGTCTGAGGCATAAGGCTCAAAAATACAGTTGCCCATTTACTTATGTCAATTCAGGCGTGATAATTTCATACCTAGAAGTTTCATTTTCCACGGTCACTGTCTCAGTAACTTTTTTTCGGACGTTAGAACAGTTGTGCGAACCAGAGAAACAAGATTCCGCTAAAAATTCGTTTTAAAAAATAATATTTGACAAAAGCGTGAAATTATGGTTTTTATTACATAAATAGAAGAGGTAATAGAGAAAAGACGGTAAGTTTTTCTGGGGTCTCAGTTTTCTTGCCAAATTCATCTATAGACAAGATAACTTTTTTGATCATCTTTACCGATATCCAAAAACTTTCCTCTTATTTTCGTTTCTAAAAAACAGAATTACAGTTTTTAAGAAGTCTCGTTAGCTATTTACCCTACTACCCAACTGAGATTCAAGAGATTAGTCAATGAAATCACAAACCCGAAATAACAAACACAAGACCTGCATAGTTGAGTAATGGACTGTTAGGAACTGATGATTTATTCCTGCAGAAAACTTATTTAAACACCATCGAATCGACCCAAAACACCACCAAAAAGTCCAAAACGTCCAGCTGCCCAGCCAACAACACAATTGACAGTGCCCAGATTAATATGCCCATTCCAAGGCCAAGAACTATGAAATTTAAAGCTGATTTAATCAAATAGAAACGCTTTGAAACCGGTACTTTTGATGATGGGTAGAGCAGTCAAGTTACCAATACACACAAGAATCCTCCTAACATGGCCAAGGGTTGGAATTGTGGGAAGCCTGCAAAATACTAGAATACACCAATGAAAATCATTATAGGTTAGAATGACCAGTAGCAGCATACACAATTAACTAAAAAATTAAATGTTGAATTTACTAATATTTTCTTTCAAAAAAATTTACCCCAACAGTCCAAATGGCTGAGCACACAACCCATTGAACGAAAATGCCTGAAGATTTTCAATTTTTTTTAACTAATCTAAAAATCTAATTTCAATTTTTTAACGCATGCAACCGCAAACAATCGAATTTTTTAGTTAGGTATTTATAATAAGACCGAACAGTGGACTAAGATTGAAAAAAGACGTGTACACATTGCTAAAAACATTAATACCACTCTCAGATATTGAAAATGTGTTTTTTCAAATATTAATGCGGTTCTAGATTTTAAGATTTGTTACTTTCGGCCTGAAACTAGATTTTAGAAATAAAGACAAATTTTTAAAAATGAGGTCCCAGATGGTGATACCCAGTTGGTGTCACCAAGGTGGTGGTACCCTGATAGTGTTACCCAGGTGGTAGTACCAATTTAGTGTCACCCAGATGGTGGTACCCAGTGGTATTACCATTTAGTGTCACCCAGGAGGTGTATCCAGCGCTGAGTGCCGGCACCAATAATTTACAAAAAGTTCTGAATACAAAAGTCGACAAATTTTGAATGGTTAAGACGATGTAATACAGTCAGCTTTCTCTATAGCTTACTTGCTAAATAACGTACCCTGAGGTATGACCCTGCGCAATTGACTTAAATGTTTTGTAACTAGGCGCTGTAAGGCGCCAATTAACCTCGTGTTTATTATACAATCGAACCTCGATAAGCGACACCCAAGGGACCGAACTCAGGGAGTCGGCTTATCGAGTGTCGGCTTATCGGGGTATCGTTTCCTTGAAGTGTCGAGTACCTGGCAAATCAGGTGTCGACAAGGTGTCGGCTTATCGAGGTTCGACTGTACTGAAGTTTTACTACATGCGGGTAATAATGTGCAAGTAAACATGTCTTTCTATCATCAATACTGTATCCTTTAATTCTCGCCCCTCTAATAAGCCCCCTCCTTTAGCTAAAAAGTTTCGTTATATCGACGCTTTTCTATGCAAAATATTGAAAAAATGTTTCATACATAAGGTGACTTTTGCCAAAGGTATATTTGTCTGCAAATTTTGAAAATTTTTTCGTTATATCCGGGTTCGTACAGCAGAGTATACTTAATTATGTTTTATATCAAATCCAACCATATATAGCCAGGGTTTCGTTATATCGAGGTTCGACTGAATAACAAATCTCAAGTCCAAGTTTTTTTATCAGATTTTGCAGTTAATTGAGAACATTGGATTCAGGTTGATGATGGTTGAAAATTGCGAAGTAATATTGATATCTGTCACAACATAATTAAGTTATTACCGTCGCCTGAATCGAATTTTCCTGACAGCAACATACCTAAGTAAAAACACAGAAAATGTTTTCTTTTGTAAAAACCATAAAATTGAGTGCACGCCGAAATTTCTATTCGCGCCATCTCGTTCAGCGCTCAATTTTAGCCCATGTGTATACCGTAGGGGAAGCATACTGTTTTATTTTTACATGTTGATTATGATAAACATAATAATTTTAATACTGATTTAAATATAATTATTATAAATATAAATATTATATTATGAATATTACGCTGATTAAGGTGGTTATGGTCAATTTGATCACCATTATCAACTCGATCGTTATATAAACAAGAAATGGTGGAAAAAGTGGTGGCCACCTTAAACCAAATAAGGGTGCATAGACGTTCCCAAAATGAAACTTTTTTCATTTTGGGGAAACGTTTCCCAAAATGAAACTCAAAAGAGTAAATATCTCTAAGGGTATATATGGAGATACTTATTTAGACATATTAAGGGTATTTGCCGCTTCGCGCCAAAGACCAGCACACTCCACATTGCAAGGGATAGGGTACATCATGTGTTAACCCTGACCCTTGCAATGTGGAATATGCTGGACTTTGGCCATCACATTCAGCAAATACCTTGATATGTCTAAATAAGTATCTCCATATATACCCTTAGAGATATTTTACTCTTTGGGTTTCATTTTGGGAAACGTTTCCCCAAAATGAAAAAGTTTCATTTTGGGGAAACGTCTATATCCCAAATAAGGTCCCTCGATTTCGAAACTCTTTGGTGCACTTCATTTAAAAAAACCCGTTGAGTGCCCATCTAAAAACTTACATAGATCCAAAGCATACTGAAGAACAGCACAGGCTCCCAAGCCAAGGGCAGCACTCATGGTTCTTGAAATTAAGTGTATTGAAAAAGTCTGCAAAATTAGCTTGAGACGTGATAAAAAAGAAAATCTAGAAATAAGAACTATTCAGCACGCAAACGCACAAAACTATCCCTTCTACAATTTATTCTAGCACAAAATATAAAAAACTTGACAACCATCCAAGGGGTATTATTGACAAATGGTGACAAAAGAAACAAGTGGATTTGACTGCCGATTCTCGCCATCTTCTCGATTTTCTAAAGTTGTTGCTGTTTTCCATGATTACTCTCAGTCTCTTATAATAGCTCGTGTAGTTTGTAACCACGTTCAGGACATTCCTACAAAAAAACTCAAGGATTATAACAGTCTGACTAACAATAATTTGCATATTAAGAGTATACAAGCGATAACCACCCTCAATCATATTGCAAACGATTCTGAGCTTTTCAAAAAGGACCAGTTGCTCTTTAGCATTTGAAATGATATTACTAACACGTAAATCAAAAAGGATAACGCCTTGAAACAAAAAACGAGATAAGAAAATTCCAAGCAAAATTTAAGGAAACACGAGACTACTGCTTAAAATTGCTGATAAGAATCCTTAAAATAGACAAAACCTACCATAGGAGAAAGCACAAATGTTGAAAAATGCTTTTACTCTCTTGACTAGTTAATGAGTTTTGTATGCAGCGAAAAATTTTAAGGCTCGAAGATTGTTGATGTAGTAATCCTGGCTTCATTTTCGTTCAATAAGAGAACTTTAGTTTTTGAGAGATACTTTGAGTCAAATAGATCAAACAAAAAGCTGAAACCAACCATTTGTTTGCCTTTAAAGATGAAGTCTGCAAAGTGCATTAAAGGTTAAAAAGATCGTATCTTACTTACCTGCAGTTGGAAATAAAAGATTCGAAGAAAAAGAGGAGAACATCTAAAATGTTGTACGACATGAAAATAATAAAAGACGATCAATCAGACAAAATACTGGCAGAATATTAATGAACAATCACCTTTCCTTTAGTAACTTTTTCACTTTATTGGTAGTCATATAAGTTTTTGGAGGTAATTTCATGGTTCACCCAAAAATATATATTCTTTTGCATAAACTTGGTTTTGTGTTTTTTTCATCAAATATTTGGTTTTTAAGGAATAATGATATAAATCTTAGGAATTTGAATCTTCGAAGCTAAATACTTCAGTAACAGTCTAAATAATGGCACTTACAATTTTAAAAGAGGGCAAATAACGGTTATAACCGAAAAAATCAAATCTGCCGCAGAAAAAAAGATACCGAAAACTAATCGCCTGAACATAGGGCTCACTAATGAGAAATTTCCAAAAATGTTTTGGTTTTTAGCGTATGTTTTTGATACAATTCAATCTGAGTCTAAAACAAAGTGGAAGCGAATTTCGGAAAAAATTAATGGCTTTATTTTACTGTCTTAAAATACTCTTTTACAAAATCTCGGTAAAGATCTGGTGCGGTCAATTGTCCGCACCTCTAATTTGTAGGTGTGAATTCGCCACTTGCGATGCAATTTTTACCTACTTTTTCTAATATTTTTTAAACTGTCGCCAGTTCGCCGTGCTCTCGATGAGCGTTACCCTCTTTTAGAAAATAGCGAGAGGCAAAAGTCTTCACGGCGGAATTATTGCCATTTTGAAGTTAAGGTTACAAAAATAATATAGAAAAATCATAAATGTTTATTTCTTAATAAAAAAAGATTTCAATCACATAAAGATTTTTTTGACTAACTCACTCAAAATTATGACAGACAAGAAGTTTCAACTACAAAAGAAATAGTATCCCTCTATATTATGTACACACATCCCTAGATCTATCAAAAATCAGATTACGAAGTTTTGGAAGTTGTTAGTATGCTGAGCTCCAGCCACTACTCGAGCTTGAGTTGGTCAAAAGGAGTGGACATTCTGCTCTTCATCTTCTGGACCATCTTGTCGGGTACTATGAATGAGTAGCGCTGCAGATCTTTTTGCACTTGCACACTACAACTTTGGGTTAGTAATCGTAAAAGAAAACTGCTGTCTAAAATACTAACGAAGCATTTTCCAGCTGAGCTATTTCGATCACATCCTCAAGTAGCATGAAAAAAACTTTTCCGGACATTCCTAAAATACAAAAAGTTAAAAAAATTCAATTGAAATAAAAACATTCAAGTAAAATACATACGAGTAGATATGTTACGGTCAAACCTTAAATATATATGCACTTTAGTTTTAATTTCTTTTTAGTCTGTTTACTGTACATTTTACAGGATGCGTCAAAAAGGATTTTATATTTTTCAGCCACTTTTGCTTCTTCGCTTAAAATCGCTGAATATTGATCGGAACTATTGCACTTGGTGACCCCGCAAAAGGTCAAAAATTTTGAAAATTAAAAGAACACAAAATTCATGCCAGAATGGCGGCTTTCTCATGAAATCGGGTTCAAGAAACACGAATAAAAGGTTATCTTTTCCATCCGAGCACTCTGCGTGGGGTGAGGGATTCTGAACTCAAGCCCATCAAAGATTGGCCATTTCCAAGTGGTCCAAATCAATTGGCTCAATTCAAATGGATCGGTTTGAAATAGTTTCTATTTTTTGGAAATTTGGAATTTTTTGGAGAAAATATGTCTTGGTCCCTAATAAGCAAATCGGATGAAACTTCTCTTTACCGCAGTGAACACAGTAGCTTAATTAAAATAGGCCGAATTGAATAAGCCAATGTTGAACCGCTCAAACTTTGTATAAATTATGCGCTTGTTTTGCTGCCAAGTACATTTTATTTTTTGTGTAGATTTAATATTCCCGTTGAAGAAACCAAAGATCAGTAATTCAAGAACTTACAGCCAAGCTTTATCTTCGTCATCAGCCACATAGCGGTAAGCCCTGGAGTATTTGCCAAATATATGGCCTCTGTGACCTAAAGCTAATGCTTTGTTGACCTTAGATCCCAGAATAAACCGAGAATCTTTCGTCATTCTTTCCGGGTTCCACTGCAAAACAAAACCTAATTACATTTTCTAGTATAAACGACTCAAATACACCTTAATAGCTTCAGAAGCAGTGACCGGTTGAGTGCCTTGAATTAGGGTGTACCACATCTTCCTGTGTCCACATCCACTTTACGGGGTCTTCCCCTTCTTGGGTCGACTCATGCTGCTATCCTGGCCATAGAGCCCTCCAGGCAGTGGACCTACCAGAGAAGAGTTCTGACTGATCATACTTCCGTCACTTTCATTCTCGTTGTCGTCACTCTCGTAAACACTCTTGATAATTTCAGTCTGGTGCAAGTCTGGAGCGTGGTCTTTGAGCACAGAACTGGAGCTAATACATAAGGTAGGTGGGGGAAGGGAGGCAGGTGGTGGTAGAAATGGCTGTTTAGCCCCATCCAGGATGGCCACACATAGCTCGTCTATGTCTGCTTGAAGAACTGCCTGCAGACATTACTGACTTCAGTAAGATTTGATAATGAATGTTAGAGATTGAAAAAATAACTAACATGACCATTTCTCTTCAAATTTCGAAGGCAGGGGCAAAAGTGGTACGCAAATGACGGTCGATGATCTGACGAATCTGTCAAAAATAAAAGTTTTGGCCAAAGTCCCTTATATCGCATCCTCTCAAAACAGCCCGAAAGCATGTTTAACGTAGCACCTGAAACGCGTTTTTTTTGTTAGGTTCACCTTGGTCCCCCAAGGCAAAAAGTCAAATTTGGTCAAAAAAAATTTTTGAAAAATGGACGCCGCGCCCCAAAAAACATGTTTTCCGTGTTTCCTAATACGTTGAATCAACATGCTTTTAATCTGTTTTGGGAGAAGGCGATATAAGACACTCGGCCATGATTTTAATTAAGGTGTAATACAGGCTGTCTCAAAAGTATTGTGTATTTTTGGAAAATTTTGTCGAGGCTTAAATGACCCTAAAATACCTTATTCCCTCATTTTCTCTAATAGAACTTCAACTACTCTCGAGAGAGGGCTCTATTAGAAGGGATCTCTAATGAGAAAAGAGTAGGGCTTCATTTTTGAACTCGCACTGGTTTTGAAAAGCAACTTGTATGTTCTTACAACTTTTTGACTTTTGCTATTAAAAAAAGGCAAAAAATGCGACATTTACCGTACTTTTTCTTCTAATCCCCCAATTTTCAAACCTATATCTCAGTATCTCCATGACTCTTTTTTGAAATTTTAACTTAAATATCTGCCAATTTTTTTTCGATTTTGGTTGAGCACCAAAACAATTACGAGACCGACCCAGAATCTTCCTGATTTCCAAGGGAAAGAGGGAGGTGGTGGTATTTGGTGGGTTGGTTGAAAAATAATTTCTCGGGGGAATTATTAAAGAAAATACGGTATATTGTAAATTTTGCTTAGATGAATTTTTTAGAGCGTAATGTAATTTCATGATAATTAACCTCGTCAGTCATCTCATGCTGGAAAACCTGGAATTCTAGCGCGAATTATTTTCATGTGACAGATTGTCATATAAAATAATTACTTGTCTCAGAACGTCCAAAGACTGGTTGTGTTATCTGCCATATCTACAAAGCTATTTAGATAGACTTTTATACAAAGATTCAAAAGTTGCTACCCGATTTATTCCTTTTAATGGCCTGCCGCAAAGAGTTGCCTTTTGCTCCATCTCCGCAAGTATTTAGCAAATTTTCAAGTATTTCTAGCTTCAAATTCATTTTATTGCCATGCTTTTTGTTTTGGAACACTTGCATTATAGATTTTTCTGCGTCGAATGCAGAAAAAAGACTGACAAAATAGTTCTAATATCACAGTGTATAGGTAAAAAAGCTTTTACCTCAGTAAGTTAACCGAATCGATTGAACAAAATGGCTTTTTGAATTAGTGCGATTGTGTGAAAAAGAGCAAACTTGAGATGTTGGCAATACATTACTTTTAAAACATTCAAATTTCATTGAACTTTCAAGTGCACATAAAATCGTTAGATTGAGCGATTTCTGATTCTTTGGGTAAAAATTTAAAATAACAAGTCGAAATCAACTTTTTCAAGGGGGTGGGGCTAAATTCTGAGATCAAGTTGATATTAGCATTGAGTTATCACAAATCGCATTTCAATACTCGAAACAAGGTCAGTTAAAATTTTCGCCAGTTCGACAAATAACCTTAACTAAATTATCCCTCTAGTGTCTATTGGCATGTGACAAAAATGAAGCTACAAATTCTATCGAAAATCAAGAAGCCTATCACAACTTGCAAAAAATCAAATCAGAAATACCATAGATTGCTAAGAATCAATAAATATTCGTACTTCGAGTTCGTGTTCGAGTTCAGATTTTGGCTACGTACACACCTTTGATCCGAACTCGAACTTGAAGTCAAGCTCAAACTCGAAGGTGTTCACGTACTTCGAATTCGAGTATCAAGTTCGAGGTCGAACTTGAGATGTTAATGTAAATAACTTGGATTTCCCTTTAGTAAATCCCCCAGAAAACCTACTTACTTTATTTCGACAACCCTACTTTCATTCGACCATTTTGGTTTGAGATCCTGAGTGATCAAAGTTATATACATTCTATTTTCAAGTTGAATCTCGAACTCAAACTCGAAGTACGTGAACAAGCCATAACACAAACACATTATAACACAATATGTTTATAATTCCTCAGCTTGAAGCTTGAATCAATCTTTATCATATACAGGTTTTTACTAAGTCTTGTAGTTTAGTCTTGCTAGTGCAGTGTCCTAACCATCCAGACCGCTCACCATGTCAGTGATGTATTTGAAATTGGACAGATTGGAATCAGTGTATCATCGAATGGTTATGATGGTTAGTGTCTGGAAAAAAGATATTTTTGCATTAATAACTCGCTAGTGTTTAGCTTTACACTCGACTTCCTCGTGACAAACTGGCTGAATACTTGGGTAGAAACTTTCAACCCTTTGAAACAATTGTTTTGGTTTTCAAGTAAAAAGCATTTTTAGGTGGATTAGAGCTTCTGGCCGATGACCGACAAAAAACTTTTTTTAAAATTGACCTGGTACTATTATTATTTATAATTTAAAATTTTTACACAAAAACTATAGGGACTAGGTTGGTGTATGGGCATTTGGTAGTTTCGAAAAGAAAATTTCTGTCTTTCAACAAATTTTCACAACCATAATTTCAGTCAAATTTTTATTTTTGATGATGTTGTGGCTTTTTTGTCTCTGTGTCTTTTCTGCAGATTCATGTAGAGCACCCGAGAGTATATATAATGAAATTTTTTTTAATAAAGTGCCGCTTCTTTCTTTTCCAGATCGCTTGAAAAGTTCCAAAAAATAACGATAGCCTGGTATCATGGTTTTAGCCTACTTTTGAATCGTCATTGTTTTATGTATTTTTGAGCATTCAACTCGTATATAGTATTTCATTGTTTATTACACTTTCACTAATAAGTACTTCAAAAAGCCCGTCACGGCTTTTCGAAATTTCCTTAGATGCCGATACCTAAGTTTGGCGGAAATTTGAGTGGTTGGTGGTGATCTTATATTAGAGAAAATACGATAACAGTATACAACAATATTCAACGATGCTATTAGAGAATTTTGCATCGATCTATTAATTGTAATGCTTTAGATAGGCATCAATGCTTTATTAGCACAATACTAAATCAATTCATACAACCCCATACCCCTTAGATCTTTCCCCAAATGATCTCCTTTTTATTGGGTTTCGCCTCTTTTATAGCGCTCAAGATTGGTGATCTAGGTGGTTCATTGAATCTCTGATCTCTCAAGACTAGTTGTCTAGAGGCGGTGTTCTGGTTTCTCCCGGACCTTGTCCTTCATGGATATCAATCCATGACATTAATAATTTTGGTTTTTTTTCACAGACATAGTCGGTTAATGGGGTGAAGTAGAAAAATTCTGCCTGAATTTTTTCGAGACAGTTCGTACGACCAAGTTATTAAGGACATCCTAGTACCACCCAAACAAATGAATCTGCAAGACTGGTGAGTAACATGTTTGAATAACAAAACTACCTTGTTTACATATACTTTTTATCGTTGTACAGGCTGATAGTGAGCATAACCATGAAGTCGAGTGAGAAAAAGTCTATCGATTTGTTCATCAACCTGTTCTACATCAATTTTCCCCACAAGACTTATGTCAATCAAAAGACTGAGGACACTTTTGTGGCTAGTGGAAATTCTTCTGGACGACCAATGAATGCATTAGAGATGACTGCTTACAAGGTAATTAGGCCATATTTTTATAATTAGAAGTGAAAAAGTATTTTCAGAGACTATCAGCTTTCTTGAAGCACAACCAGGATAGTGTGGTCGAATGCGCTCAAGAATTCAGATCTGAGGTAAGCATTTTAATTGCAGGTTGTGATAATTCGCCACATATTCGAAAAATGGGCTCTTGTGGCATTGTATTTGTTGTGAGCCATTAAAATACAGACAAAAATTCCACTCACCAAAATTCATTTGCAAGTAAAACAATCGAAAGGGAATCTCGAAAATATATTATTTTTACAAAATGGTGGGTTTTATGACAGTATAAGTTTTATTAAATCGTGTTTAGCGGCTCAGAACCCTTTTGGCTTGGCCCAAAACAATTTTGAAATCTAAGCCCGGCCCGTAGACAGTACTCCTTGAATATTTTCATTTTAACAAAAGTAACATGGGTACTATGGGGCTGTGACACGTTCTGACGGTAAAAAAAATTCAAAACGTACAATCCAGTATTTTTGAGATATTTAACTTTGCAGACTCGCTCTGCAGAAACTGTAAGATCAACTTATTCCAAATACTTATTAACATTCCATACTGATCCAGGTTGTAGATGTGATGATTGGCCTAGCCAGAAAGCAAGTTTTTGTATTTCTTCGATTTTCATTTTAGCGCCTGACTGTCTAGCACAACCCTGCTATTGTAGATATGAAGTCTATGGTGGACATTGGCTCTGCTTTTTTGGTGGACCTGACAAAAACAAATATGAACAGGTGGGACCTACTGTGAAAATAAGAGTGTCTTTAGCATAAATAATAATTGTTTAGATATTTGATTACCTGTTAAATGCATTTTGCACCACACAAATACAGTTTTATTCTAATCGTAAGTGGAGTTCTTCTAGCATTTCAATGTTTTTCAGTATTCTGGATATTCAGGGTTCAACGCCAAATTATGTAAGCATTTTAAATTTCGCCCAAAGCATGGATTGTCATATATTCTCCTGCTTTTAAAGCATGTTGAAGATTTTACCTAGCTTGAAACGTTTTTATAATGGTTAAAATTGAAAAAACCCGTCAAAATGTGTGAATCTCCCGTCAAAATATGTAAATCTTCCGTCAAATTTTTTAAACTTCTTGTTCTCTCTGATTACTTTTGAATTTTTCTATTTTCTTGCACCAGCATGTAGCCCTGAATCTCTAGTTTCTAATGAGTTATCAGCTGGCTGATTACAATAATTAAAAATGAGAAACAATTCATTTTGAAAAAAATATGTGTATTTTTAAAAAATATAATTGTTCTCTTACTTTTCAATATTGTAGTCAGCCAATTGATGGCTTATCAGAAACTAGAGGTTCAGAGCTACATGCTGGTGCGAAAAAAATTTAAAAAAAAATGAAAAGTAATCACCGAGAGCAAGAACTTTTAAAAATTTGACGGGAGATTTACATATTTTGACGGGTGTTTTCACCTACAGCTTTTTATAATGACTGATATTTTTGCAGCATCAGAAAACATTATAATTTCTTTGGCAACGCAAAAACGATGGCAGCAATTGACCCTACGGTAACAATATTTTAGAGAACTTATGCACTTAAAGGAGGGGTCACATTTCTACCGGGTGCGAGGAAAGTTCTGCACGGATTTTAAAAGCCTTATCTTTTATCCATCTTGGCATCATATTTCTTTTCTTCTAAAACTGTATCGTAGCCCTGCATCTCCTCTTCAAATGGCAATCAAACTCAGCTGGATTTTTTTAGAAAAGTCACAATTTGGCTCCAAAGACTTGCGATGGTATTTTGATAAGTTGACTAGCATTTTCGTAACTTTAATGGCTTGTTCACGTTCTTAGAGTTAGACTTCGGGTAAGAGGTGTTCACATACTAAAAAACGAACTCTAACTCTAACTCGATGGTGTTCACGTACATCGAGTTAGAGGTCGAGCTTGAAATGTTCATGTATGTAGCTTAGATAGCTCAGAATCTCACCCCAAAGGCGTCTAAAGCCACTAAAAGTTAGTTTTTGTGGGTTCACTACAAGGGAATCCAAGTTATATACATCAACACCTTGAAATTCTAACTTGATGTACATTAACACCCTCGAGTTAGAGTAAGAGTTCGGATCAGAGGTGTTCAAGTAACCGAAATTCCGAACTCTAACACTAACTCGAACTTTAACTCTAAGAACGTGAACAAGCCATAAGTTATCAACCTTTCTATTTAATTTCAAGCGTCATGACAACATCTTATCAGCATGTCGTAGCGCAGCGTAAGAGCTCAAACCCTATCTTATGAAAGATTTTTTTGAGAATCTAAGTGTTGAGATATGCCTTTTGGAAAAAGTCATTTTTTCTTTAAAAAATGACCAAAATCCGAAAAATTAGAAAGTCTTGGATTTTAGTCATTTTTTTAAAGAAATTAAATTTTTTAAAGGCTCAACACTGGGATTCTAAAAAAATTGTAATGTGGTTTTGTAGCTCTTGAGCTGCGTGATAAGACTTTTTCGTGGCGCTTTTAATTTAATAAAAATTTGATAACTTAAAGGACCATGCTCGTGCAAGGCCCAGCAATTGTTGAAATTTGAATTGGCGGGGACCCAAAACATTTTTCGCTGCAAGACATTTTATTAAAAAAATGTTTTTGTCGCTTTAATTTTTAATTCCGTCAAAACCAGCAATTGTGGTTGCAGCGAAAAAAATGAGTACTCAATTAAACCCATATCATTCAGCCGGGTCGGATCCTCAGGTTGAGAATGAGCTAGACCTTTTCGGAGTGTCGTATGCTCTTCGTTTTGGATTTGACGAGCCTCAGGTTCGGTTTCGCTTCGAATGACTGGTTGGTTCCAGTACGTGACTGGGTGACTGGTTCCGGTCGGCGGGTGATTGGTTCCGGTCAGCGGGTGATTGGTTCCGGTCACACAAGTTAGGGTAACCAAAAATTTTGTTTATACGACGACCCTACAAAAGAGCAAGGGATCTTGAAAAGAATCGGTATGAACAGTCAAGTTTTCTTGTTCTGGCATCTTCATTTTACAGAATGAACAGACACATACAGATTGAAGACCGAGCCAAAGACTCGGCAAATCCAAAACTAAGAGCACACGATACTCCGAAAAGGTCTAGCTCATTCTCAACCTGAGGATCCGACCCGGCTGAATGACATGGGTTTAATTGAGTACTCATGCTTTTCGCTGCAACCACAATTGCTGGGTTTGACGGAATCCAAAAATAAAGACGAAAAAACGTTTTTTAATAAATGTCTTGCAGCGAAAAATGTTTTTGGGTCCCGCCAATTCAAATTTCAACAATTGCTGGGCCTTGCACGAGCATGGTCCTTTAAAGTGATAAAAACACTTGTCAACTTATCAAAATGACCTCACAAGGGTTTGAAGCCATATGGCGACTTATCTAAAATAATCAAGCTAAGTTTATAGCAGAGGCAGGGCTAGAAAACGGTATTAGAAAAAAGAATATCATCCTAAGAATAATAAAAGATGAGGCTTATAAAATCCATGCAGAATTTTTCCCGCACCCGGTAAGTGTGTGCACGCATCTTCAATCCTTCAAGCCCCCTAAGGTGCGAGGAAAAAACTGCCTTCACAAAAACAGTCAGTGATTTTTAACGATGCGAAGAAAAAAAATGCGAGGAAAAAAAAGACCCCCTTTTTGACAGGGGTCTATAATTAGAGACCCGTCTAAGACGTTTGATCTACAGGGTGGCCCAATTTTTTCTAACACATTTGTTTTGGCCATAACTTTTTAATTCGCGGTTATTTTTTGGCTGACCACTCATTCGAGCCCTTTTTGCTATTTTGTTTAAAAAAAAGAACGCATTGATATCGTTAAAACTCGCCGAGATATGGCTGTTTTTGTGAAGGCATCGACTTTGACTGTTTATCCATGTTTACCTATGTGTTTCATACACTTTTTTTCGACAGCAATTCAAACAGGCATTTTTATTCATTACAAATCACAACACACAAAACAAAAACAACGAATTGACGAAAACTCAATGAACGTTCGCAAAAGTTTGCTCCACACTTCTGCCACCAACAGCAATGCACCGGTGAGACGCTGTTCATAGGCTTGAATTGATCGGTCAATCATCCAGAAAAACCCCAACCTGAATACGCTGTATTGTTATTCTTGATGGCATCCTTCTAGCATCGCTACGCTTCTTGGACTTGAATGACGATCAGCTGTAAACAGAAAGAGAACCTCGGCCTTTCTTCTGACCTGTGCGAACCCACCTTTAACACATTGCATTTCAAGTAGACCAACACTCAAAAATCTTCAAAACCAACTTTGACGCTTCCTTCTTTTTTCGCTGAACGCTTCCGGACTCCACGAACATTTGATTCCATTGAAGAACACTGTTTCGCTCTGGCACATTCGCATGACGACCGAGTTCCCTTCGCACTCGTCGCTTTAAAACTGCATAGCTGCCTCGGCTCTCGATCTACCACACGAAGAATCGCGCTTTCTCTTGATTCGAATAAGGCATCTAAAAATTGACAAAATGGTAAAAATCGATGCCTTCACAAAAACAATCAGTGATTTTTAACGATATCAATGCGTTCTTTTTTTTAAACAAAATGGCAAAGAAAGGGCTTTTAAATGAGTAGTCAGCCAAAAAAATGACCGCAAGTTTAAAAAGTTATGGCCAAAACAAATGTGTTAGAAAAAATTGGGCCACCTGTATATTACTATATTTTACTCCTAT
This sequence comes from Ditylenchus dipsaci, assembly GCA_004194705.1. Taxonomy (NCBI): domain Eukaryota; kingdom Metazoa; phylum Nematoda; class Chromadorea; order Rhabditida; family Anguinidae; genus Ditylenchus; species Ditylenchus dipsaci. The sequence goes on along the minus strand of SADC01000022.1, from coordinate 183,383 downwards.
TCACAATGGCCTATTCACAATTTTGGTGTCAAAATGATCCTTACACGCTTGACTCTCTAACAAAACCATCAGCGCAGGGTTTTTCTCAACTTTCACAGCTTATTACAGGGCTTAAAAAGGCCTGATTTCCGTTTTGTATACTGAAATGTAGCAAGATTCTGTGCTTTTATTATGAATAATCATACAAAGAAAAGGATAGTATTAAGTAAAAGCTAAAATTTAAAAAACATTCAGCCATGTGCAGTTCAAGGCCATCCTACCAGGGCTGTCCCGGAACATTGAGGCATTATTTTGGAACTGACCCTTTTTCGCAATTCTAGTTTGCATGATGATTTATAGCCTCATGCTCAAAATATGCCTGGCGTCATTTTTAGTATATGTTTGCATATCATGTATAATAATTACAAAAATAAATTTCGAAATAATACCGAAACCCGACCCCTAAAAATATCCTTTCTTCCTTGGTCAAACCTTCCCAAGTTACCTATTTTTCTGAAGTCATTTCTCCGTGGAGCGATATTTATCTGATTTCTCATGCACTTTTGCCTGTGAGAAGTTAGTAAACCTCACAAAACGTCAATAGTATGGGTAAAATTTAAATCTAAGTATACTTTTGACTGATTTTTTTTTTATTTTGGTAGTCAATTAGGGTATCTGCTGACAGTAAAGCAGTGCTGAAAATAATTGCAATCGATTGCTCTTAAAGTCAGTGAACTTGCTGAAAATAGAGTGTGCACCCAGGGGGATTACAACCTGTGACCTAGGCAATGCGTATATGAAGTTACCATCCAAACCCCCCCCCCTTAAAAATTTGGTAAAATTTTTTCTGAGCATGGAGGTTGAAAAATTATAGACCCGTCTCTAATTATGGACCCGTCTCTTATTATAGACCCCCTCGGGAGTAGGTTGAAAAATTATAGACCGGGTCTATAATTAGAGAAAATACGGTATTCATGCGATAGGGCCTGCTTGTCAAATCTATATTTAATTGTTGTCTTTTTTAATTTTCGGGGCAATTGACACTAGTGTTGGGAATGGGGGGTCGCACGGGTTCCGGGTTCGGGTTTTCAGCCAAACCCGGGTTACGGATAACCCGCAAATATATTTCCGGTTACCCGCGGGTTTGCGGGTTTTCCTCAAAAACAAAAATTTTAGCAATTTTATTGAAAATATCGCACAAATCAAACAATTAACAACATTTTTAAACAATTCAACCATTTGTGATCGGTTACCCGGCGGGTTTTTAAGAAATCGACAACGGGTAACCCGCGGGTTTTCAGATGTGAATAAGGGTTTCGGGTTCGGGTTTTCCACAATTTCCGGGTTCGGGTTCCGGTTTACCCGCAGGTTACCCGACCCGCTCCAACACTAATTGACACAATTACTCTTTCAAGTTGAATAATTTTGTCGAAAAGTCAAATTTCGGTTAGACATTACTTTGAATTACTCTTTTAGTCTTTTTAACATTTGTAGCTTATAAAAATATAAGGTTTGAAAAATGAGCCCTCCAAGTACAAAAAATATTTACTCTATTTGAAGGCCAGCGCCGTTTATTTTGAGGCCTCCTAGGAGGTGGGCCGCTCATTAGAGAGAAACCTTTAAAAGAAAATACAGTGAGTGCAAGCTATTTAACTTTTGCAGATAATGAAGTACCGAAATTCTATGGATGAACAGGGTAATTTTTTTCATTGCTACAAAGATGGAGAGAGGTTTTGGGGTTTCGCCACCTCCAAACATCCGCAAAGTATTATTGGTGATTAATTTTTTTATTTCTATCAAAGGATTTTAATAAGGCGGTCGCAGTGCACATGCAAGTCGAATTAGGAAGGGTATTGCACAGTACTCTATCGTCCAGCTCTATAAATTTTTGGAAAAATTTGAACATTTCAAAGATTGTACAGTCAAGTCTCTCTTCAGTGTACATTTAAATTTACTGAATACTTAGGCTAGTATCTAAAGTGTACAATAAAAACTGAGACTTAGCTAGATAAAAAAAGTATTGCCCAAAAACCATAGTCCTTTAAAATACGCGGATTGAAAAATTGTATTTTGGATATGTCTGGAGGTGACGAACTCCCTTTAAATATGTTATAATTTTGTGGGTATCAGATGAGGAAGTGCGCAAAGGTTAGGCAATCCTTGGACAAGATTTACAATCCTGCTTAGGTTGGTTTAAGATAGTTGAGAATGGTTAAGGGTGGAATCCTGAGCAATTGAGCCCATCGGACCCGAAATTTGATCCGCTCAATCGATTTTTCGCAAAAAGTTTACCCCCCTTTAGTAAACCCCCAAAAACCAACTTTCAGGGACTTCTGGCCACTCTGGGGTGGGATTCTGACCAGTTGAAGGTATTTTCTGACCTGAAAATTCAAATTCCCGCAAAATTTACTGGGGGAAATCAGTAATTTACTGGGGGAAATCAGTATTTTGTTTGAAATTCAAATTTACTGGGGGAAAAAATAAATTTACTGGGGGAAATCAGTATTTTGGTGCGTGAAATCAATTTCAGCCTGTACCTTTTTTCCAGAATTGGACAAAAGTTACACAATGTCAACGTCTCAAAAAAATAGATTTAGGGTCCCAAAAAAGTACAAATCTTTTCAAAAGGTACAATTACGTACCCTGGTTTTATTGTTTCTTTTTGTCGCTAACGTTCTGTAATCAGTTATTTTTGGCGCTGTTTTATCAGACAAGTCTATTTTATTAGAACAAAACTAGAAATTATCAGTTTGGAACCAAAGCAGAGCTAAAACTTAATTTGTGGTGTTCTATATTAACTTCTTGGTCACAATTTAAGTCTTAAATCAAAAAGTGCTTATAATTGACATGCTGGCAAGCAGAGTTGAACCTGATACTAAAATCTGATCCTTTACAAGTTTTAATAAAGAATTTGCAAAATTACAGAGACTGTTTAGCTGACTTCTCTAGTTTTAAATACACGCAACTATTTTTAATCCAGATCGCAGCGCAATCAGTCAAGGTGGAAGAGGAACGGAATCGTCCGCTGCGCGGCAAATATCTTCCGGACTGGATGGCTGACAAGGCTCCACCAGAGATTTTAATTCCCATGAATCAGAACGGGAGTGGACTGCCTCCTCTCGGCTATATACCTCCACCCTCTCCTCGCTTGCCTGGACCCAGCAAAGATATAGAAGAGACAGAACTAACTACCCCTCTACCCCCACTTCCAGAAATGCCAGACAACAACAGCAGAAGAACTTCTTCCAGCAGTCCCCTAAAACAGTAAGGACAGGCAGCAATACACCCACCCAGTTGAGCAGTGGTCGAGCGAAACTGTCCCTGTCCAGTAGGCAGCCAAGTGAAGACAGTCGTCAGGGAAAAACAGTCAGAGCCATGCATCCAGCTGAGAGGAAAGCAGTAGCTCAAGGCACCAAACAACCCACAACTTTTCTACTACCCACTGGCAGTGGGGTTAGCAATGACAGGAAAGGCTATAAGAAAGGACCGCATGCCTTCGACGCTTTCAGAAGAATGTCCAGAGCTGATTTCAGCTCTATTAGGAAAGCTGGTATGTAGTTATTTTAGAGAAAAAAAATTTCTAACAAAAATAGGCTTTTTTCGAAAAAGCATATATGTATTCTAGGTCTTCAAATGCGTAACATCAAGTACAGCGTTATCTTTGACAACTTCACGCGCAGGTCGACCATCCACGGCATCTGCCATGCAGCTCTGGCACCTTCGTCTACCTGGAAAAAGATCTGGTATGCTGTATTCGCAGTGTGCTTTGCCATCCTGGTCATCCAAGTGTTCTACCTCATCCTTAAATACTACTCCTATCCCAAAAGTGTGGATCTGGATGTAACATATTCTCACATCGCAACCAAAAACTTCTAATAAAATAGCTCAAATTTCAGTTAAAATTCGAGAATGCCCCATTCCCAAGTGTCACACTATGCAATCTCAACCCTTACAAAGCTAGTGCTATAAGTGAAGATGCCTCTGTTAAGGCTACGGTAGCTTTTTCTAATATTTTTATGGATCTATTGTTTTGCTGAAATTGCATGTTTAGATGGATGCCTTCAAAAATATCCTGAAAACCACTGGTAGAAACGAGGGAATAGCTCTAGCCTTAGCCAACGCAGGTGCTAATTTACTTTTATTGTCTCTTTGTTTCAGCTGCCATAATTGGTTTATGTGAGTGGTTGGAATAATGATTGATCTGTTCCGCTTATGTCCCTTCTTTTTTGCCGTATTCTTCGAGGGAGAAGCAAAATTTATAGAAATCATTTATCATAGATTTTAAAGTGGTTTTTTAAGTAAATTTTCAAGCGAAAATGCGCAATTATAATATTGTCTTAAATAAACCGAACTCTAAATTTTTTACCGTAAAAAAGTTGTTTTACCGTATTTCCTCTATTAGAAGCCCCGGGGCTTCTATTTTATGGATGGCCTCCAGGGGGGCTTATATTAGAGGGGGGGCTTGTATTAGAGGGGGCCTTTATTTTTTGAACTCGCCGCGCCGAAGGCGCGGAAAAAATTTTTAGTCATAATTTTTTTACGCCACCCTCTGATCGCTTCTAATTTTCCACATAACATTGTTGAAACAGCGTTTAAACATCAAAAGCACTTATTCTATATTCATAGTTTACCCACTGTTTCTCTCGGAGGCGTTCTACATAAATTTATTTTGGGCGTATTGGAATTTCGCAGCATATCTTAATTTTTCAGCGAATTTTGTTTTACCTTTTCTATTAGTTTACATATACTTTTTCTGAAAGTATTGACACCATTATGTAGCTAAATTCTCATTTAGAGTAATAACTTTGCCGAATGTCTGAGAATAGCCTCTGGATGGCCAAGGCCAAACCACATGGGGGGATCAAGCGAAAATTGTGTTTTTCACATTATATATCAAAGAAATTCCTATAAAAAATTGAGTCGTTCTGCGTTTACAGAATTTCGGAATTTGTCTTAGACAAAGGTTATGGCTTATTAAAAGTGTTCGAATTTCTCGACTCACCCTGTAATTTTCAAAAAAAGGTTAGAAAATCAAAAATAAAAAAGCGAGACAAAAATTTGCTGCGAAATTAAGATAATTTTCTGCGAAATATCGTTATGCCTTCTTTTTATCTGACCTATGCTGCCGACTTATTTTCTTGTTCCTCAAACGTAAACCGACGTCACTTTGTATCGTTTGTTGCTGATTTTCTGCCGATGATTACTGCGTAAAGCAATTTTTTAAACCAAAAAATGCCCGCTAAAATAGCACTCGATGTAGTTTTTGCTTTGAAATTCACTCATTCACAAGTATTCCAGCGATCCACTTCGAAAGATGTGATAGGCAAATACATAAAGGCACTCTTTGTATCTTTTACCACGTTTAGCAGCACCTGTTTATCTAAAAAATATTTGATTAAGGGTTTATATAAAAAGGGGGCTTATATTTTCAGGATACCCACTAGAGGGGGGGCTTATATTAGAGGGGGGGGCTTTTATATTTTGGATGACCTCCAGAGGGGCTTATATTAGAGGGGGGCTTATAATAGGAGGGGGCTTCTATTAGAGGAAATACGGTAATTAATATTTTAGGCAATCGCCGCCGCAGACAACTAGAAAAAGACAAGCCAAGTAGCATAAATCAACTAACTAGAGGTTCTGGTAGTAGAAGGAGGGGCAACCGATCGGCACTACCACAACCCCTTCTCCTCCTACCACCTCTTATTCACCTTCTTATAATGTGAGCAATGGCAAGGACAGACGCTACCTCCAGGTCTATGCTCAGTGCTATTGTACGTCTGCTTGTCCTGGCTTAGCGGCATACAATTTATTTGAATTAATTTTCAGGTGAAATAAACAGACTATCGGGTGAGAGAAAAAGAGGCAGTTGCTTTGCCATCTACAAGGGTAAGGTGTCTCTGAATGTACAGGACGGGCTGAACCTTCACAACTTTCACCCCACTAAATGTTTGTGCCAGTTGGACTGGATATCCAAGAGTATATGGCCATGTTTTCCATGTGAGTTAAAATCTGTCTACAGTCAACTCTCAATTTTACGCTACCCATCAAGTTCGTTCCCACATATGTCTCGCACGCGAGGTGGGAACGAACTTGAGAGAGTGATGCAAAATTGAGAGTTGACTGTATTTATGAAAAAAGATCTTTAGGTCACATTCGACTCTGAAAAATTTACAAATTTCATACTTTTAGATAACACTTGGAAGGAAAAAGTATGTACAGAATGCAGTGAAAAACTAGGTCATTGTCCTATGCGTTTCTACAACGGTTCCCTTGAAAAAATGGAAAAACTAGATGACAATATGGACGTGTGCCTGTGCCACTCAGACTACAACCACTGCATTGCCAATAATGACAATGGCGAGATCCCTGAAATTGTGCCTAGTTCTGATCTTGATAAACTCAACTTCGCACAAAACTTTGTTCTCATGTCCTCCGACAACCAAAGCATCTATGAGGGAACATTTAATGAACCTAGCACAACCACTACTCAAGAGCCGGATGTAGCTCAAGCCATGGGATATGAAGTGAGTTTGTAAAAATAGGGCCGAAGCAATTTTCTGTTCTCTGGATTTTTGTTTTTTGGCTTTTCCAGTTCTGGTTTAAAAACCAGTAACTTAAAACAGAATTTTGGTCACTTTTTCGATGCGAAAAAGACCCACTCCCTTACAAATATTTTATGAAAAAAAATTTGCAAAAAAATATTTTCTGAATTTTCTTAGGAAACCTTTAGAAAATTTTCTGGTTTTCTGAGTTTTTGGAGTTTTGTTTTCCGCTTTCGCGTTTCTGAAAATGTTCGTTTTCTGTTATTTATTTTTTTTTAAAACCGACTCCAGCCCTGTTACATACAATAGAAATCTACAAAATTTTGTTCATCAAATCTATTCACTGTTCAAGGCCATTTCAACAGAACTACTTTGCTCATTTCAGGAACTAAAAGACGAGATAGCTATAAATGCGCAAGCCAGAGAAAATTTAATGTTTGCGGTGGAGGAAAAACCATTAGAACAGCGAGTTCAGTTCTCTCAGCCCAAGGATGAACTCATCCTCAAGTGCTCTTTCAACCAAAGGGACTGCGATATTCAAAAGTAAGACTACTTTTCAAAAGCAATTATTGATTTTATTGCAGAGATTTCACTTTGTATTACGATCCAACCTATGGTAATTGTTATACCTTCAACTGGAACAGGACCGAGGCTGTCACTGCTCACCGGGCTGGTGCTAATTATGGTGGGGTTTGGCAGCTTTTGAGTGGTCTAATTTATATTTTTGAAGTAAGATGCCATATGGCTTGCCATAAAAACTTCAAACCTTAGCTAAAGATGTGTTTGAAAAAATACGATTAGAAACAGTCGAAAACTCAAGTAACCTCCTTAATTAAAAAAATGTCTTGGAATTAATTAAACTTAGGCTCGGGGAAGGTTTTTTAAAATCTCGGGGAATTTTTGCTCTTTTCCTTCCATGACAAACATTCAGAGGCGGGATACTTGGGATTTAATTTTTTAGAAACAAGCGAAAAACTTACAAAAAATCTTTTTCTATCAAAATGAAAAAAGAAATTTCGGAGTATCCAAAGATGATTTTATAGTAACTAAGGTAAACTTTTCGAAATTCAGGTCTCCGAGTTATGATGTACGCCAACGTGTCGGAATACCTACCTACATCTGAAGCAGTTGGATTTCGCATAACCATCCACGACAAGTGGATTGTGCCCTTTCCTGATGCTTTTGGACATACTGCCCCCACTGGCTTCATGTCTTCTTTTGGTGTCAGAATGGTATGGCCCCCTACCCTCTACCCCGATTCCCAAGACCCAATCGAATAAATAAATTCCAGAAAAAGTTCATCCGAATCGAGCCACCTCACGGGCACTGCCAAGAAGGTGGTGAGAACACAGATCAGTACATCTACAAGGGCTATAACTACAGCATTGAGGGGTGTCATAGGTCATGCACCCAGACTGAGATCATCAGAGTATGTGGCTGTGCTGATCCAATGTTCCCCAATGTAGGCGAGGGGATCAAGCATTGCAAAGTGAGCGATCCATTGGCCAGAGAGTGCATCAAGAATACCTCCATGTATTTGGGACAGATGATTGCGCAAGGACAGGTTAGGGACTTTTTGTTAGTTAGATCCTCTTTTATGCATTAAGTATTTTGTAGGTAGAAAATTGTATGTGCCATCAACCTTGCACGTGAGTATTTGGGAGACGTGTTTTGCTTGCGGTTAAATAATAATTGTGGTTTTAGTGAAACTGGGTATGAAGTGTCTTATTCAGCTGCTAGATGGCCTTCTGGAACGACTAAACTCATGGTATTTTGTGGGGTGTGACATGGTTTGGTACGACAAACCAAAGTACTCAAATGCCCAAATGAGCCGAAATATAAAAATTAACTCAGAGTCAATTTACAGAAAAGGTTTTTTGGTATTTTAAGTAAACAAGGATTTGCCGAATACTTGGCCATGTCCCATATGACTCTTGTGCACAACATATTTTAATTAGTTGAGTACTTTAGGAATGCGAAATAAGTGATTACTTGTGCATGGAGAAATACCGCAAGAATGCTGCCATGATCCAAGTATTTTATGAAGAACTCAATTACGAGACATTGATAGAAAGTCCAGCATATACCGTATGCTTTTCAATGCAATTACATGAGTGTTATTCACGGATAATAGGTTACATGATAAATCAGGCTTTGCCATATTTCTTACAATGAAAAATCATGCAATTTCGGTCTCATAAGGAAAATTACCTGATTTCTTAACTTTTTCACAGTCGGAGCTTGATTTTTGCAAATTTAAGCTGAAACCCCTAGTAATACTGAAAAACAAATATTGATTCTCAAATAGACGACCCAATCTACAAAATCTTGAAAATATTTACCAAAGTCTCCATATTTCAGTTTCTAAGTTTGTTGGCTGACCTTGGTGGTGTTTTCGGGCTATGGTTAGTCTCCTTCGAAACTGTTTATAAACATTTCAAAAAATTCAATTACAGGATCGGAATCTCTATAGTAAGTCTAGTAGAAGTGCTTCAGCTGCTTAACTTTTGTCTACAAGCCTATTTTGTCAAGCGTAAACCTTCTTCGTAGGCTTTTTTCAACGCGCGAACAGCCTGATTAAAAACCTCTCACAATTTTCAGAACCCAGTCAATTGCTGTAAACCACTACAAAAGCTCTGTATCTTCATCTTCCAACACCCGAATATTCCGACCCAGGACCACATCCAGGAGTTCCCGCAATTCAGACCTGCAAGAACTAGATCCCGTCAAACTGACTATAGAAGAGGCAGAAGAGGAGGAAGATGAGCCGAGTAGAGAAAACACCCCTTCACGCAAGGACACCTACCCTTACTTACCACCCTTAGCCGAGCTACCCTGCACTTGCTTGTATGGTTCCAAAGGAGATATTGTGTTCATGAAGCCCCTCTGTCCATTCCATGGGTAAGCTGGATCTGTTTTAAAAATATGACTCACGGATGTATTAAATACAGCCATAATTTGGCCGTAGGCGGTCTCCATACTTTTACTTTTATGTTCTAATTTTTTTCGGAAAATACTAAAAAATGCCTTATTTTGGCGAGAAAGTGCCCTTTTCTGTAAAAATATGCCCCTTTTGGGCAGTTGTTTACTTTGGGGGCCCCTTCTGTGCAGTCAACTTTTTTTGCTTAGGCGAAGCCTTAGGCTCAGGATAGGCCAGCGTATATTAGGACGGAATCGGACTTACGTGTCAAAATATTTATTTTTAAAATATTTCCGGGCATCCACGCAGTTAGTTATTTTAGCAAAATTACGATTTTGTATTAGGGGCCGAAGTAAACAAGTACCGTAAAACTTCTAATAGTAGCCCTTTTCCCCTGGTTCAAAATCTACCCACGTTTTTGACCCACTTTTTGAGGACTGCTTTCATGCAAGTTACCACCCATTTTATAGCCAGTAAGATGAGCTGCCTAAGAAAAATTATGAAAAAGTGGATCGAAAACACAATGCCAAAAACACGATATTATATTTTAAAAAACACAACTCGATATTAATAACCAGTTACGCGTCATCTAAATCATAACTTTGAACACGAAAATAAGAAATTCCCACAAAAGGGGCATTTTTTTTACAAAAAGGGGGTACTTTTTCAGCAAAAGAAGGCATTTTTCTGTTTCGCCCAATTTTTTAGGGTGATGAATATCACGTCTTTAGAAACTATATTGTTAGCGAAAAAGTTCGTGTGATTTTTAAGAGAACTGAAACACGGGGATCGTCAACTTTCTTTCTGCATTCTTGCAAAGTAAGTTTACAAAAAGCACAACAATACCATTTCAGGTGTATGGTGCGTCGAAATACAGCCTACACACTCAACAGTCTAAACCACGAAGAAGAGCACTCGAGCAGTCACTCACAATCTGAAGGCGAAGACAATTTGGCTGGTATAACTGAAGAGGAAGCTGATGTTTTAGCTGCAGAAGAAGAAGAGAATGAGGAAGAAGAGGTTGCAAGGAGGAAAGCAACCTGGATGGCTGGATTTGGATTTGGATGAGCTTTTTTTGTAAACATAGTAAATTTAGTTGCTTGTTAATTGTATCATTTTGCCTCCAAATAGTTTAATTCAGATTTTTATTAGAGTATTCATGATATCTCAAGGGGTATTTGGCCGATTTAAAAAGAACTAAAACCCTTTTTTAAGACCAAGAAAAAAATTCTGGCTTGTACCTAAAATAGAACGAAAAAATTAACAAATTACAAATTCGTTGTATTGGAAAGGGAATAACTTGGGAAGATCAAAAAAATGTAATCTAAAAATTTCTCTAATTTTTTCAAGGGGACCACTATATAGAGGCTCTGTTTATAAAATTGGAAAATTATTTAGATATTGACCAGACTGTTAAAAAAGACAAAGACTTCGAAAGTCGGAGTAAAAAAGTGCAGGACCCTAGGCGGGAACGAACCAGAGGTTTTAGATAGTATATAGATGTTTGGCTGTATTTATTTTGATTTGATCTCGAAAAATTTGGAGTCAAAATTTAAATTAGATGTATCGTATTTTCTGCATCCACCCTTCTGTAATCACTCCCATATGGACCCCATATCTCAGCCTAGAAAAATATTTTGCATATCTGCTTTTAGTAAGCGTACGCCAGTGGCCGCGTACGGCTCTCTGTACAGGCATGGGAAAAATTGCGATCACAGGATATCCTCCTTGCAAGTCGGTGCTCTAACCAGTTGAGCTATCAGGTCGCTGCTATCTGCCCCCTTAAATTTTCGCATTTTTTTATTGCTACGAGCTTTCCTGATTTTACTTTTCAGATTTAGGTTGAGCACCCGAAAATCTCAAAATCAACTTCTAAATTTTCGGATTTCAGAGAGATTGAACAATAACTCACCGGGGAATTTAATACGAAAAATACAGTATAGGTGATTTTTCGATTTTTTCACAGAAAATGTCAATTTTTAATCTGAAGTTTTAAAAGCTAGATCCTAAATGGTCACGAACTGAATTTTTCACCCTGAAAATCGGCGAAAAACCTTGTTCCAAACAAGTGTTGTTGTTGCCTTGTCTTTCTGTCTCTATGTGCCGCCACTCTATTGTGTTCGAATGTATTATTTTTCAATACGGGTATTACCACTTCTGTCTTTTATATTTGCCATGCAGCAATAAAGCCATAATTTTTTCAAAATTTGTGAAAGAACCTACCCCAATCAAAGCATCAAAAGTTTCCTTGCCGATGGCGGTGGATGGCAGTTTGTGCATGCCATCCTCCTTTAGCAAATACATGTTGACAATGACCGTGTTGAATTGGCGCTCCCACAACACTTCACCTGTTAACCCATCTACAGTTAGCAAAGAACCATCTGCACTGCTGGTGAAGTGTTGGAATGGGTACTGAGATTCTGCTGAAATATAATTCAATTTTTTAAAATTTGTTTTTATAATACACGATCTTCATAAATTACGCTAGTCAAAAAGGTAATGACCTGATTAATGCTCAGACATTAATTTTGATAAAAAAAAGACTTGAATACAGTTTAATTTTATACATCAGATCCAATCGAGGTCAAAAGTTGGATGCTTAAGTCTTTAGGGTCCCATAGCTCAGCGAATTTTCAGCATTTTATCGTATGTAAATTGATTGGTCGAAACTGAAAAGTGCCGCCTTTTTTTCTTTTAGTCATAGAAGTGAACTTCTAAACCATTTTTTCCAAAGTGAAAACATCATGAGGTAGCCCTTCGACTCTATTTCCTAACTGCGTATCATTTGTTACAATATAATTGCAACATATATCATAAAAAGTTATAAGTATTAATCCAATTATTTTTTTCGACTTGCTTCATACTTTCACGTTTTGGCGCTAAATTTTGCAAACGTTTTACAGCAAATGATACGCCGTTAGAAACTAGAGTTACAGGGCTACCAGGTAGTGTTATCACTTTCAGAAAAAAAATGTTTAGATATCTAGCACTATTCAACTTTTCATTTAAAACTAAAAAAGACGGCCCTTTTCGGTCAAAAGACGGCATTTTTCAGTTTCGCTTATTATTATTCTCAAAAATAATTCGAAATGTTATATTCAGACTACAGACTTACAATTTCTAATTTCCACATGCGACTTCCTACCTCCATTAGAGTCCCAGTTATTAGCGAAGTGCACCTTTTGTAATTATACAGGGTGTGTCAAAATTACGTTAACATTTAAGGAAAAATCGGGCAGCATAACACCGTAGCGGCCCGCTTCCGAATTTTTGGGTGTCAACCCCCGAAACGTCCATAAAATAGCGCTTGTAAGACGGGAACAGTAATCTTTATTCACTACTGAGCACATCTCTCACACGAAGTCCCAAATAATAACAGCAAACATGACAACAGAGAACGATAACTACAATGGGTTTTTGGTAGTACTAGTTTCTTCCGATCCACGAACCACATTGCTGATTGTTTGCCTTGCCACTCCGAATAGCTGCCCAATTCGCGCGAATCTAAGACTTTGATGACGAAGAAGGACGAAATCAGCGCGTATTTCCCCTCCCTTGACTGCAACAATATCTGTAAAATTGATAGGAATTAATTTGATGAACCGACTTCGAGCGTGCACGTAAAATATTAAAAAGAGTGCGCCAGAAATTAATTCAATGGATAAACTCGAAGACTATTAAGCAAATGAGATTCAAGTGATAAAACAAGCCAAAAACAAGCGTATCAAATAAATAAACGAAAAATAAAAACTGTAATTTGAACGAAAATATTGAGTTTGCAAATGTTAACGTAATTTTGAGACACCCTGTACTCAAGAATGGTGGACTATTGTGAAAGGAAGCTAGTGTAGTTTTCTTATTATTAGGGCAGCAAACAGAAATATCTGCTTGCATTGTCATGCAAGGATACTTTTTAGTGAGGGGATGAGCTATTTCGAAAACGGTAGGTGTGGTTAGTCGAAAATGCCCGTCCACAAAAATAGATCACAGATCACAAATAGATAACAGATCACATTATATGCAAATCCTAAAACGCATTAAAACAGCATAAAAGAAAGGCTAAATTGAACTATACCCCTACATCTCAATTGAACTCGATGTTTCAACAGGGCCCAGATGGGAAGATAATCAGTCCGAGAATGGTAAATCTGTTGCCTACATAACATTATTATTTTTGCTTTTTATAGAAACTCTCATCTCAGAATTTTATGCTTCATCTTCAGACTGCGTTAAGCGCATATCTTTCTCTATCGGTGATAGAGTCAGCGTTCCGTGGGGTAGAGGAAAAAGGCCAAAGAAATAGGAAGCTGTCATCATTGCCGTGAATGAAGCTGAAGAAATGTTCAATGACAACATCACCGTTCAATGGAATAATAAAACGTTCGGTGTGTAGAAGCGGAGTAAATTTGCTGTCATTAGCTGTATAGATTAGTGCTTTTTGATAGTTTACTTCTCAATAAAGGCTACTTCTGAATAAAGGCTGAGCGAAATTTTGTTGTCTTCACACTCAGGCTGGACTTGCCCTATGGGTTAGCCCCTTAGAGAAACTCAACTTTTTTTTAGAAATCCTGACCTCAAACTCATAAAATAAAGACCTGGTAACAAATGAGAGGAGTAGTCCACAAAAGTGGCATTCCATTGGCGATCCCTCTTCTTGGTGTCCATCATTGATAGATGGTATTCTGTTTTGCCAATGAACACTGTGTTCGGGTCACTCACTGGACAGTAACTGTTGGATGTGGGTGATGAGAAGGTTTCTGTCCTCTCACCTGTCTCCGGATTAATTGCCATCCACACGTCTTTTTTGTTACCTGAAAAAGGAACGGTTATAAAAGGTATGAAAAATATGTTGCTCGCACCAGCATAAAGTATGCCGTCATTACTCCTACAAGGCGACACCTTGACCAACTGAGGGATGGTGAATGGCAGTTTGGAGAGGCGACCTTCTACAACTAGGTACAGCTGACCATCTCGAGGATTGGGAATGAAGGTGAAGCCTTGCTGAATGCTGATTGGTGACTCCAAGATTGGCGCTAAAAATTAAAAGAAATAATCTGTAAGAATGGACTACCCTACCCCGAGAAGCTTGGCCATGCCGGAAAATTATTTCTACTTTTTTATCTATCTTGTAGCGAATTTAATGCGAAGTAAAAAACCGTTGAAATCTGTTGTTTTTCATAAAAAATTATTCAAAAACCAGGCATTTTAAGTAAGTCGTTTTTTGAGAGCCACGTCTTTTGACACATTAACTTCCGAAGGCCCTAGCACGCCTTTTCTTTGATTAGCCCTATCACAAATTGTCTCATTTCGCTCCCCAGAAAAGCTCTTTTAAAGGGGCATGTCCACGCTGATAAGAGGTGGTGCCCGGGAATTCAAAATTTTTTCCTAATCATTGAACTTCTGTACGGATATTTCATCCTGGTTTCTAACAAAACAAGGTCTAGAATTTAATTTTAGGTGTGGTTTTGTTAGCAACCAAGTTGCAGAATCCGTACAGAAGTCTAATGATCAGAAAAAAAATTAGAATTCCCGGGCACCACCTCTTATTAGCGTGGGCATGCCCCTTTAAACGAGTCCAATCGTTTCTGAATAATCATCGAAAGTTTTAGACAACTTCGTGAAAGTTTGCAAAATTCACATTTTGCAAAATTCTCAACTTGGTCAAAAATGCGACTTTTCTCAAAATTTTGAACTTTTTCATTTCATATTCTTGTTCGGTACAATCAGCTGAAAAGACTAGTATAACTTTTTCTTAACGGATTCGTGTTCAGCATGGTTGATTTACTTTTAAAAGTGCTCTTTGCAAAAACCACCCACTCTTAAATTTTAAATCCCGCTCGATACAACAAAAATTTGAATGCGATTCGAAATATTCAATTTCGTACAGTTCAAATCTTTGTTGTCTCGAACGGAATCTGAAATCCAACAGTGAGTTTTTATGCAGAGAGCACTTTTAAAAGTAAATTGATCACGCTGAACACGAATCCATCGAGCAAAAAGACCTGAAAACCTCAAAACCTAAAGTTTCGAGGAAAATTATCACATCGCCTTTTGTCAACCGTTTTTCTAAAAAGCTGTTTTTCGCATCAGATAGTCTTTTTTTAGAAATTGTTTTACACTGGTCTTGTTCAGAATTTGAAGCGAAAAAATGTTCGGATGTAAAATTTAAAAAAAAAAATTAAGCTTGCAAAGAAGCACAGAAGCCAAATCTTTTAAAAAGTGTAGATCTTAGGTTCAAATTTAAGTCATAGAGCACTAGGTTCATGGAAATCAGTTTGTAAAGTGTGACAGAAAATAACAAACCTTCTTTAAACCTCCACTTATCCCTGCCCGTCTCCGCATCAATGGCTGTGATGTAGCCGTCAATGGTGGAGATGAGCATGATTCCTGCATCACCGATGGGATGCACTTCATGAACCTGGAAAATGAAGTTAAAAAGTTCATCAAAGATTCGAAAGTAATTTCTTACGACATGTTTACGTGATTAAATTTATTTAATTAATAATACAATAGGCATGTTATGTACTAAAAAAAGCTAATTTATTTATTTTTCTTTATTTATTTTTTTTTTATCAAAAACGCTTTGGTTTTATAAACAAAAATATTAAGAAAAATGATTTGCATATGGTACATTCGAATTGGACTGAGGAAAACCCCCGCACTTGCCTGAGCTAGGAATTTGGTAGCTGCATAATAGGAAACATTCTAGCACTACGTTGTAGTTCAGATAAAGAGCTAAAAACTTTGTTATACAGAACAGTTTTTGAATGTAAGGACATCGAGATGTGGCCTGTTGGAAAAACAAAACGTTACAAAAAACCAAGTTTTTTTTAATTCTGGTCATTTTTTAAAGGATGGATTTTTTAACGGCTTGTTTTTTTTAAAAATTATATCTCAATGTTATTGCATTCTAAAACTATTCTGTAAATTGAGTTTTGTAGCTATTGATCTGCACTAGAACATACTGCTCAGATTCTGTACTATTGCATAACACCCAATCAAACTTTTGACCAGTTCAAACGAAGAAAATGCTTGTCAACTTCTTAAAATGACCTCACACTTGTTTCGAGTCAACTGATGACTTTTCTGAAACAATTCAGCTGAGTTCATATACTCTTCGAGAGAAGAGAAACAAAGATACGACATCATATGTTTAAATAGTTTTAAGAAATGAATTTTATTCCTATAATGCAGCTATCGAATTCTTAACTGATGTAAGTGCGAGGGTTTTCAGTAGTCAAATTTCGATGTAACATACAGTCGACTCTCTCCACAGTGATCACCCTAAAAGTTCGTTACCAACTAGGGAATGACACTTTTTTTAACTCAAATTTCGAAGGCTATTGCCAGTTGTCTTCGGCCACTCTAGTCCAAAATATCGCAAGGATTCCGATTTCTCCAGTCATTTATGTAAATGACAACAGTTTTTTCAAAAAGACCAGCGGCTCTCTCCATAGTGATCACCTAATTTCCAAAAAGGTGATCACTATGGAGAGAGCCGCGGGTCTTTTTGGCAAAACTGTTGCCATTTACATAAATCACCGGCAAAATCGGAATCCTTACGATATTTTGGACTAGACTGGCTGAAGGAAACTGGAAAAAGCCTTTAAAATTTGAGTTAAAAAAAGTGTCGGACCCTGGGTGGGAACGAACTTTTGGGTGATCACTGTGGAGAGAGTCGACTGTGTTGCAAATCCTAAATTGTAATATTTTGAAACAAAACAAAGTTTTTCGATTAAAATAATAAAGAAGAAGAAATTAGCATTTTCTAGTATATAACATGATTATTGGTGAATACTTTGGATAAATATATTTAAACACATAAACATTGACACCACCAAAATATATTATGCACCAACCTAATAGCTAGGTCATATTGATAGTTCGAGTATAACCAAGGGTATGGCGTCAGTCATTTTTAGTTTAATCCGACCCACGAATTGAGGTTTGACTGGGTTGAATGGCTAATTGTAAAGCCCAATTACTTCGCAAAATTAATACGGTTGTCGTTGGCTATTTATTAGATTAGCTCATAGAGGCACAGTAAATTCCCACTTCAAGGTGTTTGATTTTATTTTATATAAATAAGGCTAGGGGCCTGCCAGTATCCTTCGCAGGTATTATAAAGTGTTTAAGAAGTTAACAAAAATTTAAACAGACTTACCTGTCCATTTTCCGGAGAACAACTTGAAAATATAGCAAACATACATAACAAAACAACATCCTCCAGCTACTCATAGTCACTCGATTATTTTTCGTTTTTCCTCGAAGTCGCTGCATAACATTGCGGTCTATTTTCAGGTATAGCACAAAAGCTAAAATAATAAAAAAAATTTTATGCTTGAACACTTTTATTTTAGTGTAAATGCACATATTCAAACAGTAATTTTTCTTGGAAAAATAAACAAAAGGTTCAGATTGACATGTAAAAGATAGATTTTCGGGTATATAGGCTTTGTCTTTTCAAAAATAAAATCGCCAAAAAGGTTGAAATAGAAGCCTGGAAAAGCTTGAGGTGACGTGCCAACATTGGAACATCCAAAAATGCTAAAAAAAATCATGCCAATTCAAATAAATCTTTGTGGGAAATATTTCTGCTTGAACTTCTGTACACAATTATAAATAAATTAAAGGAGGGGAAAAAGCTACTTAGGTTGAAAAATTCGGCCTCGGTGGCGCGGTGGATAAGCGTTTGGATTTTATGGCCAAAAAGGGTGCGCAGGTTCCATCTCACCTGGTGACACGCTATTTATTTTCACTTGTTTGACCAATTTCTGAAGATAATTGGGGTCACTGATTCCGAATCTGGCACTAAAAAGGTCGAATTATTGCGAAAGTTAGTCCAAAGTATGTCCAAAATAAATAGTGTGCCACCACATGGAATAAAATTTGCGCACCATTTTTGGGCCATAATACATAAACACTTATGGCTTGTTGACGTTCTTTGAGTTAGAGTTCGGGTTTTTAGCTACGTGAACACCTCGGATCCGAACTCAAAGTCAAACTCGAAGGTGTTATCGTACCTCGAGTCCGAGTTCAAGTTCGAGGTGGAATTTGAAGGTGTCATGCATATAACTTAAATACCCTTGTAGTGAACCCCCCAAAAACTAAATTTTCAGTGATCATTGACCGTTTGGGATGAGATTTTGAGCTATATAAGGTATATACATAAGCAATTTCGAGTTCGACCTCGAACTCAAACTCGAAGTCCGTGAACAACTTCGAGATAGAGTTAGAGTTCGGATTTTTGAGTACATGAACACCTCTTACCCGAACTCTAACTCAAACTCGAAGAACATGAACAAGCCATTCTCCACTGCGCCACCGAGGCCGAATTTTACAAAAGGGACCGGACATTTTTCCGTTGGACATTTTTCCGTCAAAATTGTTCGGCCGTCATTTTTTGGCTGTACTTTTTTTTCTTGATCGAGAAAATGATTGTGTTAATACGGTTTGTAGCTAAGATTCAGGGCTTCGAAATGAGCTATTAATATTCAATGTCTGATTGCGAAATTTTGAATAAAATGTCCAATCTGAAACTAAAAAGGGAATTGGACATTTTTTCGTCGAAATTGGAGACTCAGTGTCAGACTCTGCATTTTTATCCAAAATTTGCAATCGAACGTTGATTGTTGATAGCTCATTTTGAAGCCCTTGACCTGAGCTACAAAACGGTACTAACAGAATTTGTTTTTTCAATCACGAAAAAAAATTACAGCCAAATAAATGACCACGGAAAAATTTCGACGGAAAAATGTCCAACGGAAAATGTCCTAAACCCTTTTCAACCTAAGTAGCTTTTCCCTTTTTTAAAGGACCATGCTTTTCGCGCGCAGTGGCATGTGCAAAATTTGAAATGGCGGGAGACACTTCTCTTTCGTCTCGCACTGTACTCTTTGGAGTAATGTCGAAGGACTCCAAAGAGTAAAGTTTAAGACGAAAGAGAAGTGTCTCCCGCCATTTCAAATTTCGCACATGCCACTGCGCGCAAAAACCATGGTCCTTTAAAGAAGGGGTGAAAGCTTTCAAGGAGATAGTCTCGACAAGAAAAGATTAATCCAAGTTTTTTGTTTTTTAAATGTTGTATTTGAGCTATATTTTGTCGACAACTCGGTGTTACCATTTCGAACAAACTTTTGCGGAATTTAAAATTGGATCAGCAGGGAAACGGTAAATTCGCCTACAGTAAATTCGCCTACGGTAAATTCGCCTACAGGTCGCTGATTCCGGTCGCTGATTCCGAATCTGGCACTAAAAAGGTCGAATTATTCCGAAAGTTGGTCCAAAAAGCCAAAATAATAGTGTGCCACCACGTGGGACAAATCTGCGCACCATTTTGGCTTGAAAAAAGGCGAGGATCAGAAAGCGTAGTCGAAGACCATCAATCTGAAATTTATGCAAAACTAGGGAAAACAGGGCGGCTCAAATATTGGGAATATAATGTCCTCATCTGTTATTTCTAAAACCCGATAGTTTTCTTTTTTTAATTAGAGTTTTCTTGTTTAGAATTCACCGAATCTGAATGGTTTTCTACCCTTTGTATCGTGGCCCTTTTCAGTCTTTTTCGGAGAAAATCACTCAAAATTTACCCTCAAAAGCCACCAAAAGACATTTTTGAAAATTCTCCAAAAGTTCACGATATTAAAATTATACTTTAAAAAGCTTCTTGATTCATCAAGAGTAAAATTTACAAATGCTTTAAATAAAGCTTTGAAGGACGTTTGACACACACTGCACAAATACTATATGAAGGATGCAAATGTATTTATTTTATAAAAGCTTTTTAAAATTTAAATCACTAAAGTAACATGAAATTTTCATTTGCTCTCCAATCCGCTTTATCTCTTCTCTATGCAACAAGAAGGTACATATGGCAAAGAAGCCTACAAGCATCATACCAGCCGACCACTGGCTTTTGGCAGCACAGACTTCGTAGTATTCAGCGGTCTCAATCGGCTGGTCATTGACTTTGTAGGTAGCTGCAGAGAGGTCGAAAGTGCTGTCCTGGCCTCACAGCTGAGCAGTTCGTCAAACAGACTAAATTTTTTGAAGTAATAGCTATTTAATACGGGCAATGCCGTTTGTACTAAACTATGTGTTTGATCGAGATGGCGGAAAAAATTCGGAAACTGGAGGGATTCAACATCTTCTGAAGTTGTATTACAAACGTCTTTCTTTTTATTCACCTTTCAGCAAATTCTCAATTCTGACACCAAATTCGTGCTCATCGTAGTCGCTTGATTTTTGAAGCTGCTTTTAGAATATTTACACGAGAAAGGCGGACTGTAATAATTGACTACCTGGAGGTTTTCAGACCTGCTGAGCACGAATATCACATAATCCGACCTCCGAACATAATTGCAATGCCCTAAAAGCGTATTTTTCGCGACGACTCATCAAGATCAGGTATAGTTTCTTCTTTTGGCCCGTGAGCAGTGAATTTATTTAGTGCAGTATCTTTTTTTAAACTCAATATAAAGCCCTCAGTTTGGCCTTGTTAAGGATATGTCGTTTATCTACATAAAAAAGTGATTTTCACTGATAAAAATTCGAAAGGATGAATAAAAGCAATTTTTCAACTTTACCATTTCACGAAAAGTATACGAAATCTTAGCACAGAGTCTTGTAGCCACATAACAGACTCTAGATTTATAATCAACATGAAAATTGGCACCAGACGTGATTAAGAATCATAAAAATTAACATTATAGGGTGTCCAGCCTAAGTAAAAAGAGCTTGAAAAAATGTCTAAAAGCAAGCTTGTCGTAAAAGACATGCAAACTTGTAATTCTGACACTCGATTCGTGCTCTGCATGGCTGATTTACATAAGAAACTGCTCTTTGAATTAAAAGTTACTGTGAAATTTCAAATTCTTTTCAAGACAAAAAACATTTAAAATTGAAAAAATTAGATTTTGAGTGTTTTTTGTCTTGAAAGGAATTTGAGATTGGACAGTGACTTTTTAATTCAAAGAGCAGTTTTTCGAGTGAATCAGTCATGCTTAACACGAATCCGGTGTCAGAATTTGAACTTTGCAAGTGTTTTTTCGTTCAACTGGTTTTTAAGACATCTTTTTGTGCTTTTCTTTACTATTTTTAGACAGTTCATAAGCTTATTTTATCTGACTTTAAAGAACTTTCAAGTGCCATTTTTATACTAATTGTGAATCTAGTGTCTTTTTAGAGACTAAACGGCATTGGTGCAAAAATTCTGTATACTTGTGGGAAAATTGTAAAGTTTCAAAAAAGACATTTTTTGTTCTTTTTGATTTTTCTCCGTAATTTTTATTTGTATCTAAGCAAACGACGTATCGTTAGAAAGGCCAGACAGAGGGATTTTTATTGAGTATAAAAAGAGATGCTTCACTGAATAAATTCACTGCTCACGGGCCAAAAGAAAAACTATACCTGATCTTGATGAGGCCTCGCAAAAAATACGCTTTTTAAGGACATTGCAATTATGTTCGGAGGTCTAAAACAGCATGTCTGGAAACCCCCAGGTAGTCAATGTTACAGTCCGCCTTTCTCGTGTTAAAAGTCCTGTCTATTTTTAAATTCCACTTCAAGACGAAAAATTCAAATAGTGAATTTCAGTTTTTATGAAAATCAAATGTGTATTGTTTTGAACGGAAATTAAAATTTGAAATTGACTTTGATATTTTAAAATCAGTTTTCATAGTAAATCGAATACATTGAGCACGAATTCGGTGTCAAAATTAAGAATTCGCTAAAGCGTGAAGAGATTTGAAGAAGCTCAAAATACAACTTCAAAATACGTTTTATCCGTACGAATCCCTCTTGTTTTCGAAAATTTTCAGCCATCGTGTTCAGAGTGAAACTTTGCATCAAACTCATAGTTTAGTACACACGGTCTTTCCCGTCTTAAAATAAAAAATGCTAACTTACCGACAAACTTTGCTCCCTTTCTCTGCCTTAGAATCTACAGCCTCAAACCCGAACTAAATTTTTTTAAAATGTATTCACTGTAAAAAATTTATAAAAGTGAATTACCCTGCCTAATTCCACGAAGCAATTTGGTGAATAGCTAAGCACCGAGCTGCTACAACAAACAACGACAACAGGATAAATGCACTCTTCATTAAAATAACTGAGAAGGTTTCCTGAAAAATCCAAAAATAAGTTACACTATATTGTATTTTCATTATACTTTGCTAAATTAATTTACAACAGTAATAGCCAGTCACAGTCGAAAAATTCAGCAAAAAATTTAGCGGATCAAGCATTGAAATTGAGCTGTATGTTCTTAATGTTCTTAAGTCTCGGTGGGTCAGTGGGTTTTTTTTTTCTAATATGGCAGCGTCCTGACCACGCGTATCAGATGCAAATCGAACATACAAACGGTCTTTTCGTGTCAAGACAAATCGCAAAATTTTTTGATTTTGTCTCTTCGTACTTTAAGTTTTTCTACCAAGTACACTAATGTTAAAGCAGCCATGTTTATTGCCATTCTTAAAATAATCTTTTATGCCATTCGAAAGTGAGTGAAAAATGCACACTTTTGTTGTTTTACTTTTGTTGTTTTGCCTTTTTTATTTCCCCAATATATTAATTTTCTGTCTAAACCACCTCTTTTAGATATCACCTGGCGCATTTTAAATCGTCATAACTTCCATATCCCCTGTTAAAAAATCATGACCTGTACATTCGATAGCTATTTTCCAGAGATATCTATTGGTCGAAAAATTTCATCATTATCTAGCTTTAGAAGGTAGGGCTAGCCTTTAAATGAATCTAGCATTAAAATTAACTAAAGAATTTTGAACTATTTTTAGATATACTAATGGATTTTTCGTCAATTAATGAAATTAGAGGTGTGCACGGGATCGGAATCCCTCCCGAACGGGATCCCGATTCCGGAGATTTCGGTGCTGAATCCCGATCCCGAATCCTCCGATAGATTTTGAAAATCCGGATCCCGATCCCGAAAATTGACAAATCCCGATAAGCATTTTCAAAAGCATTTTTGGTCAGAAATATTTTCATTTTTGCATGATTTTGCGGTTTTTTTTAATTTATTTTTCTCTTTTTTGGACAGATTTTGAATCTGACAGTCCTGCCGATTATTCAGTCAGGTTTGATTATTTCGATTATTCAGGTTTGATAATTGATTGATTTTTTGCCCTTCGTCAAGCCACAGAAGCTACAGATAACTCACAACCTCACCCAAAGCCACCTACCTCCTCACCTACAAGCCCCTAGTCCGTGTGGCAACAAAAAATTTTCTTTTTGACAAAAAAGGGCGCATCAGTTTTTAGTTATTTTCTTCTACTGAGCAACAATGTGCCCCTTTTTCGTTTAAAAAAACTTTTTCTTGCCACACTTTTTCGTAATTTTTTCC
Organism: Ditylenchus dipsaci; assembly: GCA_004194705.1. Lineage (NCBI taxonomy): Eukaryota > Metazoa > Nematoda > Chromadorea > Rhabditida > Anguinidae > Ditylenchus > Ditylenchus dipsaci. The sequence goes on along the minus strand of SADC01000022.1, from coordinate 159,583 downwards.
TTTCTGCGCTCTTTGACGCTCTTTCTGAATCCGCGTAAAAAAATTAGGTGGAGTCTTTAAGTTGAACAAAAAAAATAGTTTTTTCCCCAAAAAGTGCTATTAAAAACTCGACTTTGCATTAATTGTTGATTCTTTCAAAAAAAACATTTTCAAACTACTGGTACTAAAAGCGCTAATTAATGGTATATAATATACACTGTGTCTCGGTACAATTCCGTAGGTCAAACTTATTGTTTTGATCATTCTAAGAAAAGTTATGACCATCAACATGAAAGCGTCGATTCCTAGTCAAAATAAAGGAAATCTAAGGAAATGACTGTTTAGACACATAAATAATAGCTTTTCTCAAAAAAATGTTGATGAAAAGATAACACCAATTGCTTGATTCGAAAGTTCTTTGATTTCTATACATAATGACATGTTGACTGTTGTTTTATAAAAATGCAGGGCTGAGAAACGGACGGTTGAAGTAAAGAAAGTAAAAACCCCTATTTTTGTCTTATTTTTAGCCTTTTTTGTCTTGTCGAAAATTCACTTTTCTTAGAATGATCAAAAAAGTAAGTTTGACCTACCGAATTGTAGCCGAGACACAGTCGAACCAAAAGTATGATGATATGTGCTTCAAAATAAATGAGAACATCGAGCGGCGCATTACAAACCGAACTGCGTTATACTTATGATACGGAGTGTATACAGGTGCTGTATGAAAATCAACAACTGTATGCACAAGAAAGAAAGTAACCACCTTTTAGGTTGCGACATACACCTTTCACCTCACCAAAAAACTTTTTATTGTCTATTTTTTTACTTCTTTTGTCTTTTTTGATGCTCTTTCTAAATTTAATCCTTTAATCCTGAGAAAAAAATTGTATTTGAAAATTTTGGTTTTGAAATTTTGAATTTCGGGCAGAGTGCCAATTTTCTCGTTAAAATAATCAAATAAGCAAGCAAATCTGATTTTTATGACCTTATATTGACACGTTGTTAAAACGTATTACAGACGCCTCTCGATAGAGTGCGCATATCTCAAGTCTAACCCCGCCTAGGCTGCATCTATGTTTTACCTCAATTTTTAAAGTGCTGTCAAATGCTTTGCCAAATGTGTTTCGCCAGTCCGATTCTACCGGTTGTTTTTGCGAATGACAATAGCTTTGCCATCCTACGACTCTAAGACCGGCATGTTTTGAAGAAAAAAAGCCGCGGGTCTAATAGAGACATAGTTACCTGTTCAAATTTGTCCTTGCCAATTCAATTTTTTTTTAATCTTTGAGCTTCTTTACGTATTTTTCAAATTGGTTTCTGAATAAAAAATTTGAAAAAAATTAACAATCCTCACTTACAATTCTCACTCGGCCAGAGTAAGGATTGTTCACTTTTTTCAATTAATATCTGCTCGACCAATGGCCTATTTGGTAGCCCTGAACCTCAGCTACAAAATGTCACCAAAAAAAATTAATGAAAAAAAGTCCATTTCCGAGTAAAAGATTGTTGTATTTCATAGTCCACCATAGTGTGGACTGTAAACATGGCTATTTTTTAAATCTGACGACAGATTTAAGAGTGAATCGACCCTGCTTTACATGATAGAACTAATATATATACTGTTAAGACATTCAGAAGTGATTTTTGGCTGTCCGTAGGTCCTGTCCCGCGGTACAAATCTGGGGGTTTTCCGCGAGAGATTGACCTGCAGACGGCCTGAAACACGTTCTCGATAGTTATTATAAAAAATCTGCCATGTCTATATTGTAGAGCAGGGTCGATTTTCTTGTGAATCTGTTGAAAGCAGTGAAAAATGATGGCTGGGAGCCGAGATACTAACGAAAAAGTGTTTGAAAAATTGTCCCGTGTCCCGCAGGAGTGTGAGGGAGAAGTTCAATGATTCGAAAAAAAATTTGAATTGGCGGGACAAATTTGAACAAATGACCACGCCTCTTTAATGGAAAAAAACTATTTTTATTTCAAAACAACTGGCAGAATCGGAACTCGTCCGATTTCTGGACATTTCAGCGAAACATTACAAAAATCGAGGGGGAAAACAGCTGGATCCTATGTGGGATCAAACTTGAGGGATACGCGCGTATTGTAAGTAACTGTATTACTATAAAAAAAATTTATTATTAACAGAAAATAATAATTCGGGGTCTACTTAGGGGCAAAATTAAATAGCGCCCGTAAAAAGATATAAAAGAATTAACGGTAACATTATAAAAAGTGATGGTTTCTTTATTAAAAAAATGGACTCGGTGGAAAAGTTCACAAGAAAAGCTATATGTCTTCAAATACGTCTGCAAGAAGAAGCATCTCAGCAACAAATGAAACAATTTTTACACATCTTAGATGCTATGCACAAATAGATTGACTGTTGTAGAACCATCCTTGTTTACATTCTATGTTTCAAAAAAGCATTCGTTTCTTTTATCAGATAAAAAAAGTTTGCAAAAAAATATTAAAAAGATCTGATGTTAGGAAGAGTCTGACAACATGTATTGGATTTCCGGATTTCCAAAGACAAAAATATTGGAAAAGTAAGCAAAAATACACAAGCGACTAAATTTAACTGCTTTTTTGGCACAGTCAACATTCCGAATAACACAAATTTCCATTAAATATAACAAGTTTCTATTACAGTCAAACCTCGATAAGCCGGCACCCCTAGGGACGACCTTAGGGTACATCTTTGAGCTTCTTTACGTATTTTTCAAATTGGTTCTGAATAAAAAAATTTGAAAAAATTAACAATCCTCACTTACAATTCTCACTCGGCCAGAGTAAATTTGTGTCTTGTGAAACTTACCTTAGACATGATTCCGAGAAGTACACTTGATCATAAAATGCATATAGAGTCTATTTTTGCCACGGGCCAAGTTGAAAGACATGGTAAAGCAGCTAAAAAAGTGGCCCCTATATTATTCCCTTCCCTCCAATACAGCCATAATCCTTTAAAATTGTCTTTCTAGACCTTTTATAACAAACTATTACATAAAAACGGGTTTTAGGCACCCCTAAAAAATCATGATTTTTTGGGGGGGGGTATATCAAAGTAGCTTTTTTGGGGGAGATCATGGTCACGTTTGTGAAAAGACAATTATTGAGTTTCAACACAAAAATTAACTAAAAAACATCAAAGAATAAGTGGCGCAGCGGCCTCGAAATCGGAAAGGGGAGGGGGATAATTAGAGGGTGGGGGATTATTGTTCAACCCTCCTCGGGGTGGGGGATCATTAGAGGGTGGGGGTTCAATAGAGGGTGGGTTTCTTGTTTGTTGTCGTTCTTGTTTGTTGTCCATTGTCATTGTAATAATTTTGTTCGTGGTGTTGTTTCGTGTCTCAAAATTTGGTATTGTTGACACATTGGCTGGCAGCAAATGGCTGGGCTAAAACTACTATTTAATGAAATTACCTCCGACAAGGATTCAACAGGCGCCTACCGCACATTTATCGTATTGTACATATTGATTTTTTTGGTTTATCGAGGTGTCGGCTTATCGGGGTGTCGTTTCCTTAAAGTGTCGAGTACCTGGCCAAATCAGGTGTCGACAAGGTGTCGGTTTATCAAGGGTGCCGTTTATCGGGGTGTCGGCTTATCGAGGTGCCGGTTCATCGGGGTGTCGTTTTCCTTAAAGTGTCGAGTACCTGGCCAAATCAGGTGTCGACAAGGTGTCGGTTATCAAGGGTGCCGGTTATCGGGGTGTCGGCTTATCGAGGTGCCGGTTCATCGGGGTGTCGTTTTCCTTAAAGTGTCGAGTACCTGGCCAAATCAGGTGTCGACAAGGTGTCGGTTTATCAAGGGTGCCGGTTTATCGGGGTGTCGGCTTATCGAGGTGCCGGTTCATCGGGGTGTCGTTTTCCTTAAAGTGTCGACTACCTGGCCAATCAAGTGTCGACAGGGTGCCGGTTTATCAAGGGTGCCGGTTATGGCGGGTGCCGGTTTATCGAGGTTCAACTGTATTAAGCTTGGGCGAAAGACTTTCGGCGGGATGGAAATTAAAATTTTTGGCGCTAGTTACGAATACTACCTCCCCCCATGTTCGCTACTAGGGTCAAATTTTTGTTTCTGCGGGAAACTGTAACGGGATTCCAAAATTTCGGGAATCTAGACGGGAAAAGGGAAATTTAATATCCACAGAGAATTGAACATTTAGTGGCTTTCATTAAATTCATTCAATGGCTAAAAAATGGCCTCAAATCATATCTCTCACACGTTTTAAGCATCTAAAACGTGTGAAAAACATGTTTTAGGTCGCGGCGACCATTTTTTAGAAAAAAAAATTTGTGACCAAAATTTGATTTTTTACCTTGGGAGACCAAGGTAAGTCACTTGAAGAGGGTACCTGAAACCCAAACATGACGATACTATATAAGCTATTTTCATCTATAAATCAAGATAAATCATTATTCTTGTTGGGGTAGGGATTTTCGTCGCTTGTAGAGAGAATCACTACAGATTTGGAGCAGTTCGGAAAGTACTCAGGATCGCACCAAAATAGAGATTTCAGGCATTTGCCTAAAATAAACAATTTTTCACCAGTGTGCTTTGAATCTCGAGTGCTTTTAAAGAATCATGATTTCGCACCATGGACACTATATTATTTTTAAGATTTGCTTTAATCGCCTAATGATCGTAATGAAAATTTCGAAAAAAGACATTTAGGTAAAAAGGACATTTTGACCATTTTTGAAGAAAATGGGTCATTTTATCCAGTGTTATTGCTATTTTGGAGGGAAAAAAAAGTTTCGACTAAAAACTTCAAAAAATAAAAAGATTTTGGGTCCCGAAAAGAAGACAAATCTTTTTGAAAAGGATGATTACGAACCTGCCTTATACGTATTGCCAACGGCACGTTTTTCGAGCACTTCCGAAGCTACTCTGGATGTGCACCATGGCACAGTGAATTAAAAGCACTTTTACGAACTCGTGTTTTTGTACCGTCCAAACAGATCATCCTGAGTCAGCTAGACACGTGCTCTTTAGAAAATCATGATTTTTTGCATTTTAGAAAAGCATAAATCTGAAAAGTGCCCCTTTTGTTGAAAAGTACTCCTTTTGTTGAGCTAAGTCACTTTTGTCTGGAAAGTGAACTTTTGTTGAAATGTGTGAATTTCTGCATTGTAAAGGGTGTTTCAAGAAATTCGGCGGTTTTGAAAGGGCATAAACTTTTTCATGGTCAACAACAAGTGGCACTTTTCAGCGAAAGGTAGCACTTTCAACAAAAGGTGGCACATTTAATTGTCCGGGAGGCCAATTGTCCGGTGGTGAATAGTACGTAGGCGAATTGTCGCGAAAGGCGAATTATCGCGGACCAAAAATGACATTAAATGTCCAAACAAAGTTTTGAAAAGAAAAATTTCCAATTAATTTTTCCGAGAACAGAGAATTTCCAAACAAGTTTATCGAAAACCAAAACTCCAAAAAAGCTTGTCCCAAAACTTTAAAGTTCTACTTATATCAATCATAGCAGCAAATGCCGAAAATATGAAAAGACAAAACGGACATTTTCGAAAGCCACGCTTTTTGAAACGGGAAATGCTGAAAACCAATACAGCCACTTTTTGCATCCAGTTTTTTAATGAAAATCTCCTTATTTCATGCTTGTAATGTTGTTTTTAGCAAGGATTTCATACACTTAAGTATTGGTAAAGCTTTTTGGTGCTGCGAAAACTCTTCGTGCTACAAAAGATTTTTTTATTGTTACCCAAGTGAGGGTTGTACCCAGTGGGGGATACTCAGGAAGGGGTATCCAGGTGCATGGTACACACTTATATCTAGGATATCTAGGAGGAGGTATTTAGGTGAGGGTGGTTGTACTCAAGTAGCGGTGCATATGTCATACTCATATATTGGCTTATCACATGTTTTATGAATGTAAAGAATTTAAAATAATTTTAAATTTTTTGATGAGGAGCTATACTTAACTTTATGAAAATCCTTGCTAAAACAACAATACAAGCATAAAATAAGCACATTTTTTTGAAAAAATAGCTGCAGAAAAGTTTTTTAGATGCAGAAAAAAGTCATTTAGCTTCAAAAAAAAAGTTTGTCCGTTTTATCGCTTCATTCTTGGGTTAGTTGGATTTTTGACCCGAGCTTATTCTGCTTCTATTTTCATCACCCACCTCTCCCACAAAAAATTCAATCAGAATTGGGCATTGATAGGGCAGGTGTAGAACATATTTGAAACATTCTTCTGGCTAAATTATTATTAAAAGACAGCATCCTTTCCTGAAACCAATACTGCCAGCCGGTTATTGTGCAGATAATTGCGTTATAATTGTTCAATTTGAATTTACTTTTAGAATGATCAAATTAATTATATAAACAACAATTATAAAGCAGATATGGAGGGTTTAGGGTGAGTTAAAGAGCTATTAGGAGACAAAGTGTGTTTCAAGTTGAAACATAATATCTAACTTTCATTTTTCTGACATCTACAAAGACTTGGAGATGCCTACAAGAGCAGCGCTACAAGCGTGATAAGAACTGCAGCCATTAAAAGCCTGAAAACATAATACTATTTTAAAATTTCATTTTTCTAACCTCAAATTTTTGGCTCCAGTAATTTCCTTAAAGTAGAAAACACTCCACAAGGCAGCACACACACCTAATTTTGTACATTTTTTTGTCATAATTTAAAAAATTGAAGAAATTACCAGGCATCATAGCATTGATTGGAAAAGTGATTGCTTGAGATAGCAAGTCATTAGCCAGAAACCTAAACTTCTAAAGTTTTTTATGAATTTAAAAAATATTACACAGAAATTTTACAAAAGGCTTATATATTGACAGTGCTCTACAAAAAAAGCTTATTAAGAATTATCAAAGAAAGAATTACGGTTGGGGAAATATTTTTTTTCAGTTCCTCTTACTGTCCGACCTTGGGAATTCGACCTTCTACTGTATCAAAACACTTTTAAACCAATTATTCAATTTTTTATCAATACTGTACTTAATTTTATGAATGCAGATCGATCATAAAATTTTCGATAACCTATCAAACATAGAAATAATTAAAATTCGACTGATTTCGATTATCAATCAACAACAGTGACAAAAAATCTCAAATCTTTCGAATGTGCTATGTTAGAAGCTCTTTTCGTCACATGTTTTTTGTTTTTTTTGTCAGTAAAATGCTTCAAAATGCTTTCAAAAATTACGTGAAACTGGTTTTTTTTGTTTCACATATTTTTTGAAAATGATAATTTATTGTTTGTTTTGTTTTGATTTGTTATACGACCACACACCCGAGTAGACTTGTATTTGTTCGGAAGCTCATTAAATTATGCACCAGATAAGTACTTTTTTAAATAAAAATTACATGTAAATAAAAAGAAACGAACAAATGGCTAAAACACCTCCTGACTACAGGGTGTCCAACAATTATACCCTAAATAAACTGCCGAAAAAACTTTTTTATTTTTTTAAACTATTTTTTCTTCTATCTTGTTAAGCATAAAATTCTTAACAAGACTCTTTATCTAAAAAAAGCGACTTCTTAATGTTAAGAATAAACTATATTGCGATCTTTCCAATCTAATTTTTATTTAGTTTCAAGTTGGACTCCTTACCAGGCCAGTTGTGCAATTGCCCAAAGTAGACCAGCAAAGAACGAAGGCAATATTATTTTCCTTAAATTTGGAATATATCCAATATGCATAATTATGCAATTAAAATATCATCCAACCATTTACAAAAGGATTGTTCCGAGTATACAGTAAATAGCCAAGCAAAACCACGGTAGACGTTACTAGAATTCCTGAGAAATGAGAGAATGCATAGTAGATAGCTTCTTTTGGAGGATTTTTGAAGGTTTCTGGGTTGTCCTCAAATATTTGGTCATCCAATTATTTATTTATAAAATAATGAGAATAAAATTTTTTACTTGAATGTAAATAACAGGGACAAAAGTAAGGCCTGAAATTATTTAGTTCAGAAGTTTTAAAATAAAAAAATATGGATTTCGATTTTTTCATAAAAGCTATAGAAAAAAATAAAGCTAGATATTAGAAATGGTTTATAAACTGAAAAGAAATAAAAAAGCTACAGTCGAGTCTCGATTTAACGTACCCCCTGGGACCGGCCCTAGGGGTACGTTAAATCGAGGGGTACGTTATATCGGGGGTAAATTTGACGGAGTTTATTATTTGAGGGACCGCCCTATTGGAGGGACCGTACGTTAAATCGAAGGGTACGTTAAATTGGGGGTACTTTAAATCGAGACTCGACTGTAGTTCTAAGTACAGTCGAGTCTCGATTTAATGTACCCCCAATTTAACGTACCCTTCGATTTAACGTACCCTAGGGCCGGTCCCCAGGGGGTACGTTAAATCGAGACTCGACTGTATGTTCCTATTTTCACGAACCGCCCGTAGATTCAACATTTTAAACCATATAAAATATTCACCATAGCATACACCAGCTAACATTGAAAAGCCGATCGCCCTAAAATCAATTGACATAAAAAAGCTTTTCTGGGCATAAAACACCTCACATAAGTTTTAATTTCAAAGCGGAGCTAGGTTGTGCATTTGCAGAAGTCGTGACCTCATCCTTAACTGTCGTAGTGGTTGTTGATGTTACATTGGTCTGAGGCATAAGGCTCAAAAATACAGTTGCCCATTTACTTATGTCAATTCAGGCGTGATAATTTCATACCTAGAAGTTTCATTTTCCACGGTCACTGTCTCAGTAACTTTTTTGCGGACGTTAGGAACAGTTGTGCGAACCAGAGAAAACAAGATTCCGCTAAAAATTCGTTTTAAAAATAATATTTTGACAAAGCGTGAAATTATGGTTTTATTACATAAATAGAAGAGGTAATAGAGAAAAGACGGTAAGTTTTTCTGGGGTCTCAGTTTTCTTGCCAAAATTCATCTATAGACAAGATAACTTTTTTGATCATCTTTATCGATATCCAAAAACTTTTTCCTCTTATTTCGTTTCTAAAAAACAGAAGTTAAAGTTTTTGTAAGGAGGGGAGTTTTTGGCATGAGACCGTTTAAAGGAAAGAGTGTGGTAATGACCCGTTTGAAAGACGATTGGTCTTGCACCGAAGGATTTGACCCGTTGACGCAGAAATCATTTAGCTTTGTTCTCTAGAACCTGAAGAAAGGAAATAGCTGCTTGCAAGAAATGCTCTGCGCAATTTGGAATCCGAAACGAATGGCTAATGCTGAAAGTGGACCGAAGCTCAAGCGTCTGATAGACAGTGGTGGTGGCGCTCTGGAGGCTCTGAAGATGCTCGAGGCCGGCTGTCGTCAAGTGCTGGGAAAAGGGGCCGAAGCCCAGGTTAGTAAGCTTTTTGAGAGTTTGGGTCAGGGACCCGGTACGTTGGCGAAATGGAGTTTGAGGGTCTGGGACCCGGTAGTACCCGCGGGCGATTGAGAGTGATGACCGAAGGAGAAGTGATCATGGTGCTGACCGAGATGGGGCCTGGTGATATGACCCGAGGCAGAGTGAAGCTGATGGAAGGCATGAAGACCGATGTTGGACCCGGAGAAGTTGGACCGAAGAAGATGGCTGTTCTGGATGCCGAAGTCAAGCTGGATGGTGGTTCAAAAGCGCTCCTCAATTCCGGTGACTGGATCCCCGCAGCTCATGCAGTAGACGATCCGACCTCTGGGGCTCAGCACGATGATGGGTGGCCGTTCCGCACAAGCAACAAGAAGAAGAAGGAAGAATCTCCAGTAGAATCTCATTGTATGTTGTGTTGTAGTGCGTGTAATGGCAATAAACTGTTACTGGCGAAGGCTTGTGTGGACGGTGCACAGTCGTATAAAAACCTTACTGTTTTTAAGAAGTCTCGTTAGCTATTTACCCTACTACCCAACTGAGATTCAAGAGATTAGTCAATGAAATCACAAACCCGAAATAACAAACACAAGACCTGCATAGTTGAGTAATGGACTGTTAGGAACTGATGGATTTATTCCTGCAGAAAACTTATTTAAACACCATCGAATCGACCCAAAACACCACCAAAAAGTCCAAAACGTCCAGCTGCCCAGCCAACAACACAATTGACAGTGCCCCAGATTAATATGCCCATTCCAAGGCCAAGAACTATGAAATTTAAAGCTGAGTTAATAAAATAGAAACGCTTTGAAACCGGTACTTTTGATGATGGGTAGAGCAGTCAAGTTACCAATACACCACAAGAATCCTCCTAACATGGCCAAGGGTTGGAATTGTGGGAAGCCTGCAAAATACTAGAATACACCAATGAAAATCATTATAGGTTAGAATGACTCTTACCAGTAGCAGCATACATAATTAACTAAAAAATAAATGTTGAATTTACTAATATTTTTCTTTCAAAAAAATTAACCCCAACAGTCCAAATGGCTGAGCACACAACCCATTGAACAAAAATGCTGAAAATTTCAATTTTTAACAAATCCAAAATCTAACTTCAATTTTTTAACACATGCAACCGCAAAACAATCGGAATTTTTTAGTTAGGTATTTATAATAAGACCGAACAGTGTGACTAAGATTGAAAAAAAGACGTGTACAGATTGCTAAAAAATTAATACCACTCTCAGATATGTGAAAATGTGTTTCGGTTCTAGGATTTTAAGATTTGTTTCTTTTCGGCCTGAAAAAATAGATTTTAGAAATGAAGACAAATTTTAAAAATGAGGTCCCAGATGGTGGTACCCAGTTAGTGTCACCAAGGTGGTATTACCAATTAAGTGTCACCCAGGTGGTGTTATCCAGCGCTGAGTGCCGGCACCCATAATTTACAAAAAGTTCTAGATACAAAAGTCGACAAATTTTGAATGGTTAAGACGATGAAAATACAGTCAGCTTTCTCTATAGCTTACTTGCTAAATAACGTACCCTGAGGTACGACCCCTGCGCAATTGACTTAATTGTTTTTGTAACTAGGCGCCTGTAAGGCGCCAATTAACCTCGTGTTTATTATACAATCGAACCTCGATAAGCGACACCCCAAGGGACCGAACTCAGGGAGTCGGCTTATCGAGGTGTCGGCTTATCGGGTGTCGTTTTCCTTGAAGTGTCGAGTACCTGGCCAAATCAGGTGTCGACAAGGTGTCGGCTAATCGAGGGTGTCGGCTTATCGAGGTTCGACTGTATTGTGAAGTTTTACTACATGCGGGTAATAATGTGCAAGTAAAACATGTCTTCCTATCATCAATACTGTATCTTTTCTAATTCTTGCCCTCTAATAAGCTCCCCTCCTTTAGCTCAAAAGTTTCGTTATATCGACACTTTCTATGCAAAATATTGAAAAAATGTTTTCATACATAAGGTGACTTTCGCCAAAGGTATATTTGTCTGCAAAATTCTGAAAAAATGTTCGTTATATCCGGGTTCGTTACAGCAAGAGTATACTTAATTATGTTTATATCAAATCCAACCATATATAGCCAAGGGTTTCGTTATATCGAGGTTCGACTGAATAACAAATCTCAAGTCCAAGTTTTTTCGTCAGATTTTGCAGTTAACTTGAGAACATTTGGATTTAGGTTGGTGATGGTTGAAAATTGCGAAGTAATATTGATATTCTGTCACAACATAATTAAGTTATTACCGTCGCCTGAATCGAATTTCCTGACAGCAACATACCTAAAGTAAAAACACAGAAAAATGTTTTCTTTTGTAAAAAAACCATAAAAATTGAAGTGCACCGCCGAAATTTCTATTCGCGCCATCTCGTTCAGCGCTCAATTTTAGCCCATGTGTATACCGTAGGGGAAGGCATACTGTTTTATTTTTACATGTTGATTATGATAAACATAATAATTTTAATACTGATTTAAATACAATATTATTATAAATATAAATATTATAATTATGAATATTACGCTGATTAAGGTGGTTATGGTCAATTTGATCACCATTATCAACTCGATCGTTATATAAACAAGAAATGGTGAAAAAAGTGGTGGCCACTTAAACCAAATAAGGTCCCTCGATTTCGAAACTCTTTGGTGCACTTCATTAAAAAAAAACCCGTTGAGTGCCCATCTAAAAAACTTACATAGATCCAAAGCATACTGAAGACACAGCACAGGCTCCCAAGCCAAGGGCAGCACTCATGGTTCTTGAAATTAAGTGTATTGAAAAAGTCCGCAAAATTAGCTTGAGGACGTGATAAAAAAGAAAATCTAGAAATAAGAACTATTCAGTACGCAAACGCACAAAACTATCCCTTCTACAAATTTATTCTAGCACAAAATATAAAAAACTTGACAACCATCCAAGGGGTATTATTGACAAAATGGTGACAAAAGAAACAAGTGGATTTTGACTGCCGATTCTCGCCATCTTCTTGATTTCTAAAGTTGTTGCTGTTTTCCATGATTACTCTCAGTCTCTTATAATAGCTCGTGTAGTTTGTAACCACGTTCAGGACATTCCTACAAAAAAACTCAAGGGATTATAACAGTCTGACTAACAATAATTTGCATATTAGGAGTATACAAGCGATAACCACCCTCAATCATATTGCGAAACGATTCTGAGCTTTTTAAAAAGGACCAGTTGCTCTCTAGCATTTGGAAATGATATTACTAACACGTAAATCAAAAAGGATAACGCTTGAAACAAAAAACGCGATAAGAAAATTCCAAGCAAAATTTAAGGAAAACGAGACTACTGCTTAAAATTGCTGATAAGAATCTTAAAATAGACAAAACCTACCATAGGAGAAAGCACAAATGCTGAAAAATGCTTTTACTCTCTTGACTAGTTAATGAGTTTTGTATGCAGCGAAAAATTTAAGGATGGAAGATTGTTGATGTAGTAATCCTGGGCTTCATTTTCGTTTAATAAGAGAATTTAGTTTTTGAGAGATACTTTTGTGTCAAATAGATCAAACAAAAAAAGCTGAAACCCAACCATTTGTTTGCCTTTAAAGATGAAGTCTGCAAAGTGCATTAAAGGTTAAAAAAGATCGTATCTTACTTACCTGCAGTTGGAAATAAAAGATTCGAAGAAAAAGAGGAGAACATCTAAAATGTTGTACGACATGAAAATAATAAAAGACGATCAATCAGACAAAATACTGGCAGAATATTAATGAACAATCACCTTTCCTATAGCAACTTTTTCACTTTATTGGTAGTCATATAAGTTTTTCGAGGTAATTTCATGTTTCACCAAGAATATATTTCTTTTTGCATAAACTTGGTTTTTGTGTTTTTTTCATCAAATATTTGGTTTTTAAGGAATGATGATATGATATGAATCTTAGGAATTTGAATCTTCGAAGCTAAGATACTTCAGTAACAGTCTAAATAATGGCACTTACAATTTTAAAAGAGGGCAAATAACGGTTATAACCGAAAAAAAGCAAATCTGCCGCAGAAAAAAAGATACCGAAAACTAATCGCCTGAACATAGGGCTCACTAATGAGAAATTTCCAAAAATGTTTTGGTTTTTAGCGTATGTTTTTTAATACAATTCAATCTGAGTCTAAAACAAAGTGGAAGCGAATTTCGGAAAAAATTTAATGGCTTTATTTTACTGTCTTAAAAAATACTCTTTTACAAAATCTCGGTAAAGATCTGGTGCGGGTCAATTGTCCGCACCTTTAATTTGTAGGTGTGAATTCGCCACTTTGCGATGCAATTTTTACCTACTTTTTCTAATATTTTTTAAACTGTCGCCAGTTCGCCGTGCCTCTCGATGAGCGTTACCCTCTTTTAGAAAATAGCGAGAGGCAAAAGTCTTCACGGCGGAATTATTGCCATTTTGAAGTTAAGGTTACAAAAAATAATAGAAAAATCATAAATGTTTATTTCTTAATAAAAAAAGATTTCAATCACATAAAGATTTTTTTGACTAACTCACTCAAAATTATGACAGACAAGAAGTTTCAACTACAAAAGAAATAGTATCCCTCTATATTATGTACACACATCCCTAGATCTATCAAAAATCAGATTACGAAGTTTTGGAAGTTGTTAGTATGCTGAGCTCCAGCCACTACTCGAGCCTTGAGTTGGTCAAAAGGAGTGGACATTCTGCTCTTCATCTTCTGGACCATCTTGTCGGGTACTATGAATGAGTAGCGCTGCAGATCTTTTTGCACTTGCACACTACAACTTTGGGTTAGTAATCAAAAAAGAAAACTGCTGTCTAAAATACTAACGAAGCATTTTCCAGCTGAGCTATTTCGATCACATCCTCAAGTAGCATGAAAAAAACTTTTCCGGACATTCCTAAAATACAAAAAGTTAAAAAAATTCAATTGAAATAAAAACATTTAAGTAAAATACATACTAGTAGATATGTTACGGTCAAACCTTAAATATATATGCACTTTAGTTTCAATTTGATTTTTGTCTGTTTACTGTACATTTTACAGGATGCGTCAAAAAGGATTTTATATTTTTCAGCCACTTTTGCTTCTTCGCTTAAAATCGCTGAATATTGATCGGAACTATTGCACTTGGTGACCCCGCAAAAGGTCAAAAATTTTGAAAATTAAAAGAACATAAAATTCATGCCAGAATGGCGGCTTTCTCATGAAATCGGGTTCAAGAAACACGAATAAAAGGTTATCTTTTCCATCCGAGCACTTTGCGTGGGGTGAGGGATTCTGAACTCAAGCCCATCAAAGATTGGCCATTTCAAAGTGGTCCAAAATCAATTGGCTCAATTCAAATGGATCGGTTTGAAATAGTTTCTATTTTTTGGAAATTTGGAATATTTTTGGAGAAAATATGTCTTGGTCCCTAATAAGCAAATCGGATGAAACTTCTCTTTACCGCAGTGAACACAGTAGCTTAATTAAATAGGTCGAATTTGATAAATTATGCGCTTGTTTTTGCTGCCAAGTACATTTTATTTTTTGTGTAGATTTAATATTCCCGTTGGAGAAACCAAAGATCAGTAATTCAAGAACTTACAGCCAAGCTTTATCTTCGTCATCAGCCACATAGCGGTAAGCCCTGGAGTATTTGCCAAATATATGGCCTCTGTGACCTAAAGCTAATGCTTTGTTGACCTTAGATCCCAGAATAAACCGAGAATCTTTCGTCATTCTTTCCGGGTTCCACTGCAAAACAAAACCTAATTACATTTTCTAGTATAAACGACTCAAATACACCTTAATAGCTTCAGAAGCAGTGACCGGTTGAGTGCCTTGAATTAGGGGTGTACCACATCTTCCTGTGTCCACATCCACTTTACGGGGTCTTCCCCTTTCTTGGGTCGACTCATGCTGCTATCCTGGCCATAGAGCCCTCCAGGCAGTGGACCTACCAGAGAAGAGTTCTGACTGATCATACTTCCGTCACTTTCATTCTCGTTGTCGTCACTCTCGTAAACACTCTTGATAATTTCAGTCTGGTGCAAGTCTGGAGCGTGGTCTTTGAGCACAGAACTGGAGCTAATACATAAGGTAGGTGGGGGAAGGGAGGCAGGTGGTGGTAGAAATGGCTGTTTAGCCCCATCCAGGATGGCCACACATAGCTCGTCTATGTCTGCTTGAAGAACTGCCTGCAGACATTACTGACTTCAGTAAGATTTGATAATGAATGTTAGAGATTGAAAAAATAACTAACATGACCATTTCTCTTCAAATTTTCGAAGGCAGGGGCAAAAGTGGTACGCAAATGACGGTCGATGATCTGACGAATCTGTCAAAAATAAAAGTTTGGCCAAAGTCCCTATATCGCATCCTCTCAAAACAGCCCGAAAGCATGTTTTAACGTAGCAAGTAGCACCTGAAACGCGTTTTTTTTGTTAGGTTCACCTTGGTCCCCCAAGGCAAAAAGTCAAATTTTGATCAAAAAAAATTTTTTGAAAAATGGACGCCGCGCCCCAAAAAACATGTTTTTCGTGTTTCCTAATACGTTGAATCAACATGCTTTTAATCTGTTTTGGGAGAAGGCGATATAAGACACTCCGGCCATGATTTTAATTAAGGTGTAATACAGGCTGTCTCAAAAGTATTGTGTATTTTTGGAAAATTTTGTCGAGGGCTTAAATGACCCTAAAATACCTTATTCCCCTCATTTTCTCTAATAGAACTTCAAGGCTTTATTTTTGACTACTCTCGAGAGAGGGCTCTATTAGAAGGGATCTCTAATGAGAAAAAAGAGTAGGGCTTCATTTTTGAACTCGCACTGGTTTTGAAAAGCAACTTGTATGTTCTTACAACTTTTTGACTTTTGCTATTAAAAAAAGGCAAAAAATGCGACAGTTACCGTACTTTTTCTTCTAATCCCCCAATTTTCAAACCTATATCTCAGTATCTCCATAACTCTTTTTTGAAATTTTAACTTAAATATCTGCCAATTTTTTTTCGATTTTGGTTGAGCACCAAAACAATTACGAGACCGACCCAGAATCTTCCTGATTTCCAAGGGAAAGAGGGAGGTGGTGGTATTTGGTGGGTTGGTTGAAAAATAATTTCTCGGGGGAATTATTAAAGAAAATACGGTATATTGTAAATTTTGCTTAGCTGAATGTTTTAGAGCGTAATCTAATTTCATGATAATTAACCTCGTCAGTCATCTCATGCTGGAAAACCTGGAATTCTAGCGCAAATTATTTTCATGTGACAGATTGTCATATAAAATAATTACTTGTCTCAGAACGTCCAAAGACTTGGTTGTGTTATCTGCCATATCTACAAAACTATTTAGATAGTCTTTTATACAAAGATTCAAAAGTTGCCACCCGATTTATTCCTTTTAATGGCCTGCCGCAAAGAGTTGCCTTTTGCTCCATCTCCGCAAGTATTTAGCAAATTTTCAAGTATTTCTAGCTTCAAATTCATTTTATTGCCATGCTTTTTGTTTTGGAACACTTGCATTATAGATTATTATGCGTCGAATGCAGAAAAAAGACTGACAAAATAGTTCTAATATCACAGTGTATAGGTAAAAAAGCTTTTACCTCAGTAAGTTAACCGAATCGATTGAACAAAATGGCTTTTTGAATTTGTGCGATTGTGTGAAAAAGAGCAAACTTGAGATGTTGGCAATACATTACTTTTAAAACATTCAAATTTCATTGAACTTTCAAGTGCACATAAAATCGTTAGATTGAGCGATTTCTGATTCTTTGGGTAAAAATTTAAAATAAAAAGTCGAAATCAACTTTTTCAAGGGGTGGGGCTAAATTCTGAGATCAAGTTGATATTAGCATTGAGTTATCACAAATCGCATTTCAATACTCAAAACAAAGTCAGTTAAAATTTTCGCCAGTTCGACAAATAACCTTAACTAAATTATCCCTCTAGTGTATACTGGCATGTGACAAAAATGAAGCTACAAATTCTATCGAAAATCAAGAAGCCTATCACAACTTGCAAAAAATCAAATCAGAAATACCATAGATTGCTAAGAATCAATAAACATTCGTACTTCGAGTTCGTGTTCCAGTTCAGATTTTTGGCTACGTACACACCTTTGATCCGAACTCGAACTTGAAGTCAAGCTCAAACTCGAAGGTGCTCACGTACTTCGAATTCGAGTATCAAGTTCGAGGTCGAACTTGAGATGTTAATGTAAATAACTTGGATTTCCCTTTAGTAAATCCCCCAGAAAACCTACTTACTTTATTCGACAACCCTACTTTCATTCGACCATTTTGGTTTGAGATCCTGAGTGATCAAAGTTATATACATTCTATTTTCAAGTTGAATCTCGAACTCAAACTCGAAGTACGTGAACACTTTCAAATTCGAGTTCGATTTCTAATTGAACACTTGATCTGAACTCGATGTTAAACTCGAAGTACGTGAACAAGCCATAACACAAAACACATTATAACACAATATGTTTATAATTCCTCAGCTTGAAGCTTGAATCAATCTTTATCATATACAGGTTTTTACTAAGTCTTGTAGTTTAGTCTTGCTAGTGCAGTGTCCTAACCATCCAGACCGCTCACCATGTCAGTGATGTATTTGAAATTGGACAGATTGGAATCAGTGTATCATCGAATGGTTATGATGGTTAGTGTCTGGAAAAAAGATATTTTTGCATTAATAACTCGCTAGTGTTTAGCTTTACACTCGACTTCCTCGTGACAAACTGGCTGAATACTTGGGTAGAAACTTTCAACCCTTTGAAACAATTGTTTTGGTTTTCAAGTAAAAAGCATTTTTAGGTGGATTAGAGCTTCTGGCCGATGACCGACAAAAAACTTTTTTTAAAATTGACCTGGTACTATTATTATTTATAATTTAAAATTTTTTACACAAAAACTATAGGGACTAGGGTTGGTGTATGGGCATTTGGTAGTTTCGAAAAGAAAATTTCTGTCTTTCAACAAATTTTCACAACCATAATTTCAGTCAAATTTTTATTTTTGATGATGTTGTGGCTTTTTTGTCTCTGTGTCTTTTTCTGCAGATTCATGTAGAGCACCCGAGAGTATATATAATGAAATTTTTTTTAATAAAGTGCCGCTTCTTTCTTTTCCAGATCGCTTGAAAAGTTCCAAAAAATAACGATAGCCTGGTATCATGGTTTTAGCCTACTTTTGAATCGTCATTGTTTTATGTATTTTTGAGCATTCAACTCGTATATAGTATTTCATTGTTTATTACACTTTCACTAATAAGTACTTCAAAAAGCCCGTCACGGCTTTTCGAAATTTCCTTAGATGCCGATACCTAAGTTTGGCGGAAATTTGAGTGGTTGGTGGTGATCTTATATTAGAGAAAATACGATAACAGTATACAACAATATTCAACGATGCTATTAGAGAATTTTGCATCGATCTATTAATTGTAATGCTTTAGATAGGCATCAATGCTTTATTAGCACAATACTAAATCAATTCATACAACCCCATACCCCTTAGATCTTTCCCCAAATGATCTCCTTTTTTATTGGGTTTCGCCTCTTTTATAGCGCTCAAGATTGGTGATCTAGGTGGTTCATTGAATCTCTGATCTCTCAAGACTAGTTGTCTAGAGGCGGTGTTCTGGTTTCTCCCGGACCTTGTCCTTCATGGATATCAATCCATGACATTAATAATTTGGTTTTTTTTCACAGACATAGTCGGTTAATGGGGTGAAGTAGAAAAATTCTGCCTGAATTTTTTCGAGACAGTTCGTACGACCAAGTTATTAAGGACATCCTAGTACCACCCAAACAAATGAATCTGCAAGACTGGTGAGTAACATGTTTGAATAACAAAACTACCTTGTTTACATATACTTTTTATCGTTGTACAGGCTGATAGTGAGCATAACCATGAAGTCGAGTGAGAAAAAGTCTATCGATTTGTTCATCAACCTGTTCTACATCAATTTTCCCCACAAGACTTATGTCAATCAAAAGACTGAGGACACTTTTGTGGCTAGTGGAAATTCTTCTGGACGACCAATGAATGCATTAGAGATGACTGCTTACAAGGTAATTAGGCCATATTTTTATAATTAGAAGTGAAAAAGTATTTTCAGAGACTATCAGCTTTCTTGAAGCACAACCAGGATATTGTGGTCGAATGCGCTCAAGAATTCAGATCTGAGGTAAGCATTTTAATTGCAGGTTGTGATAATTCGCCACATATTCGAAAAATGGGCTCTTGTGGCATTGTATTTGTTGTGAGCCATTAAAATACAGACAAAAATTCCACTCACCAAAATTCATTTGCAAGTAAAACAATCGAAAGGGAATCTCGAAAATATATTATTTTTACAAAATGGTGGGTTTTATGACAGTATAAGTTTTATTAAATCGTGTTTAGCGGCTCAGAACCCTTTTGGCTTGGCCCAAAACAATTTTGAAATCTAAGCCCGGCCCGTAGACAGTACTGCTTGAATATTTTCATTTTAACAAAAGTAACATGGGTACTATGGGGCTGTGACACGTTCTGACGGTAAAAAAAATTCAAAACGTACAATCCAGTATTTTTGAGATATTTAACTTTGCAGACTCGCTCTGCAGAAACTGTAAGATCAACTTATTCCAAATACTTATTAACATTCCATACCTGATCCAGGTTGTAGATGTGATGATTGGCCTAGCCAGAAAGCAAGTTTTTGTATTTCTTCGATTTTCATTTTAGCGCCTGACTGTCTAGCACAACCCTGCTATTGTAGATATGAAGTCTATGGTGGACATTGGCTCTGCTTTTTTGGTGGACCTGACAAAAACAAATATGAACAGGTGGGACCTACTGTGAAAATAAGAGTGTCTTTAGCATAAATAATAATTGTTTAGATATTTGATTACCTGTTAAATGCATTTTGCACCACACAAATACAGTTTTATTCTAATCGTAAGTGGAGTTCTTCTAGCATTTCAATGTTTTTCAGTATTCTGGATATTCAGGGTTCAACGCCAAATTATGTAAGCATTTTAAATTTCGCCCAAAGCATGGATTGTCATATATTCTCCTGCTTTTAAAGCATGTTGAAGATTTTACCTAGCTTGAAACGTTTTTATAATGGTTAAAATTGAAAAAAACCCGTCAAAATGTGTGAATCTCCCGTCAAAATATGTAAATCTTCCGTCAAATTTTTTAAACTTCTTGTTCTCTCTGATTACTTTTGAATTTTTCTATTTTCTTGCACCAGCATGTAGCCCTGAATCTCTAGTTTCTAATGAGTTATCAGCTGGCTGATTACAATAATGAAAAATGAGAAACAATTCATTTTGAAAAAAATATGTGTATTTTTAAAAAATATAATTGTTCTCTTACTTTTCAATATTGTAGTCAGCCAATTGATGGCTTATCAGAAACTAGAGGTTCAGAGCTACATGCTGGTGCGAAAAAAATTTAAAAAAAAATGAAAAGTAATCACCGAGAGCAAGAACTTTTAAAAATTTGACGGGAGATTTACATATTTTGACGGGTGTTTTCACCTACAGCTTTTTATAATGACTGATATTTTTGCAGCATCAGAAAACATTATAATTTCCTTTGGCAACGCAAAAACGATGGCAGCAATTGACCCTACGGTAACAATATTTTAGAGAACTTATGCACTTAAAGGAGGGGTCACATTTTCTACCGGGTGCGAGGAAAGTTCTGCACGGATTTTAAAAGCCTTATCTTTTATCCATCTTGGCATCATATTTCTTTTCTTCTAAAACTGTATCGTAGCCCTGCATCTCCTCTTCAAATGGCAATCAAACTCAGCTGGATTTTTTTAGAAAAGTCACAATTTGGCTCCAAAGACTTGCGATGGTATTTTGATAAGTTGACTAGCATTTTCGTAACTTTAATGGCTTGTTCACGTTCTTAGAGTTAGACTTCGGGTAAGAGGTGTTCATATACTAAAAAACCGAACTCTAACTCTAACTCGATGGTGTTCACGTACATCGAGTTAGAGGTCGAGCTTGAAAATGTTCATGTATGTAGCTTAGATAGCTCAGAATCTCACCCCAAAGACGTCTAAAGCCACTAAAAGTTAGTTTTTGTGGGGTTCACTACAAGGGAATCCAAGTTATATACATCAACACCTTGAAATTCTAACTTGATGTACATTAACACCCTCGAGTTAGAGTAAGAGTTCGGATCAGAGGTGTTCAAGTAACCGAAATTCCGAACTCTAACACTAACTCGAACTTTAACTCTAAGAACGTGAACAAGCCATAAGTTATCAACCTTTCTATTTAATTTCAAGCGTCATGACAACATCTTATCAGCATGTCGTAGCGCAGCGTAAGAGCTCAAACCCTATCTTATGAAAGATTTTTTTTGAGAATCTAAGTGTTGAGATATGCCTTTTGGAAAAAGTCATTTTTTTTTAAAAAATGACCAAAATCCGAAAAAATTAGAAAGTCTTGGATTTTAGTCATTTTTTTAAAGAAATTAAATTTTTTAAAGGCTCAACACTGGGATTCTAAAAAAATTGTAATGTGGTTTTGTAGCTCTTGAGCTGCGTGATAAGACTTTTTCGTGGCGCTTTTAATTTAATAAAAATTTGATAACTTAAAGGACCATGCTCGTGCAAGGCCCAGCAATTGTTGAAATTTGAATTGGCGGGGACCCAAAAACATTTTTCGCTGCAAGACATTTTATTAAAAAAATGTTTTTGTCGCTTTAATTTTTGAATTCCGTCAAACCCAGCAATTGTGGTTGCAGCGAAAAGAATGACTACTCAATTAAACCCATATCATTCAGCCGGGTCGGATCCTCAGGTTGAGAATGAGCTAGACCTTTTCGGAGTGTCGTATGCTCTTCGTTTTGGATTTGACGAGCCTCAGGTTCGGTTTTTGCTTCGAATGACTGGTTGGTTCCAGTACGTGACTGGGTGACTGGTTCCGGTCGGCGGGTGATTGGTTCCGGTCAGCGGGTGATTGGTTCCGGTCACACAAGTTAGGGTAACCAAAAATTTTGTTTATACGACGACCCTACAAAAGAGCAAGGGATCTTGAAAAGAATCGGTATGAACAGTCAAGTTTTCTTGTTCTGGCATCTTCATTTTACAGAATGAACAGACACATACAGATTGAAGACCGAGCCAAAGACTCGGCAAATCCAAAACTAAGAGCACACGATACTCCGAAAAGGTCTAGCTCATTCTCAACCTGAGGATCCGACCGGCTGAATGACATGGGTTTAATTGAGTACTCATGCTTTTCGCTGCAACCACAATTGCTGGGTTTGACGGAATCCAAAAATAAAGACGAAAAACGTTTTTTAATAAATGTCTTGCAGCGAAAAATGTTTTTGGGTCCCCGCCAATTCAAATTTCAACAATTGCTGGGCCTTGCACGAGCATGGTCCTTTAAAGTGATAAAAACACTTGTCAACTTATCAAAATGACCTCACAAGGTTTGAAGCCATATGGCGACTTATCTAAAATAATCAAGCTAAGTTTATAGCAGAGGCAGGGCTAGAAAACGGTATTAGAAAAAGAGATATCATCCTAAGAATAATAAAAGATGAGGCTTATAAAATCCATGCAGAATTTTTCCCGCACCCGGTAAGTGTGTGCACGCATCTTCAATCCTTCAAGCCCCTAAGGTGCGAGGAAAAAAACTGCCTTCACAAAAACAGTCAGTGATTTTTAACGATGCGAAGAAAAAAAATGCGAGGAAAAAAAAGACCCCCTTTTTGACAGGGGTCTATAATTAGAGACCCGTCTAAGACGTTTGATCTACAGGGTGGCCCAATTTTTTCTAACACATTTGTTTTGGCCATAACTTTTTAAATTCGCGGTTATTTTTTTGGCTGACCACTCATTCGAAAGCCCTTTTTTCGCTATTTTGTTAAAAAAAAGAACGCATTGATATCGTTAAAACTCGCCGAGATATGGCTGTTTTTGTGAAGGCATCGACTTTGACTGTTTATCCATGTTTACCTATGTGTTTCATACACTTTTTTTCGACAGCAATTCAAACAGGCATTTTTATTCATTACAAATCACAACACACAAAACAAAACAACGAATTGACGAAAACTCAATGAACGTTCGCAAAAGTTTGCTCCACACTTCTGCCACCAACAGCAATGCACCGGTTGAGACGCTGTTCATAGGCTTGAATTGATCGGTCAATCATCCAGAAAAACCCCAACCTGAATACGCTGTATTGTTATTCTTGATGGCATCCCTTCTAGCATCGCTACGCTTCTTGGACTTGAATGACGATCAGCTGTAAACAGAAAGAGAACCTCGGCCTTTTTCTGACCTGTGCGAACCCACCTTTAACACATTGCATTTCAAGTAGACCAACACTCAAAAATCTTCAAAACCAACTTTGACGCTTCCTTCTTTTTTCGCTGAACGCTTCCGGACTCCACGAACATTTGATTCCATTGAAGAACACTGTTTCGCTCTGGCACATTCGCATGACGACCGAGTTCCCTTCGCACTCGTCGCTTTAAAACTGCATAGCTGCCTCGGCTCTCGATCTACCACACGAAGAATCGCGCTTTCTCTTGATTCGAATAAGGCATCTAAAAATTGACAAAATGGTAAAAATCGATGCCTTCACAAAAACAATCAGTGATTTTTAACGATATCAATGCCTTTTTTTTTAAACAAAATGGCAAAGAAAGGGCTTTTAAATGAGTAGTCAGCCAAAAAATGACCGCAAGTTTAAAAAGTTATGGCCAAAACAAATGTGTTAGAAAAAATTGGGCCACCCTGTATATTACTATATTTTACTCCTATTCACAATGGCCTATTCACAATTTTGGTGTCAAAATGATCCTTACACGCTTGACTCTCTAACAAAACCATCAGCGCAGGGTTTTTCTCAACTTTCACAGCTTATTACAGGGCTTAAAAAGGCCTGATTTCCGTTTTGTATACTGAAATGTAGCAAGATTCTGTGCTTTTATTATGAATAATCATACAAAGAAAAGGATAGTATTAAGTAAAAGCTAAAATTTAAAAAACATTCAGCCATGTGCAGTTCAAGGCCATCCTACCCAGGGCTGTCCCGGAACATTGAGGCATTATTTTGGAACTGACCCTTTTTCGCAATTCTAGTTTGCATGATGATTTATAGCCTCATGCTCAAAATATGCCTGGCGTCATTTTTAGTATATGTTTGCATATCATGTATAATAATTACAAAAAATAAATTTCGAAATAATACCGAAACCCGACCCCTTAAAAATATCCTTTTCTTCCTTGGTCAAACCTTCCCAAGTTACCTATTTTTCTGAAGTCATTTCTCCGTGGAGCGATATTTATCTGATTTCTCATGCACTTTTGCCTGTGAGAAGTTAGTAAACCTCACAAAACGTCAATAGTATGGGTAAAATTTAAATCTAAGTATACTTTTGACTGATTTTTTTTTTATTTTGGTAGTCAATTAGGGTATCTGCTGACAGTAAAGCAGTGCTGAAAATAATTGCAATCGATTGCTCTTAAAGTCAGTGAACTTGCTGAAAATAGAGTGTGCACCCAGGGGGATTACAACCTGTGACCTAGGCAATGCGTATATGAAGTTACCATCCAAACCCCCCCCCCTTAAAAATTTGGTAAAATTTTTTTCTGAGCATGGAGGTTGAAAAATTATAGACCCGTCTCTAATTATGGACCCGTCTCTTATTATAGACCCCCTCGGGAGTAGGTTGAAAAATTATAGACCCGGGTCTATAATTAGAGAAAATACGGTATTCATGCGATAGGGCCTGCTTGTCAAATCTATACTTAATTGTTGTCTTTTTTAATTTTTCGGGGGCAATTGACACTAGTGTTGGGGAATGGGGGGTCGCACGGGTTCCGGGTTCGGGTTTTCAGCCAAACCCGGGTTACGGATAACCCGCAAATATATTTCCGGGTTACCCGCGGGTTTGCGGGTTTTCCTCAAAAACAAAAATTTTAGCAATTTTATTGAAAATATCGCACAAATCAAACAATTAACAACATTTTTTAAACAATTCAACCATTTGTGATCGGGTTACCCGGCGGGTTTTTAAGAAATCGACAACGGGTAACCCGCGGGTTTTCAGATGTGAATAAACGGGTTTCGGGTTCGGGTTTTCCACAATTTCCGGGTTCGGGTTCCGGGTTTACCCGCGGGTTACCCGACCCGCTCCCAACACTAATTGACACAATTACTCTTTCAAGTTGAATAATTTTGTCGAAAAGTCAAATTTCGGTTAGACATTACTTTGAATTACTCTTTTAGTCTTTTTAACATTTGTAGCTTATAAAAATATAAGGTTTGAAAAATGAGCCCTCCAAGTACAAAAAATATTTACTCTATTTGAAGGCCAGCGCCGTTTATTTTTTGAGGCCTCCTAGGAGGTGGGCCGCTCATTAGAGAGAAACCCTTTAAAAGAATAAATACAGTGAGTGCAAGCTATTTAACTTTTGCAGATAATGAAGTACCGAAATTCTATGGATGAACAGGGTAATTTTTTTCATTGCTACAAAGATGGAGAGAGGTTTTGGGGGTTTCGCCACCTCCAAACATCCGCAAAGTATTATTGGTGATTAATTTTTTTTATTTCTATCAAAGGATTTTAATAAGGCGGTCGCAGTGCACATGCAAGTCGAATTAGGAAGGGTATTGCACAGTACTCTATCGTCCAGCTCTATAAATTTTTGGAAAAATTTGAACATTTCAAAGATTGTACAGTCAAGTCTCTCTTCAGTGTACATTTAAATTTACTGAATACTTAGGCTAGTATCTAAAGTGTACAATAAAAACTGAGACTTAGCTAGATAAAAAAGTATTGCCCAAAAACCATAGTCCTTGCGGATTGAAAAATTGTATTTTGGATATGTCTGGAGGTGACGAACTCCCTTTAAATATGTTATAATTTTGTGGGTATCAGATGAGGAAGTGCGCAAGGTTAGGCAATCCTTGGACAAGATTTACAATCCTCAAGTACTGGGAAACCTTTGTGAGCACTAGTTTTGTACATTTTCAGCTTTTTATTTAATCATTATTATTATTCTAGGTATGAAATATAAACCGGGTATGCTCTCTAGATGGTCCAACCAAATTAACTGATTAATGATTTGTTTATATCAGATATTGTTAGCAACTGTTGCATCCAGCGAAACAGCATGTTACGTCCCACAGTTTACAGTAAATTTCTCTTTTATCCTTTTTATGGTTTTCACATAAGTCTTTTTGCAGCTCGCAACTACAATAAGCGGTAAACTTTTAGACCATATTTCAGAATAAATATATTTTTTGCCTTTCAAAAAACATACCGTGTCTCTTCTAATTGCTGCCCCGGGGCGTTTATTTTTCGATCGACCGCTAGAGGGAGCGCTTATTAGAATTATTATGCAATTTTGGGTACAGCCTGATTGGTCGCTACAGAACTGGCAGCTTACAGAATTGGTCGTTTACAGGATTGGCATTTCAAGAAGTAATCAATGAATGAACGGGTGATCTTGATATCATTGGCAACCAATGCCAGATCAAACATAGTTCAAGTCAAGAATAGAGCAAAAAGAAATTTTTTTTCTAAAATTTGTGGAATTTTTCAATCCCTGGATCAACAATAAAACAGAAAACGGCCTCTTTTATTCCCCGTCGACAATAATAGCAATAACAAAATTTTCAATACTCAAAGCTTCCTCATCGCCTGAACCATGCCATGAGCTCACTCCTCTCGCTGAAACCTTTGCTCCTCAACATTAACTCATCGCTGAATTTGACGAAGAATACGACGATCTTTGGCTGATTGTGCTTCTAAATTGAGTGTGATGGAGATTTAATGAGATGAGGTGGAAAAACGCTGAACAATGTGATGGCAGAGATAGAAGGACTGACAGAGACGAAACGATGTTTGGCATGCTATTAACCCCAACTTAGTGTTACCCTAACTTGTAACCGCAACTAAAGAAGTTGCGCTTTTGTAAACGACCAATTCTGTAAAAGGCCAGTTTTGTAAACGGCCAGTTTTCTAAATGGCCAGTTTTGTAGCGACCAATCAGCCTGCACCCGCTATTTTTTGTAAAAGGGAACACTTTTACCAAAACGCGGAATCAGTAGAGCTCCTGGAAACTAAGAAGAAGCAAACAAAAATTGCTCGAACAAAAATTCTGCTCCGAGATACAAACCTTCAAATTCAAGGTGGCGCTTATTAGAGGAGGGCGGAAATTACAGGAAATACGGTACAGTCAAACTTTGTTACAGTGACACCCCCTCAAGTCCGTTCCTGCCTATGTCCATCACTTTCATAACTTTGAGATCGGAATCCTTGCGATTTTGGGAATGGACTGACCAAAGACGACCGGGAGAAATCTTTGAAAAGTTAGGCGAAAAAGTGTTGACCTTAGATGGGAATAAACTTTAGGGTGTCGTCATACAGAATAAAACCAAAAACCAAAGTCTATAAAAGTAATAAAAAGAAGTTTGACTGAAATATATTTTTTAATATTAGAAGTGTCCAGGAATGTATAAATAACATTTCAAAAGATTATTCTATAAAATTATTAGTTTGACCAAGGCGAAATTAGTTGGAATTTTAGAATGTTGCCCGATTTTCTTGTGTTTTTTTCCAACTCATTATTTTTTTCAAAAATTTCAGGTATGAACAGTACGTGACTAGCACATCTCACCAATCAGAAACTACAAATTCCTAAATTTCAAACAATAGTTAACAAATGACTGAAATTTTTGATTCAAATTGCTGATAAGTCTGCAGACACACCCGCGAGCTTATAAAATTCATAATATTAAACATGAAAGGTGCTTACCAAACATGTGCACGGGCTGAAATATCAGGGCCTGACCCGCAAATTTCTTTCGCGAGTGCGGCATGGATCTCCAGGATTTCAGAACCTTGAGTTCGGCCCGGGCGAGTCCGCAAGGTCCTTTTCTTTTTTTACTCAAAAACTTTCCGATGCAAGTTGACAAATTGAGTTGTGCAAACCAAGGCGTACTGATTTTTCGGTTTTGAACACGGGCTGCCAGTGCATATTTCTGATATTTATCGCAAATTTTCTGAGAAGCTCCCTTTGATCTTGGCAATGTATTTTGACCCCACTTTTGAAGGTTCCGTCAAGGCAAGCCACACATAACCTTGCAGCAGTGATAAGGGCTACAAATTAAGAGGTGACTTGCTCCAGATCAGTAATCAAAAATTAGGTAATACACAGTTTTGAATCAGTAAGGGGTGGTGTATTCGAAATTAGAGTGTTTACGGTACCTTACTTTTTGATTTGCAAGTATAGTATTTGTGCTAATGTAATGTCTTTATTGCGGGTCATATAATTATGAACTTTTTTGCTACTTTTCAAAATAAAGTGTACAGCGCATTTACATATTGCACAAATGTCCATATTCTGATAGTATAGGTTGGTTTTTTTTCAAACGGATAAGTTTCTTTTAAAGAGATCTCTTTTGCAAAATGAAAACCGAAGACATCGATATTCGGGAAATATCGGGCAGTTATTCTCAATTATTGTGGAATAGTCGATTTATCAAAAAACAACTAAATAGTTGATTTTTTTTGACTAATCGACTGCATTAGTCGAAGTCGACTATTCGATTTGACAAAGCTGCCCCTAAAACCAAAAAATATAAAGCCCTCCATACATAGCTCCTTAAACGTGCATGCCCACGCTAATAAGAGGTAGTGCCGGGGAACTTAATTTTTCCTAATCATTAAACTTCTGCACGGATTTTTCGATTTGGTTTCTAACAAAACAAGACCTAGAATTTAATTTTAGGTTTAGTTACAAAATCCGTACAGAAGTTCGATTTTCAAGAAAATTTTTGAATTCCCGGGCAGAACCTCTTATTAGCGTGGGCATGCCCTTTGAAGCTCCTCAAGCCGCGGTTTTCGCCAAAATATCAAAGACAACAGGGAGAACCACATCATTGATTTTTAAAATCTAAATGATTTACCAAATCTTATATTTACAAAAAAATTAAAGTGCTTATTTGTAATTAATGTTACTAGTAAATCATAATCTTTATTTGAGTCTACAAAAGTTATTGACAAACACAGTCATCCAAGTAGTGCTTACACAACTAAAATACACCCTAAATTCAAGTTTATATTCTGTTTGCAACACTCTCATACCTGTGGTGTCCGAATAGGCCATGAAACTGCAAATTAAGTATAGTTATTCATTAATACTGCCCTAGATTGGCCTAATTGGCCCAAAACAACCGGAGGTGCTGTTTTTTTGTATTATTTAAAAAAAGGTTCAAAAACCCGATTTTTGCCTTTGGAAACAAAGGCGAAAATTCCTTCCGGGGACGTAGAAGGATTGGTGGCTTGGGATTGAACCTAGATGTGACAAAAAAAATCACACTCAAAAAAGACTTTGAATGAGGTATGAGTCGCGGCGGGGACGGAAACATCTCGCCCTGCTACGGTTGTTTAGTTCCGCCTTCCATTCCCCGTTTATTTTTCTGTTCGATCTACACCTTAAAACGATGAAACAACAACATCATCTACGTTCGTTTTCGGCCAACACTCTATGGTTCAGCCCTGCCCTCAAACCTGAGAGCCGCCAGTTGTGGAGGTGGTGTTGAGTTTCGCAGTGGAAACTTGGGTGACCTTGACATGGAGCGCTGGGTTTGGGTCTGGTTATTGGCGTCTTCTCCAAGCACTACCTAAACAGTCTAATTTTGATAGTATTAATTTTTTTACAAAAACGTTTTTCAATTTAAAATTTTTCAAGTTAGATTTAACTTCGGATTCTACTAATTTTATTTTGGTTTGAGCTATAGATGTATCGATTCGTTAGATGGTTAACCACAACCAATTAGTCAAATTATTTTTTTTATTTCACCGTCTTTTTCTCAAACTCTGAAAAGCATTATATCAAAATAGGAAAGTAATTTGATTCTCAATTTTCATTTTCAAATATGTTTAACCCGTTAGGAACTATAATCACATGGCTAAATGATGGTATTTGCGCAACTGTCAAACAGGCATAATGCGTTGGCGAACCTATAAGAACAATTAATTCCAAGGTCAGATTTTTTGAATCACAAGCGTTGCATCGGCCATCAGTTGAAAGAGATAGAAACTTGAAATTGTGAATTAGGCCGAAAAAAGTGTGCGTTGAAGCTATGTACCTTTTGTCCCATTTTGTCCAAAATCTCTTTTTATAAAACCTCAAAAAGCAGCCAAATATTAGTCCCAGTCCGAGATTACCCCGAGAAAAATGCGTAAGGCATTTATTAGTCTGTCCTAACATACGCTGGCCTACCCCTGAGCCTGAGACCTAAGTAGTTAGAACACAGGGTAGTTCCAGAATGAGGAAAAAGGCACGTAACGTCGATGCCCCGAAAAAAGGGCCTGGGCAGCTTTTACAAGCATGTAATTTTTTCAAAGATCAAGTGGCCTGAAATTACTGTTTTTGATTACTTTTGAGCTATGTAAAGAGGGTTAGATTTTTAAAAACTCTAGCAGTCATTTTCTACACAGCTCAAAATATTAAACGAATACCAAAAGTTTTAGATCTCCTGAATTCAGGTTAATTTTTCAATATTTTGAAGTGGCTTGGCTGACCTGATTTCTACCAGCTTTAGTCCTGTTAGGTAGTTTTGCCTCTTCCACTGGCGATAAATTGCCACAACATCGGAATGCACACACACAACCTAATATCATAATTATTGTTACAAAAGAAGAAAAAAAGCTGCAAAGTGAATTACAAGTGACCAAGATTGTCAAGGAAGAAGCTACGCCCACAGCGATGATCAGTGATAGGGTGCCTGACAATAAATGATTAAAATGTTGTATACTTGAGGTTAATTTTGTAAGGAGGGAGATTTTTGAAAGCAAATCTCCGTACCGTCGATTTGTCTTCAAATGAGTTACCGAAAGAGAAAGTTAAAGGGCCAAATAATGTTTGAAGTCGTAATGCGATTTCAGGATTTGTCTTCTAGCGAAAAAATGTTGACCTGTCGGCGAAAAAATAGTTTCTTCGTTCCTAAGCTAAACAAAAAGTCCCTCTGAATTCGTCAATCCTACGCTCTATGGAAAAGGAAAGCAAGGCTATGCTGAAGCAAATGGTACCGAAGCCAATTCTGGAAATCTGAGACAGGCTCGCGATCTAGATCGATGAAGCGAACCTGCCAGGGACTGATCATTTGTCCAGTGCCTGGGGGAATGCGCTCGTTTATATGATCAAGTTGTCTGCTAACTCGCTGAAGGAGGAACAAGTCGATGAACCCGGTAAGCAGGTTAGTCGCTTTTCCTCGTTTACCGAAATTGAGATGTTGGCTTGTAGTAGCAGAAACATCGAAAGGTATGTAAACCGCAAGTGTCATTGGTTCGTGTGAAAAGAACCGAAAAGGAGGTGGGGAGTGTGGAAGTGGATTGAAACGTGAGAGTGGTTGGGGACCGAGTCGGGAAGGTGTATGGCACCGAAGAAAATAGTATGGTTTGGGACCAACACGTGGATGTTACTGGTGACTGAAAGTGGGGTGTGAGTGGTACCGAAACTGGTGTTGTGACTGGAACCGCAACGTTGGGCGTGAAGGGGTGTGTTAACCGAAAATAGTTGGTGTTAGAGGATACCGAAGGAAGTGAAGTCTCGAAGGAACCGAAAGCCCAAGTGGACTGAAAGCAAACCGAAGTGGACTGAAAGCAAACATAAGACTCTATAGCCAAGCTGCAGCTCCGAGGTTTCGCTCAAGCTCATGCTCCAACAGTGATGGTCAGCTCAGCACCGCTCCCTGCCATCCGCGAATCGATCTCCGCCGACCTCTGTGGCCCAGCACGCTCCCAATTAAACTGCGCAACGGATGCTAGAAACAAGAAAAGTGAACCACCATCTCAACTGAGTTGGACTAAGTGGGATGGACTACCGCATTCAAACCGAATCAGAAGTTTCCAGAATACCGACTAAAAGAAACTCATTTTAATGTCTTACGTAGATCTCTCGTCGTGTTTGTGTCTGTTTGTGGGTTGAATAAAAATTGTGGTGGATCCATGCTCCCCTAGTGTAAATTTTTTCTATTGTTTGCACTACAAACCAGTGTCAGTCCTTTCTTCTGGATCGCCCTTAAGTTGCTGGTGTAGTTCGGTAATCACAAAACTAAACTTTTTTTAAATTAAATCCAAGGACATCTAGTTTTTTTCATAATAAGTCGGAACTTCCTTGGTTCCCCTTTATAGTCAGATTTTCTAAAAAATGACGCAAAATCACCTCCCAAACTAGTTTTCCCGCTGAAAAGGGTACCACAGCCTACCAACCGAGTCTACCACTGATCTGAATATTTTTGAATTATAAAAAAGCGGGTGCCAGAGTAATTTAAGCAAGAATAAAACTGGCGCAATTTAGTACAAGTCGAGGAAATGTGTTTCAAAGCTTAACTTACATGGGAAAGCACGACCACCCCGTCACCCACCAAAAAACCCTATATACCAAAAGATAGCCCTAACCGAGCTTGTCACTGAACCGTAATCCGAATTTTTTATGGAGCTGTTCTTTGCTAGATATTCCACGTTGAAATTTACAAAATGTGGCAGTTAGAATATGATTGAAAATAAAACTATTAGAATTTCCTTTTTCAAAAAGCATGACCCTGTATAAAGGTTTTGCTTTTAAATTACAATAATGGTCAGTTTTTTTAAGAGAGCGGATAAAATGGCATAAGTTGATTTGATTCGCGAAAAGACTGAAAATGCAACAAAAAAGATTCAATGTGCAAAAAGAAGAGAGAAAGATTAAATACGAAAAAACTTAAAGGTAAACCATCAACGAAAAAAAGATATTTTTTTCCTGACAAATTTTGCATCTCGTTTTTCGTGGCATATTTTATCTTTTTTCATGGCTATTCCAGCTGTTTTGCGAATCATGTGTAAGTCGAATCAGTCTACGCCCGATAAAATCAGAAACTTTGTGATTTTTGACTGACTAATCAAATTTGGCAAAAATCGTCGGAATCAAGACTAAAAGGTTTCGCAACTAACAAGGGAACGAATCTTTTGAGGTGGCATTATATTGAGACCGGACTGTAAAGGTAAAATTGATTTTCGAAGTGAATATATGTTTGTGTGTTATTACCTAAGTGCTTCAGCCCACCGGTCGGTCTGGATCAGATCATTCACTCTGGTCTAGAACATTAGTAGTTTTTAATAAGAAATAAAAGCTATCCAACCAATATGTCTTTCCTCTCGTCGCTAGTAATATACCTCTCAGCTAATCTAGCTGGCCAGATTATCATCTAAACATTGCAATAAGTTTGCAAATATATTTTTTAAGATGGGCTCACGAAACAAGCTACGAATAAAAATATTTTGTTTATACAGTTTCTAGACTGTAAAGTTTGTTTTCCAAAAGTTCAAAACTTCGAAAGTTGTAAAAGAGACCCGGGTGACAGAAAATAATTTTTTTTATTGCATTAAGAAATAGAAAATAAATTAGTTTCATCTTTAAATTTTGGACTGAAACGGTGCGTTGCAATCAAATATTAAAAAACCTTACTTTTTGTAGTGCCTACAAATTTTTTCAAAATTTTTTGGGTGATTTCAATAATGCCGAACCTCCAAACAAACACAATTACTGAGTTTCCACAATCTCCTAGAGCCCACCTGTAATTTGGATTTTCATTGGATTTTTACAATAATTTTAAGATCGATGGAGCTTGTCTACAATTTATGCTTCAAAATCGTTACCAAAAAAGGGCCTCTTAATAGAGAAATTATTGCTTGAAAAAAGATAAGTGGTGATTGGGAGTACGCTGTAGTGTTCTTGTTTGTATCGGGACTAGTAATTGCTGGTAAAATACAATTATTGAAGTATAAAAAACCATGTATGATTTCGGGCGTACATTGTAGACAAACTCCCAATTTTTCAACATAAAAAGATTTTTTGTTAACCTTTTCAAGTTTAAAAAAAGCTGATAAATGACTTTTAATTTCTTAAATGACTTTTTTTGGTAAAGTAATTACTAAAAGTGTGTATATTTTTATTGCCAAGCATAAATTACTTACCGTCCTCGAGTGTTTTGCAGAAACTCTCAGCCCTGTCAATCAGTTGTCTAAATTTTCGATACTCCGAATAAAATATACATGAAAATCAGGCTTGTCTACTGTTCGGAAGGACTATGGAAGTTCATCTGTAGGTTGTCTACTAGAGCTATGGACACCACAAAGCCATGGAAAGGGCCATGCAAGGGACTGCTTCCAGTCTCAGCTGCAGTAGCTCCGGAGGAACACTGGGAACGGCGCTGGCAAGGACATGGTGTGCCCACTGCAACTGCCTCCAGCTCGTTGTTGATTCGGATGACTGAAAAATACCGTATTTCCTCTAATTAACGCGCCCCCTCTAATAAACGCGCCCCGTGACTTTGAGGGTTTGTATCTCGGAGCAGAATTTTTTAGATCTGTTCTTTTTCGCATTTTCTTAACTGCCGTGAGCTCTACCGATTTTGCTTTTTGGATTTTCGCCCAAAAATATCGAGATCGACCTCGAACTTTTTAGATTTTCGGGGATCCAAAAAATAAACGCGCAGGCGCGCTAATTAGAGGAAATACGGTATTTTTAAAATAAAGTTAAGAAATTCAGATAAAAATTTAAGCCAAAGCTTCTAGGTGTCAAGCTTTTGAGACGTTTCTCATATTTTTGACATCATACTTCAAGATATCCCTCCGCTGAAATATTCTGAGTTTTTTTCAGTTCCGACTTCCATTTTCAGCATTTTTATATTTTCTGTAAAATAAGCTAAGGACGGAAAAAAATATTTTTCGGGCACACATTTTTTTATCTCAGTCTTTAAAAGGGGGGTTGCACATCCAATAGCGAATATTTTAAGCTCTCAGGTTCGATCCCCAGTGGGCGCACACCCTTTTTTACCTCCTTTAATTTGCAAGTTTGTTGTCAGACTCTTGGCTATCCAACAAAACTATCATAGCATATTTTAGCTGTCAGTTAACCAATTATTGTAAAAGCCAATGCCAAAGCCAAAACAGAAAGCCAAATTTGGCCGAGCTTTGGTTTTGGCTTTAGCAGGCACTTTTGGCTTTGGCTTTGCGTTTGGCTTTGCCTTTTCCAATCACTGCAGTTAACCCGTTTCTTTTTTGTCGATCGTTCCTTTTTTGTCTTTTTTAAGGGAAAGGATCGAATTTATCAAAAAAAATTCTCATCGACAAATCATGCGAGAAAATTTGGCCCAGATCATGGATAAGATAACGTAACAGAAAAGTCAGATCATTGTTGGATCAGATCATGTTCGAACACCCCGGATTATACTGAAACTGCTGCCTCTGAGATTTGCATGTAAATGGATTAAAAACACAATACCACGATCACGTTTTTCTTGGATTAGGGGTGTCGTTTATTAGAGAAATAAGGTATTATTGCCAGCTTTAAATTATTGTAATTTTATACGTTGAGTAGCATTAAATATCCTGTCAGGGTCACAGATGTAGAGCAGACTTGTGTCTGGTACTCTCGAGGCACATAAGTGGAAAGTAGGGCCACGCAGGTCTGTAATGACACTGTTGAAATAAAGCACCCACAACCAAAAAAAGTATTAACAGTTAACCTGGGTAAGCTAGGTTAGTCTGCAAATTTCGCTCTAGAAAACTATGAAAAACTTGTTTTTGAAGCCATTTACCCAATCCTTGTGTGCCATAATTGGAACTAAGTGGAGCACAAATGATATTGCTAACAAGTTATAGTAATAACACAGATTCATTAGGAAAGACCAGACATTCGTGCAAGCAATATACCCTAGGAATAAAAGCTAATTTTTTCTGCTGGAATATTATGGTGTCATCTAAAAATAGAATTAAAATTTTTACTCACACTTTCAAATCGATAAATACAGTTCGCGGAAGTTCCTTTACATGCAGATGTTCCTTAAACAGGGCTTCGAAAAAGATTTGTCCTTTTTTTGGCACCCCAAATCTTTTTTTATTTGTGAAAATTTAGTCAAATTTTTTTTTTCGCTTCAAAATGGCAACAAGCACTGGGTAAAATGACCTTTTTACTTCAAAAACAGTCAAAATGTCCTTTTTTACCCAAATGTCCTTTTTTTTGAAATTTTTCATTCGAAGCCCTGTCCTTAAATCAATATTGGAGGTTGTTTGCAAATAATTTAAGCTCTTAGGTTCGATCCCTAGTCGGTGCACACCGTTTTTTTATCTCCTTTAATTTACAAATTTTTGTCAGAACAATAGATTTGTTTTTTTCGTGAATGAAAATTTTTCGAATTTTTATTTTAAGAGGTTCATTGGCTGAAATGTTGGCTGAAAATGTCTGAAAAAGCTTTCCAGCAATGGAAAGAGGACAACTTTAATTGGTTGAAAAAGTTTGAGATGGTAAGTCTCAAATTGAGACTCTCAATGCTATTATTCACAGCTCCCAAGTCAAAATCGTCCAAAACCAGCACTTTGGGCCAAGATTCAGCAAAAAGCTTAAATTGCTCAAAAACCTTATTTCGTATTTTATTGCATTCCTAAACAGAAAAATCGGCACTTTTGGGATAAAGTCAGCAAAATGATGAGAAATAAGCGCGCTTAGGAGTCCCGCTATCATTAATGGCTGGGAAATCCAGAATGACCCAAATTTCAGCCAAAATCAAGGCACTTTTAATTATTTTTTGATAGTTTATAATGGTTTAACGAATAGTTATCATTAAATAGTTTGGTTAACGATGGTTTAACGAATTTTCCATATGATTCGAGAGTTACAGGCGAGATTAGATTCTGCGACCTTCTATTGTATATACCTAAGATAAGGAGTCGCAGACTGAGCCGGAGCCGCCGACAAAATTTTTAAATTTGTTATTCACAATTTATCAAATAATGGTTAAAAGAAGAGTAAATAACCTAGAGCAATAATAATAAAAGTATGAGCTTTTCCTTGCTTCTAAAGTGAGTTGTCTGTTCCTCAGAACATAAACGAAAAAAAACCTTTGCAAGGAAATAGCCAACCCCAACATAAATAAGGCAAAGTAATCGAGGGGACACCAAGAACAGAGAGAGGGATTAGATTGAGGCAGTGGCAGAATAAAGAAAAGAGTAAAAAGACGAAGATAAGTTTACGACAAATATTGCTGTCCAAATAGAGTTATATTTTTTGACAATAAATGAAAAATATGTTAGAAAAATGAGATACTTCCCGTCGTAATCGAATCATTGACCTAAAAAACGGTTTGTAGGTTTTTTTGTGGTTTTTTTCATAAATTTTTTAGCTTTTTGCCAAACTGATAACACAATGAGGTAGCCCTGGGATTTTAGTTTCTTGCAAGATACCTTTTATCTTAACATATTCGCGAAATATATCAGAAACAAGTAAAAGTATGAAGCAAGTCAGAAAAATAATTTGGCTTCTACTTTTACTTTTTTGTGCTGCATTTTCAAAAGATGTCGCTGTTGATCATGAGTAACTAGTATTGCAGGGCTCCCTGATAGTGTTGCCAGTGGCAAAGTGGCAACTTGCCACTTTGAAAAAGCATCCGAAAAATTAAGAGAAATACGCCAAACCAAAAACTGTGACAAAAAAGCATTGTCCACTTTTAAAAAATTTGTTGTCCGTCTATTTTTGCGTTTGAGTTATGATTAGGGTCACGAAGTTTTGAAATTTCGAAAGCCCTTGTAAATTTTTTGATAATTTACTTTAAAATCAATGCCCTAGTTATGATGTTATTTTTGGGTGAACTTTTTGTGTCTTCAGCTCTAGAGATTCAATTTCTGAAGAGCCCCTACAGTTGACTCTCTGTACAACGTATCCCTGATGAACCGACCTCAGGAATTAGTTATAGACAATATACATAATATAAAGTGTATATTACAGCAATTTCGCAGTTCCTTCAATTTCACAATCAGTAAAATATGTTGTTTTTATAATTTCACATTCGCTAATAAGCCTACACTTTATATTGATGGGAACGAAAACAAAGCATAAGAAAAGTATGTAAAAACGTTAATAATGATATATTTAACATCTTTGTCCAAAAAAGTTGTGGTCGATCATAAAGTAGAAGGATATCAAATGCCCCCACCTGAGCTGCAGTCTAGATAATTTAGTCGATTTTTAGGGCAGCTGTTGCTGAATTCTTAGCAGTAAAGGGAATGGGGAACAAGTCTTAATGCTTGCTTGTCTTGCCTCTTTGTTCACTCACAGAAAGGGAAACTCAAAAATTTCAACACTGTCTTGCTTGGGTTTTGATCAGTTGTTTATAGAGTGATGGTGCAAAATAGTGAAGGATTAGAACACAAATAAAACAAAAGACACGGCTAATTTTGGTCTCACAAGGTCCCAAATAGCTAAAAAATGGTCGAAACTGAAAAATGCCGTCTTTTGATTGAAAAGTGACGTCTTTTAGCTGAAAAGTGGCGTTTTTTGCGTTTAGTCAAAGAAGTAAATATCTAAACTTCTTTTTCAAAGCAAGACATTCTATCTGATATCTTAAAGGGGCATGCTCGCCGCCGATGGGAATATTTTGAGAGGCGGGTACCAGGTTAATTCAAAAGAAAATTAAATTGTCGCATTTTAGTAAAGGTCAAGGAAAAATATAAGTTCCGAACGGAATCGAACCGATGACCGACTAACACAGTCCGCCGTCGCTTCACCATGAGTGACAGCAACCCAGGTGCACACTGAGCCACCCATGCCGTTAGGGAAACGAACTGTCTTTCATTACTTATCCGAAAAAAGTACTCGGCAAATTTGCATTTCAAAATAATTCTTTTTTGAATTGACCTAGTACCCGCCTGTAAAAATACTCCCATCGGCGGCGAGCATACCCTTTAATTATTGCTTTTGCTACAAGCAAAGTTTTCAGAGGGTCAGTGCCCGTATTCAGGGCGCAAAACGGTAAAAAATCGGACCGATTTTGGAACCGATTCTGTTCCATTTTCGGGCCTGTTTTTGGAACAGATCGGTTCCAAAATCGGACCGATTTTGGAACCGATTTTCGTACCGATTTTGTAACAGATTTTGCCGATTGTTTTATCGTTTGTTGTACCGATTTTTGTACCGTCATTTGTACCACGTATTTTATCGTTTATTATGCTGCTTGTTTTAGTATTGGTTTGTACCGGCTTTTGTTCACATGAAAAGTCGAATTAAGTCATTTTTCTGTGCCACGAGCCCAGTAATCAGGGTACAAGCACACAATCGACCAAAATTAGTATTAATATCAAATCGTTGACACGTCTAATAGACTACTGAATTTTCGGGTGGTCCACTTGGATATCCCCCACCCTAACCCCAATTCCTGGGTAGGTACCTCCTTGTCAGGTGAGTGTCCACCTGGATGGCCCAAAAAATGGAAGTAAAAAAATAAAGTTTACACTTAGTGGGACTAGAACCAGTAACCTCGATGACGGCAACCCCTCCTCAATTTAGACTGGGTGGTAGACCACTTGGTTACCCGGTGGTCCACTTGGATATCCATGTAAATCGCCAATCCAAAATTTTGAGGTTACAGGCTCGAATTCTGGTGGTAACAGACATTATTGTTTCTTTAATAAAAATTATAAACTATTCTGTAAAAGACAGTAAGCCTCAAAATGGGTTGGGTAACCACCGGGTACCTCCTCTAGACCATTAAAACCAAGTGGTCGTCCACTTGGATCAATTTTTTTACATTTTTCATGTTCCAAAACCTGTTTTCTGGAATCATTCGGACATGCTGAAAATGGTTTGATAATAGTGAAGTAAGGTTTTGTATAATATTTTTTGAGAATTGGGATACAATTGATTTTGCCAAAACTCGATTTTACCAAGACTCGAAAAATACCTGAGAAAACGGCATTTTACCACTGTCAAACCATCTTCAGCATGCCCGAATTAATCCAGGAAACAAGTTTTGGAAGCCAAAAAAGTGAAAATTTTTGATCCAAGTGGACGACCACTTAGTTCAGTTGGTGCATGGTTTATCCAGTAAAGCTGAAGTTGGATCTCTCCGCAAATTCGAATTCGAAAATTAGGTATGTTTGAAATTATTGCCCAAATGAGCGGCACAAATGACGGTGCCCAAATGAGGGTGCCCAAATGAGGGTGCCCAAATGAGTTTTGCCCAAATGAGTGGAAACCGTGCGTTGAATTAGCATAGAATTCTGAACACTTAAATAAGAATATGACATAACACCCAAAACTGGCATATAGCCTCAAAATGATTGGAGACTTGATAATGCACCAATAGCCGAGTGGCTAAAGCTTCTAGCAATAAGTTGAGGCTCGAAAGTTCGATTCCAACTAGAAACAGCAAATTTAAAATCGGTTCGAGAATGGAACAGTTGTCCCAAAATCGGTCCGAAAATCTATCTTATTTTCTGTCGATTTGCGCCCTGAATACGGGCACAGGTGACCTTTTAAAAAAAAATTGACAAATATTCGAAAACAAATTTTGACGGAAAATATTTTTTTGCTGGACTAACCAATGATTCTGACACCGAGTTCGTGTTAAGCATCGTCGATTTGCTCAGAGAACTGCTCTTGTAATTGGAAAGTCGTCGCCAAAATTCAAATTCCCGGATGGACAAATAAATAAAATTGGTGGAGGCTCAGGTTATATAGAGATAAATACGCATCATTTTGGCTGGTTTCCTCTAATTTTGGTGGTCATTTGCTCAAAATCGCGAA
Source organism: Ditylenchus dipsaci (assembly GCA_004194705.1). Taxonomy (NCBI): domain Eukaryota; kingdom Metazoa; phylum Nematoda; class Chromadorea; order Rhabditida; family Anguinidae; genus Ditylenchus; species Ditylenchus dipsaci. The sequence continues at coordinate 118,703 of SADC01000022.1, read as the reverse complement.
ATCGAGGCGGTTGATGACAGCAAAGCAGTGCTGGAAATGATTGCAATCGATTGCTCGATGATTTTTGGACCTAAAAGTCATTAAACTTACTGAAAAAGTAAATTAAAACACCCCCAGGGGGACTTGAACTTTCGACAATAGGCGCAGGGTGGCCATAATGCCCCTTTTATTTGACAAAAAGGGGGCATTAAAGGGCCATTGCCGTCTTCGACAACGGTTGTCCCCCGCCAATTCAAAAAAATTTCCTAATCATTGAACTTGTGTACGGAAATTTTAACTCGGTTCCTAACACAACTATACCTAAAATTAAATTCTAGGCCTTGTTTTGTTAGAAACCAAGTTGAAAAATCCGCACAGAAGTTGAATGATTAGGCGAAAAAATTTGAATTGGCGGGGACAATTCAAAACAGGTGGCATTGCCATTGCCGCAATGGCCGGCTAGGGGAAACTTGCCAAAAACGAAATTTGCCAAACGTATGTTTTGCCAAAACGAAATTTGCCAAAACGAAATTTGCCAAATCGAAATGCGCCAAAACGAAATATGCCAATACGAAATTTGCCGAAACGAAATTTGGCCAACGAACCAACAGGGGGTACCAAGGCAGTTTTTACGTTTTTTTCAAAATTTTCGAAATTGTGTCCTAACTGTCCTGACCACCTAAAATCACCCCAAACCAGCGAAAACGATCCAAAATCACCTAAAACCACCCAAAATCACACAAAACCACCAGAACACCAAAAACCACCAGAAACCATTCAAAACTTCACCAAACAAAATTAAAATTTATAAATTTAATTTAAATTTTTAGTCTGAACCAACCAAACCAAGTGGTCGTCGACTTGGATCGAATTTTTTTTTACGTTTTTGGATTCCAAATCCTATTTTCTGGACTTATTCGTGCACGCTGAACATGGTTTGACAGTGGTAAAATTACGTTTTATGAAGAAATTTTTGAGTTTTTGGGGAATAATTGATTTTGGTAAAATCAATTATTTGCCAAAACTCAAAAAATAACTGAGAAAACGGCATTTTGCCACTGTCAAACCATGTTAAGCGTGCACGAATTAGTCTAGAAAACTGGTTTTAGAAGCCAAAAACGTAAAAAAAAAAAATTCGATCCAAGTGGACGACCACTTGGTTTGGTTGGTTCAGACTAAAAATTCAAATTCCCGCAAAATTTTTGTTTAGTGTAGTTTTGGATGGTTTCGGGTGGTTTGGGGTGTTTTGAGTTGTTTAGTGTGATTTTGGGTGGTTTTTGCTGTTTTAGGAGGTTTTTGGTTGTTTGGGGTGGTTTTAGGTGGTTAGGACACAGTTTCGAAAATTTTGAAAAAAACGTAAAAACTGCCTTGGTCCCCCTGTTGGTTCGTTGGCCAAATTCTTATTTGGCAAATTTCGTTTTTGGCAAGTTTCCCCTAGCCAAAACAGTTTCGAAAATTTTGAAAAAAACGTAAAAACTGCCTTGGTCCCCCCTGTTGGTTCGTTGGCCAAATTTCGTTTCGGCAAATTTCGTTTTGGCATATTTCGTTTTGGCGCATTTCGATTTGGCAAATTTCGTTTTGGCAAATTTCGTTTTGGCAAATTTCGTATTTGGCAAATTTCGTTTTTGGCAAGTTTCCCCCAGCCCAATGGCCCTTTAAATTGCAAAATAAGAGTAAACATTTTACTTGAACGAGATATTTTACTTGTTGTGCTTGCCAAATGTGATCACGAGCGGTAGTGCTAATTTCAATCAGAATCTTGCGAAAGCGTATCCGTTCCTGAAAGAGTCAAAGCGAGGATCGAATTTCTGCTATTGCGTGCTTCGCAGCGACGACGTTAAGCTTGGACTAGTTTAGGTGTTGCGTAGTAGAGATATGTATGATGCCCCCTCTTTAAAAATTTTTTACTTATAAATGCCCCTTTTTGTGATCGTATGCCCCCCTTTCCAAAAAGTGATATGGCCACCCTGAATAGGCGACGCGTATATAAAGCTCCCCCCCCCCTTCAAACTTTAACTTTAAACTTTCGAAGCTAGTAGCGAATAACCCCCCCTCCCCAACGATTTTCACTTTTTTTACTTATGTAAAAAGTACCCAAATTTATGTCCCAGACCCAAGAAAATGTGCGCAAACTCTTCATTAGTCACAACTTCCGTATGTTGGCCTGCCCCCAAGCCTAAGGGCTAAGCCTAAACTTATTGTTTGCAAGGGTAGTTACAGCAATTTTTAAAGGTCGGATGCTTGGGGGGGAGGAGTATTCGCTACTAGCGCCGAAATTTCTAATGCTGCATTCCGGCAATCATTTACTTTCCTAGATTGTCATTATGGAGATGTCAACGCATGCTTCGGCTTTTTTTAATGCTAGTGGATGCACTACTCTGCAGGTTTTTGTCTAAATCATTTTCTCGTATTCCTTTTTGTGATTCAGCTTTTGAACGCTGTTTACAAAGATGCTCTGTGTCCAATATCTGCTTCCGTTGCTAGCAAGAGAAAGTGCAACAAGATCAGTTTGTCGCCGTTGTCTTCTTCTAATGATCACTTGCCGGAGTCGGATTTGCAGGTCCGCAGGAAGAGCAGTTCTCACAGCAATGGCAGCTGTACATTTATCACTTGCTTCACCAAAAATAGTATACTCTTGTTTTGTTTTCAGTTCTTCGATGTAATTCCGACAGCAGTCTTACTATAATCGAAAGCAACACTCAGGCTGATGACGAAAACGAGCGCTACAGGAATTTCCTTTGTCAGTATTTTCGTACAGTGGAGCCGCGTCAATTTAGAAAGGTCTTTTGAGTTCAGTCGTAACTATTTTATTAAAAGTATTCATTTAGACTCGTCACCAGACCATGCCATGGTTGGACAACCGGTTCAACAAGTACTACGAGCACCTGTCAAATGTACAAATTTCTATATTTTTTTAACTCATCTGTAATTTTTAGGGTTGCATCGGTTTTTGGGGAGCCACGAAGACCTTGCAAAGCTGGAGACTAGCTGTGGCTCAGCAAAGAGTTTTGAAGAATGGTAACATTTACCATCAGTATTTGAATTAAGTTCTATCGACTGAGTTTTAGCGTGGTTCTGAAGCCTCATCTCTATTATCAGTATTGTCCTAGTTCTGAAGCTTACTCTAGGTTGGTTACTTTCTCATGAATTGTTAAACGTTATAAGCTCTGGAGAATTATTAATCAGGAAAGTTTTCGTTGGTGGCCTGCCTATCGATATCGATGAAGGTTCTCTAATTACTATGGCCTATAAATTTATTTTCCGCTATTCAGATGAGTTGATTTCTGCTTTTAATCGTTTCGGACCTCTGATTGTGGATTGGCCTAATAAAACGGAGGGAAGACATTTTTCTTCGGCCTACTACCCGCCCAAAGGTGGCTTTTTTTCGTTCTGAAGATCACAAATAATTTGCTGAGACATGCATTTGCAGGTTATGTGTTTCTAGTATTCGCTCATGAATACAGTGTCAGATTATTGTGTCAGGCATGTTTTGTAAGCGAAGACAAACTCCTGCTCTATATGTCGAGCTCTCTGTCGCCAGAGAAAGTGGTATGTGCTTCGATGCATTGATACTATCTTGCTAAGCTTCTTTTGTTCAGATTCAAATTCGTCCATGGAAACTAGCAGATGCGGATTATGTGGTCCAACCTAATGCCAGGATAAACCCTCGAAATGCAGTTTTTGTTGGCGGAGTTCCGAGGCCAATTAAAGCTGGTAAATTCTTAGTTTCCCGTAAGCAAGTGTTGCATTTTTCTTTAGTCGAACTCGCGCACATAATGGATCGTATGTATGGGCCAGTGGCTTGCGCAGGAATCGGTTACATTTTTCTTATTATAGCTGTTTAGGGAATATTAGTTCATTTTCAGATACGGATGTCGATTACAAGTACCCTAAAGGTTTCGTAATATTTGTGGGAATTTATGTTGTCAATCTACAGCTGGTTGGTTCAGGTGCCGGTCGTGTAGTCTTCTTTAATAAGAATTCCTTTATCAAAGCTATCAGCGATCGGTATGTTCAGTTAAGTCACGGGGAAATCCAGAAGAGGGTATTTCGGACTCTTACATAACAAAATCTTTTTTGTTTACCTCCAGTATTCTTAGGTTGAGCTGAAGCCGTATGTTCTGGATGATCAACAGTGTGATGAGTGCAATGGCGAAAGGTCTGGTAATCGTTCTGCTCCTTTCTTTTGTCCTAAATTAGAGTGCTTGCAATACTACTGCGAAGAATGTTGGACTTCCATGCATTCTTCTCAGCCAGACTTTGAGGACCATAAGCCGTTGATAAAAGAAGCTTGATTATTATGAGAATCTCAAGGAATTTTTAATGTATTATAGTGTTATGAGAATTCATCATGTAATAAATATGTGTAAAGGACCTTAGCTGTCGCCGACAACAAGAATTTCGAATGTTTGAATTCGCGCGGGACAGTTCTCTTTCGTCTTTCAGTATACTCTTTTGAGTCATTCGAAGCAAGTCAAAAGAGTACAGTGCGAGACGAAAGAGAAGTGTCCCGTGTGAATTCAAGCATTTGAAATTCTCGTTGTCGGCGACAGCTATGGTCTTTTAAAGGTGATTTTTTGGAACACCTTCGGAATACCCCAGCAGTCAACTTCGGAATACCCCCAGCAGTCCACTTTGGTATACCTCCAGCACTTAATTAGGAACACACCCCTCATGTTACCTCACAATAAAAAGCTGAGGATGTTAGCTACACAATGGTGTAAAAATTTCTTGGTTTAGTTCACACAAATGTATATTTTTCAATTAAAATAGAACTGAATATTTTTTGAGCATTCGATTTTCATTCGAAAAAATTCAATTTTATTTTAATCGAAAAATATAGATTTGTGTGAACTAAACCAAGAAATTTTTACACCATTGTGTAGCTAACATCCTCACTGAGGATTCCTCAGCTTTCAATTGTGGGGTAACATGAAGGGTGTGTTCCGAATTAAGTGCTGGGGTATACCAAAGTTGACTGCTGGGGGTATTCCGAAGTTGACTGCTGGGGTATTCCGAAGTTTAGCCGATTTTTTTCTTACTAACCTTTCCTGCGCTAGATTAGCTCTTTGACGTCACGTTTATTCTACTATGTCTGAGTCAACTGTCTTAATCCACTTGTATTTTTTTCCTCACCGTATTTCCTCTAATTGCCCCCCCTAGCTTCAAGTGGTTTGAAAATCCGACCCTAGTAGCGAATCCAAGCCCCCCTCCTCCCCACCAATTTTTTTTAATCAGGTTTTAACCATTTTTAAGTTATTCTTTTGCGCTGAAAACGATAAAAAAGGTGTTTTCGGGCATTTTCTGACCTAAAAAGTTAATTTTTGGAAAAAAGGCCCGAAGGGGGCGCAGGGGGCTTGGTTGCTTGGGGTTGAGATGCGCGCACTCACTTACCTTAGACATAATTCCGAGCAGGACCCTTGATCATAAAATGCATATGGAGACTCTTTTTGCCTAGCTCCAGTGACAAAACGAGGTAGAATACCTTGGTCCCCCAAGGCAAAAAGTCGAATTTTGGTCAATTTTTTTTTTCTCAAAAATCAACTTTTTAGATCAGAAAATGCCCGAAAACACCGTTTTTATTGTTTTCAGCGCATAAGAATTACTTAGAAATGGTTAAAACCTGATTTTGAAAAAAAATTTGTTGGGGGGGGGGGTATTCGCTACTAGCGCCGAAAATCCTGTTTTCATTTACTGTTCGAGCTATCTAAAAAGTGCCTGCGAGGGTTTTAAAAATTCAACAAGTACTTTTTACACACCTCAAACAGTAAATTAAAACACGAGTTTTGAGCCACTTGAAGTTTGAAAAAATTGCATGCTTCTAATTGCCGCCCCCTCTATTCATTTTTTAAATAAGGTAAACTTCGCTCTCAGTGGTTTTTGGCTACAATAATGAGCGAAAAGTGAAGCAAGTCCTTCTTGCTCGTTGTCTTCTTTATTTTGCCCTATTTTCGTTGTTAGATATGTCTGGGCTCTTCTGGCTCCTCTTTCGATCGCTCGCGTGGAAGGCTTTGTTTCCGTTGTTCGCGATGCTTAGATAATCTCGACTGTTTAAGATGGGCGTTGGGTCCTCCCAAACGTTAATAATAAAGAAAAAACAAAGATAAATTAGAAACTATATTTAAAGGGGAAGTGTATCTCTTGTCCGTATCTGGTCTCGCATGAAAATCGTTTAAATTTAAATTAAACCACTTTCTAAGCTTGCCGGTTCGAATCCCCATGGTTGTGAACTTTATTTTTTCACATGTTTTTTGATATTCAAGATTTCAAAAACAATTGTCGGGGTCTTGCGAACTGAGCTACACTATCAGGAATGATTATGCAAGAATAATAGATAAGCTACAGTTAAAACCAAGAATTTGACTTTCGTCCGAAAATCGGTGATTTTCGTAAATCAAGTTATCCAAGCTACCCTATTCCTGATCTAATTTTTGACTTTTTGACGTACTGGAATTTTTTTTATGAGGCACCTTGCGTATTTCTGACTTTAGAAAATGGCTATCGCTCTTTAAGGGTGGGGGGAGGGGGAAGCTACTTAGGTTTCAAAAAGTGGCTTCCATGGCGCAGTGCGTAAGCGCTCGCGTTTTCTGGCCCAAAATGGCGTTTTTTTGGTGTTGCAGGCTCAATCCCACGTAGTGGCACACTATTTTTTTGGCTTGTTTCGCCAGTTTAGAGGTAATTAGACTTTTTTGGATGAGTCCCTGAATCTCTGAAAGAGAAAGAAAGGAAATTGACTTCTTGAACCAGATCAGTTTTTGCCAATTATAATTCGAATCTAGTTTGCATTTCCTAATATTCGGTCGCAATGTGCAATATTATAGATTAATTTGAAAAATAAACATATAATCTGATTAGTTTTACGCAAAAGAAAAAAAGCATTGTGAACACCTGAGAGTGGGAGTGAGAGTGAGGTGCATTGTGAACACCCCTTACTCTTACTCTCACTCTCAGTATGTGAACAGGCCATTACAATCCGTCTTCGGTTCTAGTGCAGATACCGGTGCCAAAATATGCCTTGGTCCCCCCTGTTGTTTTTTCATGAAAAACAGCTTGGTCCCTCTGTTTATTTTAACCAATTTCAGAAAATGAAAATTTACTTTTTACACATTTCTTTATTAAAAATCACATTAGAAAATTTTACATTACACAGTTACAATTAAATATTATAATTGTCTGTACGATGTATCATAGATACGCGCTCAAGAAAGAAGTCTAGCACATTTTTCTTCGGCCTTGCAATTGTGACGGGCCTTTCTTTCGTTTTCCTTTAGGGCCACGCTGAATACCACCAAAAATACACGATTGTACTTCCGTTTAGCAAAACATGTCTCATCAATTTCTATAATGAAATCGGTTCATGATTTGACTGAAATAATTTGGATAAAATCGTCAACAGTGACAATACGACAAATGAATACAAAGTAAAATAAAAATAAGAGTAAAGTAAAGGAAATATATTGTTTCAAGACAAAAATAAATTGAAAATTTTTTTTGTCGTAATAAAACAACAGGGGGACCAAGCTGTTTTTCATGAAAAAACACAGGGGGACCAAGGCATATTTTGGCACCGGTATCTGCACTAGCGCCAGTACTCTGTCCGTCTTCTGTCTGTTCGCTATGAATCTCTGTTGCTCGCAACAAAATATTGTTTTTTTTGACGTTTAGGCTGGAAAGAAGGCGCGTTTGTCCTAGAATATTTTTATGTTATGTATTATTTCCGATCTAACTTTGAACCCTTCCACCGTGCTCAAAGTGCACTTGACCTGTCAACCCGAGTTCTTAGGACACATTCTGCCTGGGGCGATTTCCACTTTTTTGTTTTCTTGTACATATTATAATAAATTAATTATTGAGTAGCTTCTTCTTAAAATGAGCATTTTTCATTCAAGCTTTTTGCATTTTTCATCCGAGACAAGCATCACTCTTTAAAACATAAGGAAGCTTGTGAAATACTTTTTGTGGAAGGGTGTCTTATTCAATTTTGATTCGCCTCAAAAAGTTTTTGGAATTTCTGGGTAGAATATGGGGATGTGTTTGTGTGGGATGCAAGTGAGTCTGATTGAATTTGTCTAGGATGCCACTTCTCTTTTATGCACCACCAGCATTAATGCAAAGAGGTAGAACTAGTAAACTCCACCTCTTGTCTTTTGCTTGCGCCACTGGCTATCAATCACAATTAGCCATGTATATGCTGCTGCCGCCTTGAAATAAGTGAATTGCGCTGCCATTGTGCCAATCTAAAGAGGAGATTTGTCATGCTAACCTTCAAAGACAAATAATCTATGCAAATGGAATTTCTATTTTTCTGCCACCCAGAACTACTATTGTTGTGCCTTTTCCGCCACAAAAATAGCTTTCTTGAATACAAAAGGTCGCTCCTTTTTGGATTATTGAAATTTTGCACTCAAAATCACTCAAAAATTGTTATAAAGAGGTGTCTGAGATATTTTTTAGAATGAATCTGAACGCAGGGGCCTAATGCCTTTGTAAGACTTTTGACCTCTTTTTTAGAAATTACGGCTAAATTGGACCTGAGCTCAGCGGTCATTTACCTTGGTCTCCCCAGTCAGATTTCAAATTTTGGTCAATTTTTTGTTGCCAAATTTTGGTTTTAAAAAACCATGGTTTTTGCGCGCAGTGACATGTGCAGAATTTTAATTGGCGGGTGACACTTCTCTTTCGTCTATCAGTGTATTTTTTAGAGTCGTTTCGAATGACTCGAAAGAGTACAGCATTAGGCGAAAGAAAAGTGTCCCTCGCCAATTCAAATTTTGCACATGCCGCTGCGGGCCATGTCCCCGCCAATTCAAAAATTTTCGCATAATCATTAAACTTCTGTACCGATTTTTCAGCTTGGTTTCTAATACGGTGGCCACAATGGAGGTGTGAGGTAGAGCTGCGAGGTCGAAATGTGAGGTCGAGGTGCGAGGTGAGGTCAGGGTGGCCACAATGAAGGTGTGAAATGTGAGGTCGAGGTATGAGGTGAGGTCGGGTGGCCACAATGGAGGTGCGAGGTAGCGGTGGACTTTCGAATAAATATCGAAAATTATGGTAAAAAATTATGTATGCGCCCAGGTTGATTCGAGCCAGCGGGGTAGAGACGTTTCCATAATTTGAAACTTTTTCCATTCTTTGGGCCACCTTTCCCACGTTGAAAAACAGGTTCCATTTTTGAGACCTGTTTTCCAATTTTGAAACTTTTTTCAAACAACAGGGGGGGGGGGACCAAGACAGTTTTTTTAGGGTTTCTTCTAATTTTTTTAAATTGTGTGCGAACCACCCAAACCATCCCAAGCTATCCCAAATACCATCAAACTGCCCTGAATGCCCCCAAACCAAACCCACATCTAGAAAATGAAATTTCTTTAAAATAAAAATAACCTATTTTTCTAATTTAAAATTTTGTAAGGAATTAGGTTTGTTAAGACCAAAACTGCGATTTTACCTGCCCCAACCACAACACCTAGGTAGGTACCTTCTGGTCAGGTGGATATCCACCTGGATGTAAGTATAAAATTCCATATTTTCTGACTTAAAATAGTGTGGGAATTAGGTTTGTTAGGACCTAAATGGCGATTTTACTTAGCCAACCACAATACCTAGGGTACCTCTTAAAGGGGCATGCCCACGCTAATAAGAGGTGGTGCCGGGAATTCAAAATTTTTTCCTAATCATTGAACTTGTGTACGCATTTTTCAACTTGATTTCTAACAAAACAAGGTCTAAAATTTAATTTTAGGTGTGGTTTTGTTAGAAACCAAGTTGAAAAATCCGTACAGAAGTTCAATGATTCGAAAAAAAAATTGAATTCCCGGGCACCACCTCTTATTAGCGTGGGCATGCCCCTTTAAGTACCTCCTGCTCAGATAGATGTCCTCTTGGATGGCCTAAAAATTGCATAAAATAAGAAAAGACCATTTTTTAACTCAAAATATTGTTGGGAGTAGGGTTTGTTAGGACCAAAATTGGTATTTCCCCATGCGGATCGAAAAACCTGTTGTATGAATCCTTTGGGCAGGGGGATATTCAACTGGCTGGCCGAAAATTAAAAAAAAATCACACAAAATAAAAAACAGACTACTTTTGCTGCCCTAAAATCGAATGGCCAAACCGGTTTGTTAAGACTGAAATTGCGATTCACCACATCTGGCTCCCGCAACCTGGGTAGGTACCCTCCAGATAAAGTCAGATAGGATAAGTGGTCGTCTGCTTGGATCAAAAAAATTAAGAAAATTACTTTTACTTTTTCAGGTGCCAAATTTTTTTTCTGAACTACTGTCGGGCATGCTGAAGATGTTTTGATAGCGGTGAAATGCCGTTTTGTTAGGTATTTTTTGAGTATTGAGAAATAATTAATTTTACCAAAACTTGATTTGGTTCTTGTCGGTTATCCGGACTACCTTGGACTACCTCGGACTACTTTCTGAGACTTTTCGATGCATAAAACCAAGGTAGTCCGGATAACCGACAAGAACTCTTGATTTTACCAATACTCAAAAATACTCTATAAAACGGCATTTCACCACTCTCAAACCATCTTCAGCGTGCCCGAATGAGTCCAGAAAACAAGTTTTGGAACCCGAAAAAGTAAAAAAATTGCTCCAAGTGGACGAGCACTTGGTTTGGTAGCTTCAGACTAAAAATTTTTATTTCCGCTATATTCATTAATACAAGAGGGGCTTACATGCTTGTCAATTTATTTTCACATCACTGGTTATGAGTTGTTTTAGGTGGTTTGAGCCATTTTGGGTGTTCAGGATGGTCAGAGATAATTTTAAGTGCTTTGTGATAGTTTCTTCTATTTCTGAAAAAGGTGTCCGGTTATCCAGGTTTTGCTTTTTTTAGAGTAAAAAGTTTTTGGATTTTAAAAACCGATCGGCAAAATCGGCATCCTTGCGATATTTGCGACCAGACTGTCAAAAAAGAATTGACAAAAACATTCAAAAAGAGGTCTAAAAAAGTGTCGGACCCAGCTGGGGAACGAACTTTAGGGGGTGTCCGGTTATCCAGGTTCGACTGTATACACGTGGTTCGGGTGCCCGCTGGTGGTTCGGGACCCACGCTGTTGGTTCGGGACTCATGCTGGTAGTTCGGGACCCACTAAATATTGGGAAGCTGCTCTTCTGCTCTTCGTCACCAGCCAGAATACCACCCTTTGAAGAAATACTCGAGAACTTGCATTTCAGTGCTGGGAGAGGACCCTGAGACATTCAAAATCAGACTTCTGATGAAATGAGTAGCAGCCAAAATCTGTAGGTGCGGCTGTGTGAGTGGGTCTGGCCATTATTGTAGACGTTTCTAGCAAATTGTCATTTATGCTATTTACCAAAACTGTAAAAATACCATACAAAATGGCATTTTACTATTATCAAACCTTCTTTGCCTTTTGACTCGGACGCCTTATTATGTCCTATACTAGGGCTGGGTGATTCCTTTTTTTTTAATTTTTGGTTAGTTACCGGTTAGTTTGCTGTTACTAACCAGTCACTTTCGTTAGTTCTGACTGCTGTTTAAAAAATTTTCGGTTAGTCACCGGTTAATTACTGGTGACTAACCGGTGATTAACCAACCCTATCCTATACCCATGGCATCTTTCGCCAATGAGATCACTTCGCCAATGTATGTTTTCGCCAACAGCTTCTTTTCTCAAGTACCTATATTCCTTTTCAGGCGAATTAACATTCATTTTGTAGCTCATCTCACTGGCTAAAAAATAGGCGGTAATTTGCCTTACAAGGGATTGAAAATACTTGAGAAAGAAGCTATTGGCGAAAACCTACATTGGCGAAGTGATTTTATTGGCAAGAAGATGTCATTGGCAAAATGATCTCATTGGCAAAAGTATCATTGGCAAAACGATTTTTCTCCAAAAGCAGGCGGTTTTCCGTTTTGTCCTTTTAGATATTGAAAAATACAAAATTTGACATTTTGCAAAGAGACTGGGTGAGACTGGGTGATGAGAAAAAAAAAAGAGGACCAAGACCAACTTCCTGCCAGGCTTCAGGTTTAATTTAGCCGAAATTTGTAACGAAAAAGGCCAAACGCCTTAGTAAGACATCATCGGGCTCTCACGTCCGAATTCATTGTAAAAATTATTTTATATAATTCTTGGTTTTTTTTATTAAATTTTATTTGGACTAAAATATTTTTAATTTTCAGCTTACCGATTTCCCTCAAAATCTGTATCACCCAGTTTTTGCTCATCCCTTTTGCTCACCATCCATTTTTCTTCCTTATTATTGCTTTTTTTGTGTTTGTTGTTGAAGCCCTGGTATTGTGCACTTCTAAAACTCATTATGCTTGAGACAACACGGTTTGTATGTTTAGCGCAAACAAATTTTATAATTGTTCTTGTCGTAAGCGAGAAATGCACCCAAATACGCCCTAAATTCCACCTGCTACTTTCCGCAAACTAGCTTGCTAACTACATTTTAGCACAAAAATACTTTTTTTTATATTTTTCTTCTAATAATGATGTAAATTTACTAAGGGTAATTTATTCATGTCTAATTGGCTAATTTTTCTTGGAAAGACTATTGTAGCGTTTTTTTGGTTTAAAAATTATAGTTGAATGTTTGTCTTGGATTTAAATCGTGTGATCTAACGAAAATACTATCTTTTTATAATCGCTCATGTTTTTTGTGGAAAGGCATGCCCGTAGTAATTTACTCCGATTATCACTCATATAACTTATTTTATTGTACAGTCAAACCTTGTTGCACAATCACGTCCGACACTTTATTTACCCAAATTTTGATAGTCTTTTACCTATTATCTTTTGACTAACTTCCAAGCAGTCATGTATAAATCTCCGGCTCTGGCTCTTGCTCCGCTCTGGCTCCGAGCAGGAGCAAGAGCAGGAGACCGGAGCTTAAGAGACCGGAGCAAGAGCCGGAGAAATTTTTTTTAGGTCGAGAGCCCGGAGGGAGAGCCGGAGCAAAATTTTTGAAATGAAGATCTCGGAGCCGAATCCGGAGCAGATTTGTTCAAATGAAGAGCTCGGAGTCAGATTCAGAGCAAATTTCAGAGCAAATTTTTGCAAATTGAGAGCCCGGAGCAAGAGCCGGAGCAAATTTCTCAAAGTCGAGAGCCCGGAGCAAGAGCGAAAAATCTCAAAAATATATCACTGATTCCAAGCATTCCAACTTTACTAGTTTTTAGCAATATTGGTTAGCAATATTTTTTGCTGTTTTTAGCACTGCCAAAAACTGCTAGGCTATTATTAATTTTTTGCTACAATTAAAATCTAATAGAAAACTTCAAAAAGTTGCTGTAATACCGAGATATAACCATACTTGCACGCTCGCCAAAAATTAAAAAAGCGCCGGCGATTTTTCATTTATCCCGCCGGCGCCGGCTGGAGCGCCGGGCCATTAAATTTTCGCCGCCGGCGCCGGCGCTTTCGCCGGCGCTTATCAGATGTCTTTTTTTGCCGGCGGCGCGCCGGCGCTGGTACACCGTCGGCACCGCCTTATGTATAATAAGGGTAAAATTTGAATTGTGTTTTTAAACATGATAAAACTCATATTAAAACGAAGTCTTTTCACAACTGATATCATTTGCATACCACTAGAATAGATCTCCTGCCTTCTGTTAACTTCTAAAACTATATAATTTTTCCATTTTTCGAAGCGCCGGCGCCTCACAAAAATTTCGCCGCCGGCGCCGACACGCTTCATTTTTTTCGCCGCCGGCGCTCCAACTTGCCCTATTTTACCCGGCGCCGCCGGCGCTGCGTGTAGGTATGGATATAACTACGACCTAGGATAGCGACATTTTGAAACACCGACCGTTTTACTTTAGGGGTACTTATTCTGTAACATTTTTTTTAAATTATGCTTTTTCATTTTTGAACATGTTTAAAGAAAGCTGGATTTTCACTCAAATTTACGGTCGACTTCACTATTTTTAGATTAAAAAAAAACGAATCATTGAATATTCTCAGAATACAATTTTAACAATCCTCAGGCCTATTCTTTTTACCCAAATTAGTCCATCACTAAGGCAAAATAGGAAGTAATACTTAATTTAAAGCTTAGAAATGCCAGCTAACTGATCAGTAAGTCATGGAAACTAGCAACAAGGCTGCTCATTTGAAGTTCATCCAGGAAGTGGAGGTGGATCGGAAAGACCAGCGTCATCATTCTGATTATAAACTTGCAACTAGTCCCCGCGAGACTGGCCCTAAATTCTTGAATTAATTTTTAATAATTAATTGGATTAGCCATCACCTCTTTGAAATTGTGAAAGAAGAGGGGATTAGTTTCACTCGCAGTGCTCCTCTTTTTAGCACTACTGCTGGTTTTGAGGGTGTGTGGAAAGCATTTACCCAATTTGTGAGGCGTAAAAAATTAAAACTGCCAATACATTTTATGTCACTTTCCTTGACTACACCACTTATACTTGCTTATTTTTTGTCTTCTGAAAAAATTATAAGTAGTCGAGCTAGTCTGATTCATTGGCTTAGGACTGAAAATGTACTTTTAAGTGTAATAATTAGTCGTTTTTTAATCCAGTGGATAGTCAAGCTCAAGTTTTTTAAATAAAATTTTGAAATTTAGAAATGGAAGAGAAAAATCATCTTAGGACTTCTCACTGTAAGTATTTCATTTAATTTTAGCATTGTCTAATTACTAATTGGAATTGCCTATTGGCCTGGAAAAGGGCAATAAAAGATATGTTTTGAGCGTTTCGACAGTAACTCAACTAATATTTTAGCGAAAATTAGTTGGGATAACCAAAAAGTAACCGAAAATGTGATTGTTGTTGTGAAAATGTGGTTTTTATTATGCCTTGATGCGGTACTTTAAAGTACCTTTTTGATTGACAAAAGCAAGTGCGTTACAAGAAAATTAAGGCAATGACCAGCAGTGCTTTTCTTTCTCCAAATCTTTTTCTATGAGTTATCTTCATCCTTTTGCTTTGGACTTAAGTATCTTCTCTTTTTGTTTTAATTTTAGTCATCTGTTAAATATCTTCGAAGTTTTCTGCCTAATTTAAAAAATAGTATAAAGTAACCTATATCAGATTTTATGCAAAACGAGTGAAAACGAAATGGTTCCAAAAAATTTGCTTGTTAACATATCGTACAAGCATGTACCTTTAAATAATTTCTGAATTGATTATTAAGCCCGCCTCGAACGCAGGGTTCTATCCGAAACTCTAAACCTGCCAAAACTCATATATTGTATCGATTTCACGTTAGGATTCTGTCTCCTTTGCGTCTATAAAGATTGTGTTTAAAAATTTATTTTTTATTTGTGGCTTTAAATCTGGAGAAATTTTTGAGAACCAAATATTTTTCGATGCTCAAAATTGTATAAGCATTTTTTGACGAAAAATGACTAACAAGGGAACCGTTCGAACTGTAAAATGTTAACCCTGGAATTTTTGTGCGCTTTTAGTATTTTCCCATGTTTGTAGTAATGTAATACGAAAATCATACGTATAGCCTTCCTGAGATTGACCCTGAAAATTTCGATTTTTGAATGCCTTGGTCCCCCAACTTAATTTTTTTCAAATTCCAGATATCTAAAAACTCAGCTTGGGTGACCAAGGCATTCAAAAATCGAAATTTTCAGGGTCAATCCGAGGGATGGCTGTACGTATGCTTTTCGTAGTCAGCGCATCGAAAAACATGGAAAAATGCTAAAAGGGCACAAAAATTCCAAGGGTTAACATTTTAGAGTTTGAACGGTTCTCTTGTAAATTGTACTTTACTTTAGAATTTAGAGTTGGCAGCCTTGCTTTTATTTCTCTAAATTCATCTCATCTTTGTTTTTAATCACTTAGAAATACGTTATAAAACAAATATTTGTGTTTGTATTTCACTCCAAAACAAACTTAAATTAAGCTATACTCTTTCACCCACATAAAATTGCCAAAATAACCCCAAATAAGGCATATTCCAGCACCACACACACTAAATCTTGTTCTATTGTTTTTCATCCGGTTTAAAAGTCGGGAATTTGATTGAAAAGAGAAAACACTAAAAAATTAAGGCAAGAAGGAACAGTAATTTCATCCCAAAACTTTCCCATTCCTCCTGAAAATAGCAAGAAGTATAGTGGGAGGAGCAGTGTGCTTGAATGTCTAATGTAGTAGTGGTGCTTCATTCCCGGAAAAAAGGCTAGTCGCTTCTCTGATTATTTCCACCAATAGTTTTGGGTTTAAAAATTCCAATTGCGTGCTTTCTAGTATCCTATTTTGCTGTTTTATTTAGGAACGGCTGAATTATTTAAATAAACTTTTGAAAGTTTTTCAGTTTCTCAACTTTTGGTTCTATCTTTATTGCATCACGTGTGATTTGTAAGATACCTAACAAAAATGAACAATTCCTGCACATTCACCTCTACATGCAGCTCTAGAACATGGTTGGCTATGCTGTTGTGCTCCCTGGTAGCTGTGATGGTTTTGAACACTCAACAAGTAAGGGCTGCTATCTTGGGTTAAGTTATTGCCCTTTTCCTTATAAAAGTACCGTATTTCCTGTTATATTATTATATTAGTAGCTCCTCATGCACGATTTTGCAAGCCGTTCACTTTGCCTTTATATTTTTTTGAGGGAAATTAAGAATTCCTCAAATGTGACTAGAAAAACGTGTTTCGGACTTCAAATGGTTTTCAGCGTTGTAAATTATGTATTTCAAAAACTTGATCTGTATTTTTTGAAAGGGGAAATTTTCAGCTTTCTTTTGGTGTATAACTCATCCTCTGTAATGTAAACCTCTGCATCTACATGCAAAAAAAAGTTCCGTTTTAACTTTTTGCTGAATACCGTACTTTGCTCTAATAAGCGCGCACCCCTACTTTGAGGGCCTATATCTCAGCTCAGAGAAATTTTTCTCCAAAGCTGTTTAATGAATTTTCTTAACTCCACGAGCTCTACCGATTACACTTTTCAGATCTCGGTTGAGCACCCGAAATATTCGAGATTGACCAGAATTTTTGAGATTTTCGGGGTTTGAAAAATAAGCGCGCATGCGCTTAATCTTGTTTTCTTATTTTCGCATGCGCTTATCTCATTATTAGAAAAACTACGGTATTTGAAATAAAATTTGGACTTTCGTCTGACTATTATCCAAAACGCCATGAAATTCTGATATTCATGACAAAAATTTTCAAAATTTTGTTCAGTTAGTGTGTAAAGCAGATTCAGGGCTTCATTTTGGTATAAAAATTATTGCAAAAAATACAAAATTTGGGGTTTCTAAATGCAAAATAAGTTTCATGTAATTTTTTGCCTTGTGCTTGACCTAAATTCTGGATTTTTATCGCGCCTGCACTCAAAAATTTCTTGTGAAACTCAAATCGAACAATTTTGGTCCATTTGAAAAGCCGTCCGATGAGTAGTTACTTTTTAAAAGCTCTCCAAATTCGGAAAAGCATGATTAGGGGACAGTTCTCTTTCGTTTAGATAACTTTTCTCCGTGTCGCGCACGGGCATGCCCCTTTAAAGTGCAGGATGAGGAATTTTCAGAGAATGCTAAGCTGTATTAGAAAAAAGCAAAGCGATGATTTTGTGTTTATTTTCGGAAAGATGCCAATTTAAAATTTTTTTTGAATTTCTTCAAAAAATAACCACCTTTTTATTTTTTTAAATCAAAAATTGAAACCTGAACTTTCAAATAATATTTAATTCAACATAGCTAAAAGTTTAAAATATAGAATTTGACTTTTAAAAAACTGACTTTTATATTTTTCAAAATTTAAATTATAAATTGTAATAACTTTTGAAAGAAGGCTAGTACCGAAAATCGCCAGATCAATTATTCAGCTCAAAATTTCCTGATCGACTTTTCACTATTCGTGTAAAAAAAGAAATTGTGACATCAGAACAATTGGTTGACAGCCGATGAAAAAATTATTTTAGGGAATGCATTTTTCTCCTTTTGGTCACCTAAATTAAATTAGATGGCTATAAAAAGGAATCAATAGCATTTGTACTTTGAGTTAGCTTGGGATGCTCAACCATAAAAATACAGGGGCAATAAGTACATACAGGGTATTTCAATGATTTCCATAAATTCTTCTGTAGGTAAAATGTTAAAATCCTGTTTATACAAATCGACTCAGAATAGAAAAGCAATTTTTCGGTATATCATAATATATCTTAAGATATTATGAAAAAAATGATTTTCGATTGGTAGCCCCTGTATTTAGGTCTATTTCTTTGGATGGTCTCTGAATTGGCAATGCCAAAACCACAAGGGGTACCAATCAAAAACCATGTTTTTATATGATACCGAAAATTTATTTTCAATTCTGAATGGATATGTATAAACAGAATTTCGAAATTTGACCTACGAAAGAAATACTTGAAACACCCTGTATATATGTTGTTGAATTGCGTCAAATTAATTATTTTCCCCGTCTTATTTTGGCATACTACCGAAAAATTTGACAGGATAAATAATTCATTTGATTGGATGAAACAATTTGAGTTAACCGTATTGAATAATTTTTCGGTTTCGAGGGTCAGACAGAAACAGAACAGGAAGATTGCATGGTTAGTAGGCACGAGTAGTCCTACAAATGTCTTCTCTGGAATTCTTACAGGAATGTAATATTTGAGCCGTTAGGGAGCTGAAAACCATCCCTCTGGCAGGATTCATGTTGCATGATTCCTGTCATGCTGCCAAGACCAGTATTCAGCTTTAAAAAGTGGGCAGTGTTTAATTTTTTAATTTTTGGTATCCTAAAAAGCTAGATTAAAAGAATTTTTCGTCCACTTAACTAAAACTTTCCTAACGCAATGTTCCGAAAAAATTAACCTTTATTCCTTTCTTATAGATTGCTTTAAAACGCTAGACTTCTTTTTGCACACGCTTTAACTCAATTTTTGTCTCAGTACTTTGAGCTTAAACTGCGGAACGAAAAAAGAGCAAACAAGCAACCAAAAAAGTCTTTTTTAGGCCTTCCAACGTTACAACAAAAATTCCAACCAGGAATTGAAGAGCGAGGAAATTGGTAAATAAAAGATAGAATCCTCTCAAACTTAGGAGCATAATGTGTGTAACAAAAAAGACGGAAATTAAATTTACAAACGCACTTTTAAACTATTCGAAAGCAGTTATTTTAGGCTTTTAGGTTTTATCTTTTGGAATTTTCACTTTCGTGAGTACAGTCGAGTTTGGGTGTAAAGCAACGTGTTGATACTGAATCAGAATCACAGGTATTGCCTTTTAAGGGGTTTTTCGAGGTGCTCATCTAGGTGTTCACGGTTAGCGTTCCCGATTAACATGCGCACGAAAAAATGCGCATCTTAAAATTTAAAATTGACTGCTAAGTTCTTAATTCCTCTTGAGAGAAAATTGGCTTGATTTGTTGCAACTGCAGTCGCGCGAAAAAAAATGCAAAATTGTTGCATTGTCGCACGACGTAAATAACACCAAATTTGTTACTTGAGGAGGGGGTTTGCAATAATGGTGTATATTTACGTCACACGACACATAGCAAAAAAATTATTTTTTCACGCGAATATTTTTGTTCTTATTTTGTCGGGCGACAAAATACAGGGTGGCGGAACATAAGCGCATGAATGCATTTTTGCCACGCCTTCTTTATTTGCGGTATTTTGACAAAATTCTTTTTTATTTGAAATTTGAAATGTTAGGAAATCGAATGACACCAAACATGCAAATAAATCCTTAGTTAAACACATTCAAATTTTAACGGATAAAAATAACAATGACTTCAATCATATTCCTCATTTTGATCACTTTATATTGTCAAAAGATTAATTCAAGGCTCAGCGCTTAAGAAACAACTTAGCATCATGTTGTAGAGCTACAAAACCCATGCTACATAATTATTTTAAAACATTTGTGTGTTGAGATATGATGTTTAGGAAAAAAATCATTTTTTTACAATTTATTCTATTCTTTTATTCTATTCACAATTTATTCTAACCCTAAATATTTAACTTTTAAAATTTTTTTTACTAAAGGAAGATATATTATGGAACAGCTAAGATTAAGGGCATCACCCTAGTTGAGTTCTGGTTCTGTATAAATTAGAAAGAAAATGATGAAATTTTGAAAAGTTAAAATTTTGCTCCTGGAAAAGAGTATTACCCCATATTTATACTCAAAATAAAAACATAATTTTCCAACACAATCTTTCTCCATTTGCAGGTCAGTGGTCAGCAGCAGCTGAGTGACCCCACCTCTGACAGTAACAGCCAATTAGTGGAAGAAAAGCGAGCAAGGTTCGCCTTTGCCAAACGCCGTGCATTCGCATTTGCCAAAAGGGACTTTGGTGGCAGAGCTTTTGCATTTGCTAAGCGATCAGCTGGACCCCTGCAACAGCAAGATTCCATAGAAACAGACCCTCAAGACATGGACAAACGAGGGGGCTATGGTCGATTTGCGTTTGCCAAAAGAGCAGCCTCTAGATTTGCATTTGCCAAGCGATGGCCTTCCACTGGAGCAAGGAGTTTTGCATTTGCTTAAGAAATAAGCAGGACAATTAAAAATATTGTGGAGTTGTTGAAGTTCATAAGAGCAGCATCTCCTATCTTTGTTTTGGCTTATGGTGTATGTGTGAAGAGCTACAGTGATTTGACCTATTGCTTGATGTGTAATGCTAATACTAATAATAAATTTGGTTAATGTATGTAGCACTTGGCAAATTGATTAGCTGACTCAAAACAATACAATTTAATAAAAGCACGAATTGCATAAAATAAATCCGTAAGGGCATGTTTTTCAAAAGTGAGTAGAGATCAACATTATTTTTAGTGGAAATAGAACTTGTTTCAAAATTGGAAAAATTCAGTGGTATTGGGCTGGAAAAGCTCGATTATGCCTTTGCCCCCCCCCCCCTGTTTTTTTGTTACTTATTAGGCTTCAGCCTCAGGCAAGGGTAGGCCAGCGTATGGGCTCTGCTCACCTTTAGGTCCCCCTTTTTTTGCCTTGGTTTCCCCTGTTGTTTTTTGTTGAAAAATGCCTTGGTCCCCCCTGTTGTTTGGAAGGTGATCATAATCACAGTATCAATATAACTATAATGGACAGTGGGAACCAAGGCATTTTTCAACAAAAATCAACAAGGGACCAAGGCAAAAAAAGGGGACCTAAAGGTGAATTAAGCCCATCGTATGTTAGGACGAACTCAAACATATTTTAGACATAAACTGTCCACAATATTGAATATTTTCGAGGATTGGGGTCTTCAAATCACAGGTAATTAAAGGTAATTTATATCCTTGTGGCAGCATCGGGCTAAAGTACACTTTGTCAACGGAGCCAAAGCATCTAAGCATATAAATTCGAAGCATTCCATAGGCCCTTGAAACGTTAGAAAAGGCAAAAAAAGTGTGGGAAGTACATTTTTCGAAAAAAAAAAATTCGTTGGCATTGGTCCCCCTGTGGTTTTTGTTACTTCTTCACTAGGTCACCTTGATTGAACTTAAAAAAAAGGATTTGAACATAGTTTTGTTAGCTGGGGCTTACCGCGTAAAGAAATTTCGGTATGCATGCTTTTTATGCATCCAGAGTCACTTTCGAGTGATTTGTGTCTAAGGTATGTGGGTGTGCGCATCTCTAACCAAAGGTTGCAAAGAGCAAGACTTTTGATCATAAAATGCATATAGAGTCTAGGTGCAAGCCTCTATATGCTTTTTCGCCCAGCTCCAGTAATCAAAACGGGCCACCAAAAATGACCCAGGCAAAAAATAGCCAAAACCCGCAGGGATGACCAAGGCAAAATATTTTTTTTACGAAAAATGTCCTAGCCACACTATTTTTTGCCTTTTCTATCGTTTCCAGGTCTTAAAAAATGCTTAGACCTCGAAAAAACGAGGTTTCGGCTCCGTCTTCAAAGTGTACTCCTGTCCGGCATCGCTTTAAACAAAAAATACAAACAAATAAAAAACAACTCAACATATTCTATACAGAAACTTGGGCAATCAACTGGTTTCACAAGATTTCTAATTTGCTATTGACTAGAAAATTTCAGTGTAATTACGCAAAGTAACATTTTAAGTATGTAATTTGCAGGTGATTTAGAGTCCATTCGGGCAGTTTTCCCTTGTTTTGTAGAAAAAATAAGTGAGAGTAGCTGGTCTGCTTCCGCTCTTTGCCCTTTTACTGCTGCTGTTGCCCTACACAAATTTGAAAGGGACGCTGTCCATACCCCTCCCTCAATTGTTTCAGAGAGGTGAATGAAGATAATAAGGGATGCAATGGACATTAGAGGGAGGTGTTTGTTGGTCTGTAATTTTCTGGGAAGCCACTTTCATGGCTTGTTTTGTTAAGCAATGGAAAATTAGGCTATGGTTTATTTGCATATATTTAGCCTCAGGTAACAAGGAATTCCAGTTTGTATTCCCTGCTATGCTATTTTGTTAATTGTCGAAACTTGTTTATCTGCGAGTTACAGTGTAAACACTGCTGTTACCATAACATACACTGTTAGTATATGTTATGTGTGTCGCATAGCTTGGAAAAAATTACTAGAATTACTACAATTTCCGGTTCCTGTACACTTTTCCGAAAACATGACTGAATTTTAGTCGATATCCAACTAGGCTTGGCTTCTGTAATGTTTACGAATACGGGCATGAAAGACAACTCCCACCCCATCCCCCAGCTGATTAACCCGATTTATTACAACTACTTGGATGCTGGTAACAAGTTCTAGTTACCACCACCTGTATGAGAACACTGAGACCGGATCTGGACCATTCAAGGTGGATCAAGACCACCAAGGTGGTTTGGGATCACCAGGGTTGGCAGGGTGTGGCTTTTTCGGCCACAAAAAAGCTACATCCCTTTTTGCAGAATTTGCATAAAATGTCACATTGCTTCGAATTTCCGAATTATAATATACATTTTCAAGCTTTCAATAGAAGGGCAAGGAAGATGTTTTTCAACTGGTATGTAGAAACTTCAGATGCGCTGATAAAATACTTGAAAAAACAAGCGATAAAAAAGCGTCTTTAAAAAAAAGTTACACCGGGGCCGAAAAAGCCACACCTGGCCAACCCTGGGGATCACTCAGGATCGATCTGAACTGTCGAAAGTCGAATTCGAATTTTGCATTGATATTTCTTAGCAAAGAATTTCGTAGAATACTCAAAAAATATTATAATGCTTTTACTTCTCCTGTTTTGGATTGCTGCAAAATTTAAGGCTGAATATTTGTGTGTCACTTTCCTATTTTCCGATCAATTATTAATCCAGTATATTGTAATTGGAGAAGGTAGGGTGAACAAAAGAAAGCCAGGGCCAGATTAAACCAACATACTAGGCCAACATTCACTGTTGATTGACAGTATAGCTAGGAGGTGTGTGTGTGTGTGCACAGCAAGACTCTGACATTCACCCTTACCTACAAGAACAGCTGCTTCTACTGATCTGCTACTGTTGTTTTGATAGAGGCAATGGTGAATGTTTGGTATTTTTGTCAGAGCATGAACCAGTCCTGTAATGCTCAACAAAAATAATTATAACCTTGTAGGCGGGTACCTAATATTTTTTTTGTTTCTAAATCCTCGAAATAGGATTGATGTCAAAAAAAGAATTTTGAAATATATTTCCGGTGTAAATTAAAAACTTCTGTGAGTGTGAATCCGAGGCCCATTTACAATTGTTTCCTTGCTTTACAAAGCTCACTTTAGCATTTGCTCTTTTGCAGCCAAGCCACCACCTTATGTTTGGCATATTGTTAGGAGAGCGCGCCAAAAGACCAATTTGTATTTGCTTTGTAACCACTTGGATTGTGTGGTCTGTGTACAATATCTTTTTGCTTGTAAAATTATGTGATTACCTGTTATCTGAGTCGACTAACATTTTATGATACTTTTTGTGGTACAGTTCACTTGCGATACAACGTCACTCTGATATAACGTCACCTTCGGTCCGATTTGGTTGGCCGGTAGAGAAAATAGTCAAAGTTTACCCTTGATACAACGTCACTTTCAATACAACGTCACTATCCTTCCGTCATCTGCCTATAAAGCCACCTCGATTTTTTTCCGTAAACTTTTTTTTCGTATTTTCGTTTTTCGTAAACTTTTAAAAAAAAAATTACGTACGTTTTTTCTTCGCATCGATTTTGCACCACTCGAGTTTTTTCCAATTTTCTTTGTTTTGTTTTCCATGTCTGTATTCCAAAGAAGCGCAATTCTCCGACGAAATTCTCCGGAATTAAAATGTCAGTTGGAAGATTTACTTTTATTTTCACAATTTTCAATATAGTTAAGTCCCGTTGTAACAGTACTCCCTCAGGCTCTGGCTCTGTCAGACATCTGTAATACAGTAAACCATCAATTCAATGTCACCCCGCTGCATATTTTTATCCCAAAAATCAGATTTTTTCCGTACGTGTAAAACTGAAAAAATTACCAAAAATTTGCAAAGGAATAGGCCAAGTATAAACTTCTTTTATTAGTAGGAGAATTACGAGAATTTTTCCTCTTTTTCCTCCTTTTCCTCCTTTCCCTCCTCTTTAGTACCAACCACCACCTTGGTCGGTGTCGGCGCTCGGCAACGATTTTTATGCTCCTTATTATTTCAAGCCCGGTATTATTTCAAGCCATTCAAGCCTTTTAATCCCCCGGGAGAATTATTTTTCAACACCTGAAAAATCTTGAAATTATAAATCAAAAATGGCCCTAACTCTGAAATCTCAGTAAAAAAATCGAGGGGTGGGAGGGATTATTAGAGAATATACGGTAGTAATGAAATTTTGTCAAAATCTACTGTAAAATCAATTTATTTTCCATTTCTAGAATCTGAATTTACAGTTTTATGACCAGACATGCCCCTGAATGGTGAAATCAGTTCTTCTACAGATGGAGAAATTACTAATAGTGAAATGGATGGCACTGGGATCGAGCAATTGACGACTAAGGTAGTTTTTAGTTAGCCCTTGCTACCAGTGGTGTATTTTTTTCTCTTTCGTGGCTCTGGCTCATGCTTTTTGAAAATTCCGCTCGGGCTCTGAGTTTTCGAGATTTTCGCTCTTGCTCTGGCTTGAAGTCAGAGCAGGAGCGGAGCCAGAGCGAGAGCAAGAGCCAGAGCGTTATACATGCTACCAATGTATCCTCTATTCTACTAGCCATTCTTGCAGATCTACTATAATGTGGATGACCAACCTATGCCTTATTCAACAGAAGTGCCAGTCCCTCCTTCCCAAGTCACTTTGGCCGACTTCAAGCAGTTCATTAATCGCAGAAACTACAAGTTTTACTACAAAGTTATGGATCCTGTCCTGAAAACGTTGGTTGTTTAATATTATGTAGATAAAATTAAGCTGCTTTAGGGAAGTCAAAACTGACATTTTGAACGAGGAAGATGTGTTAAAACCAAATGTAGATGGCCGTTTTGAACTTTTCCTATTGTCCGACAACACAGGCATGCCTGGCTCTTCTTCCACCACTTCCACTATTCCAATTCGTTCCATTCAGGTAAGAATAGTTCTCGCTACTTTTCTTTTTGGTTCTCTATTCTAATTTTGTATTTGAACTATTTGGTTTTCAGAACCGTGCTTCCGTACGAGCTGGTACTTTGCCAAGAAATCTACCCCCTCCGCATACCCGCATGCAACAGCGATATTTTGACGACAGCAGTGAGTTGATTTAACTGGTTTTTGTACACGCTCAGACATTATAAACGGATATCTAATTTTCGGCCAGATCTTTTTTCTTTTTTTAGGGAATGAGTGGACTGTTTGGCGATCCGATTGTTTTATTTTTGTTGATGCGAAATGGTGACTTTTTAAAATCGTCACTTTTTTGATCAAGGTTCTTAGATTTTCCAGATAAAAAGAACATTTCGGAATTTTGACTACTTTTGAAAAAAAAAACCCATTTTATCCAGTGATTATTGCCGCTTTGAAGCGTAAAAAAAGATTTTGACGTAAAATTTAATAATAAAACAGATTTGGGGTCCCAAAAAGGACAAACTTTTTTAGACATGACGTCTAAAATCCCTGTTTTAGATTCATTATTCGCCGTAAGAAAAAGAAAAATTCCGGTCGTTTTTCCAAAGATTGCCAACTTAGCCATAAATCGGAGCACAATTTTATAAAGGAAGTGCCGGTTTGTTAAAAGTCTTAGAGTAACTTGAAAAAACAACCGATTTTCAGACTATACTGAGAATCACATTTGCCGAATCTCAAATTTTGGCGTAAAATAGTTTTGAATCTTTGAAAGTGTAGAAAAATAAAAAAAGTTATGGCCGAAAATCACTTATCAGCTTTTAATGCCCTATACTGTACATCGCAGAAATCTAAAGATGATTTGTTTGTAGGTTCGCAGGAAGAAAGCAACCTGTTTGGGGACTCTAATGTTAGGATGAATTCCGATGAAGACTCGCAGTCAGTTTTGTTTTAAAAATTGCACCTACTCTAACCACAAAGCCATAGGGGCATTACTCTTAATAAAAATTACTTTCATAACTCAAAAGTGGTACGCAGCCAATTATATTTCAATATCGTCTCAAACGTTTGCACATAAAATAGGCGGGTCACAGCCCGTCAAAATTTGAGTTTTATAGCATCAGAGAACTTTCGTGCCAAGACCAATTCCCAAAAAATTATTGATTTCTTCTCTTTTTTCTTTTCTAGTCGCAAATTTTTCTTATTACTGTGAACATTGTAGTATTTGGTCTCAAAAAATTTGCGGTATTCTCAGCTTTCGAATGACATCAAATATGCAATAGCAAAAATAATAATAGCGCTAGATCTATTGATTTACAGTGCCCGTAATATTTTTGGAAAAACGACGAACACTATTGTCGAGTTTGTAACTTTTTCACCTATGTTTTTTTAAATTTTTTCTATATTTAAATGAAAGAGCACTGTTTTTACTACCCGCATGTCAATTTTTTACATAAACTTGTCCTATTTACAGGTTATCCGAGCTACTTGTAGTTTTTTCGGGTCTTCAAGTATATGGAGACCAGAAAGTCGGCTTATGCTGAGTAACTTTTTGACCGAGAACACTAAGAAAATTCGTTTTTAAACCGAAATCAGTGTCTTCATCTAAATTTGGTAAGATCTTGACAAAATTACTAATGTTTTCTGAAATATGACCATTTTCAGTGACCACCCTAAATTTAGACCACTGGATTCCTAATGATCGTATTACAGTTTAAGCATTTTAAGCACATCTTAGCTTAAGAAAAGCAGGCCCTTGTGTTATTATTCATTTTGTATGCTTTTTTTAGAGACACCGACGATCGATATATCGTATCGAAAACATCGTTACATCGGTCCCAATTTTTCTGAAAAACATCGCATCGTTAAATCGTTGGCCCGTTTTCAAAAACATTGATATCACATTGTTTTTGACTTGAAAATCGTACATCGTTACGATGTATCGCTATTGATTTGATTATTTAGCAGATTAATAAGCAGATTATTTTGTGTATATTTTTCGTTCTTTCAGCATGAGCCTATTTTAGAAAATTCTGTTAGAAGTCGAAGATGCCGATCGACTTCTCTTCTCAAAGCTTTCGTCGACCGAAGCCGTGTGCAATCAATGTCAGACAAAGATCAAGCTGAGCAATTGCGGTCCAGCAAACTTGAAGTCTCATCTTTGTAAGCATCCTATTTATCAGAAAAAGTTCGAAGCGATGGAGCAGATAGGAGAAGTCAAGAAGAAGTCCATGGTGCAAGGATAAGAGAAGTTCATAGTCAAAAAATCAGGCATTACCTTACTATTTTTTCTAGGATGTTGCTTTACAGTTTCCAACATCTATTATAGGAGACTTATAGGCACTCCACCAGAAGATAATGCACCTTATTGCCTACCAGAACTTGCCTTTTGCCGTTGTCGAAGCGGATACTTTCAAGCCGATCTCATCTGCAACTAACAGGGTGGGATTGAAAGGTAGTGAGCACTATAGCAAGTAGGTGATGCCTCGCGTTTAAGCAGCCGTTAAGAAAGAAGTGCAGTCTCGTCTCGACAAATGTTGTGCTCTATCATTCACGTCTGATATCTGGTCTGGGCCAACAGAAAGCTTCGTAAGGTTTCATAAAGTTTTAACAAGGAAGTACCAATTTGTAGGACTCACAACAAGCATTTTAGTCTGACTACACATGAAATTTACTCTGAATGGCACTTTTTATACTCGTGAAACCGTTTCCTGTAAAACCTTTTTGTTTTTTGCAATTATTTTTCTGGACGTGATCAATTTTTAATTTTTTCAACCGATTCATAAGTAAATTGACCCAGCTCTACAACTTTCTATGTGATGTCAACATCGAGCTTCGTCGCCAAAATCGAGATACGGCATACTTTCGAGGTAGTTTCAAGGGTTTCCCGGGATTTCGATTTCCTGATGGAATCGTCACAAATTTGTTCTTTGTGTCCGCCATTTTCCAGGTATTCTTTATTTTAATGCTTACTTTCTTTCACTTTTTTTGAGATTCTAGGAAATCATAACTTCGAAAGCGTTGATAATGTCACTGGCAAGATGCTGAAAAAGTGGTAAGCGCGGATCTAAAAAGAGGTTGAGGTGGCAGATAACATGTTCGGGCGTGGTGAAGGTATTTCCTATGCTATCTTTTTGTCACTGTATCAGATGCCCATGCTGGTCTTTTTTAGAAATAAGGTCTCCTCCATCTAAGCGCACTACTTCTTTCTTTGGCCAGCTGAGCGATTTATTTGGTGACAAGGATGAACAAGTCAAGAGCGCCATGATCGAGATGAAATGTTACAACAATCAAAAATGCATCGATCCAGAGGCTGTTCCTTTGCAGTTCTGGAAGGTAATTTTCATTTATTTTCGCCAAAGTTTGAATTTAATGTTTTTTCATTGCCTAGGATCACAAAAAAACATACCCAATATTGGCTAGAATTGCGCAACGGTATCTTTCGGCTTTATCGACAAGTCAGTCTAAGGAACAACTCTTCTCAGCGGCAAGGGACGTTTAAGACTACCGAAGATGAATCTGAGTGCGGATAAGGCAGAAATGTTAATCTTCCTGAATAAAAATCTCACATTATTGAAATTCTCGTATTAGATTGGTCTCATGATTGCCTTTGTTGTGTTATGCGGGATAAAGGATTTTGTCAGAAATGTCTGAAATTACATCGTTATCCAAATTTTTAGTTAAAACATCGTAACAATACATCGGTCCCGAAAGCTAACATCGATCGTCATATTGATCGGCCCAAAAATGGAGCAAAAACATCGCATCGTCACATCGTTAAAGGGCACTTCGGTGTCTCTACTTTTTTGTTTACGAATTTAAAAAAAACCTGAATCATTACCGAAAATAAGTGGGAAAAACTTGAATTGTGCCGAAAATGTTTAAAAATTTCCTGAAAATCTTGGCGTGCTGTTGGTTTTGAAGTGCTTTGAAATTCAAAATTTGACGGGCCATGGGTTACCTTAAATTTTCGGGTTCAAATACCTTAAAACTAAACATTTCCGATAAAACTCAAAATA
Organism: Ditylenchus dipsaci; assembly: GCA_004194705.1. NCBI lineage: Eukaryota > Metazoa > Nematoda > Chromadorea > Rhabditida > Anguinidae > Ditylenchus > Ditylenchus dipsaci. The sequence goes on along the minus strand of SADC01000022.1, from coordinate 89,322 downwards.
ACCCCGAAAACGAGTGCCTAGCCTCCCCATCCTAGTCACTGGGACAATCGACTCTCTTATAAATTGTCAAAATGTCAAATCCACTAAATTTAATACTCAAGTAATGGTTCGGCTGCTATGTCAGTATAATAATACAAAAATTTTATTGTCCACATTTACAATCCATTGGTTCAGGTGTTCCACTAACTTCACAAGTGTCTCCCAGCAGCAAGGTCACCGCCACAACAACAAGCGATATGACAGCAGCAACAAACCCACTTGGGCTCGAGATCGAAGGAGAAAGCCCAAAAAAGCATACAGCTCTTTTCTGTCCAGCACTTTCGATGACACTGAGGTGACATAAATGCAAAATCTCATTTCTGATTTTTTATGATATTTGTTTGCAGGTATCTATGGCCCTGGACCTGATCACTGTTACCTTCAATCTTGACACTCGACTACCCTTTGGAATGAGTGTGATAACACGTCAGACAGGCAACTACTGTGGTATATATGTGCATGAAGTGATTCCTAGTAAACTTTTTCGCTTATAAACTTTGGCTGTATATACCCCTCCCAATGAAAAATTTGTCTTGGTCCCTCCTGTGATTCTTTTTGCAATTTTTTTTTAAAGGACCATGCATTCTGAATTGTCCCCGCCAATTCAAAAAAACTTTCCTAATCATTTAACTCCTTCATGGATTTTTCAACTTGGTTTCTAATAAAACAAGGCCTAAAATTTAATTTTAGATTTAGTTTTGTTTGAAACCCAGTTGAAAGATCTGTGTAGAAGTTTAATGATTCAGAATTTTTTTTGAAAGCAATGTCGTAGACGGCAATGGTTCACTAAAAGTTTTATAAGGATCTATTTGATGGTTAAAAGTGTAAATAAATAGTTTTAAAGGACCATGGTTTTTGGGCACAGTGGCATGTGAAAAATTTGAATTGGCGGGACACTTCTCTTTGGTCTCAAACTTTACTCTTTGGAGTCGTTCGACATGACTCCAAAGAGTACACTGCGAGACGAAAGAGAACTGTCCCCGCCAATTCAAATTTTGCACATGTTGCTGTGCGCAAAAACCATAGTCCTTTAAAGATCTTTGGACGAAAATAAGTTTTCCAAAAAAAACGGAAAAACAGGGCAAGTTTTTCTGGAGGGATGAACTAGCCTAAACCTTTGTCCGTAATCTCAAGTTTTCTAATTTCAGATGGCTTAGTAGCTTTGGATGGTAGAATCAAACCGAACTTTCTGTTGCTTGAAGTGAATGATGTCAGCTTGGATCGGTATGAACAAGGGGCAGCTGTAGAAGTGCTCAAAAATGCTGTCAGAGTTGCGGTTGAGACTAGAGGGTATAATCTTTTTGTCAAATGGGGTGGCACATTCTTTGAAATGCATTATTTTCAGCCATCTAAAGTTGACATGTGCGAGGAGTGATTTGCAAGAGCCAACCAGTAGTGTCAATATGTTTAGACTACCTCAAGAGCCCGTTCGCCCTATTGATCCAATGGCTTGGGTGCAGCACTGCAATGCTGTCAGGGGGCTCAACATCATTTCCGAAGGTGGGTCAAGAAATCTAAGTTATATCCAACATAAAGGGAACCTCTATATTTAAGAGGACTCTTTAAATAACCTATGCTATGTTCTATAACGGACGTTCGACACAACGAAATTCCTCTATGAGGAAACAATTTTTAGGCTTGCTTTAATTCGCCTATGCTTAAGCCTAAGCTTTATACAGTTGCGGACAAAAGTTACCGTCCGATAAAAAAATTTCATGTGCTTTTTAGCAAAATGTTTTGCAGAAAAATAAGTTTGAGATGAAAACGAAAACAAATTTTACAGCCTTGCATAGAATTTCAAGTTTTACAAAACTGTTATTCCTCTTTTCCTATTTTCTATAAGATGTGGTAGGAAAATACAATACTTACCATAAGCACAAAAATAGTGAGCTACAAAAGTTATCGCCCAATTGCATTTTGTATCTTTTTTTCGTCATTTTCTTAAATAGTGAAAAATCAAAGTGTATATTATTCGAAAGCTCTGGATCTTGGCTGCTATTTGGTGGATCAAACTTTTCTTTTAGATTATTCTGGGAAAACTTATGACTAACAACATATAAGTGTCGATTTATAGTCAAAATCAATGTAAATTTAAGAAAAGTGGTTCTTTGGCCGCATAAATAGCAGCTTTTCGTAAAAAAATTGACTAAAAAGTGATAACCTTATATATTATTAGAAACGTCTTTAATTTTTCTACAAAATGACATGTCGACAGTTTACGTAAATGTACTTTATTTAAAGATCGAAGAGAATATATTCTCTTCGAGGTGTCCAGCCGATGCAGAAATGTTTCAAAAAAAATTCTCCAGCATTTTTCTTATTTGTAGAATCGGAGAATGGAATGTCTCCACTACCACCTCGCAACTCTCAACATCTCCAAAATGTTCAGCACCAGGCACAACCATTTGGGACCTCCTCTGTTCTTCCACCCAACCATATGCATACTTCCAAGAGACTAGATGTGAATGGAGGTGAGTTGAGCCATCCCAACCATAATGTTGTCCTGCCACCTCCCCCACCTCCACCTTCCTCTTCAAACAATGCAGCGGTGGTGTCAGGTGTTCCTGGATGGCCTTCTTCCGGAGTCGGCTCTTCCATTGGCTCCAGTGGCAACTCTCCTACAGATCAGCCCTACCAGAAACCCTATAATGTGCACATGGACAAACTGTCTATCCTACGAGCCATGGCTGACCCAAACAGTGGGATTGATGTGTGCAACAGGACTTGGCTTAAAATTCCTATGGAAAAATCTTTTTGGGTAATTTCTTACTTTGACTAGGGTTCCTTTAAGATGTCTGATTTTCTAAATTAACAGGTAGTGAATTGATTGACTGGCTTGAGAAAAACGTGGAAGGACTAGAAGAGAGGTGTGTTTGCGAGAGGTATGCCTCCGAATTGCTCAGAGATGGATTGATCCTTCAGGCAGTCAGCAAAAATGCATTTACACAGCAATGCTATTACACTTTCAGTAATATTATCACAGGTTAGTTGTACTTTGAGCAAAAAACTAGCATAATTGGCTTACTGTCTATTCAGATTCTCTCAATCCCAAGTCTAAACGCGACAATACCATGAAAAGAGGCGCGCTAACCTTGATTCAAAACCCTGCAATCAACACAGCGGATTTGACGGGGACCACACTAGGAGATGAGAGTGAACTTCACAAAACCACCAAATGTGCTAGTGGAATAGGATGTGCTGTTAAAAGAATGTTTTGCATTCACCCTAAACACTCCAGAAAAGCAGTTCCATCCAACTACAAAAATAAGTCTAGCAGGAAGTTGACTAAAAGCAAGAAAAAACATTCCAAGGAAAACAGTACGCACATCCCGTAATTGATTACTGTAATTACTAGGGTTGTAAAAAGTTTTTAATGCGGCTATTTGAGCAGAAAATTACCACAAGTCGAGAATCTAACATTTTTGTTACCAAAGAATTTGTTTGACAACATTTATAGTAAATATGGCAGGGCTGTAGAACGGCAGATATCGGAGAAAAAAGAGTAGTGCTATTTACAAGAAAAACTCAAAGAGGATGAAAAGATTATTGAGTTCGCGGAAAATGATGATTTTTACAACCACAGTTTTTAACAGCCCTTTATTATAATTTGCTTGTCTGTGCCATCTTATAAAGTCTAAAAACAACTTTTAATTTGCAATATATGAGTTATAATAAGTTAGTTGAGTTATAATAAGTTAGACTGCATTTCCGCTAAAATCACCAGGGCTTTTCACAGTATTTATTATTTGACAAGATCTGTTTGATTTTCTATTGAAATAATAGGTTGTTCGGAAAAATCGCGGAATTTCGTAATGGTCCCACCTGGCGTTATTATTTTTATTTTTAACGCAAGTTATTGCTCTTTAACATTTTTTAGTGTTTTAGACAAGTAAAAATCATATTCAGAACATATTGCTCTAAATAGTCAAAAGTACGCCAAGACTGACGCACAGTTCGATATTAAGCCGATGTTGGACATTTTAAAGTGCGAGAAGCGTTGTGAAAGCAACTGTAAGCATACCATCAAATAGGAAAAGCATAATGTGCCAAATATGGTTCTTATCCATCTGAAACAATAAAAAAAACAGTTAAAAAGCAATAGCATTGCATGAAAAACCAAAAACTACAGAGCCAAAAACACAACAGGGGGACCATCACAAAATTCCGCGAGCTTTCCGAACAACCTAATAATTGATACGATGGAACCTTTATACAGTCAAAAAAACCTCTTCTAGAAGATAGACTAAAAACTATAGATCGAAAATCGGGATAACAAGGTGTGGCCCAAAATTACGAAAAATTGATTTCGAGTTGTGCTATCATTGACAATCAGCGCACAAAAACAAAAGTTACAGCATAAAATAGTTTTATATTGGTATTGCCCTACACGTTTATCATATGTGTTGCATGACTCAAACTAATGAACCAAATGTTTTTTTGTAAACTAAACTTCCGTTTGCTTTCATTTATCGGAAACTAAAAGAGTCCCCCGAATGGGCTTGTGGCGGAAGTTGGCTCAATTAATAGTAGTCAATGCCACTTTTTTCTCCACGTGCATCTCAATAAGTTTACTGCAAGCAACCCTAAAAATTAATCGTTGAAAATTAATTCCCAGCACATTTATTTTATCACTTGATCCATTCACTTTCTGCAACAGTACAAAGTTTTCGAAGGTGATTTCTATTTTTTGGTAGGCGTTTTTTCCCCTTTTTTCATTTTGCAATCAAGTCCATGCAAATCAGAAAAGAAGGGAGCAGAAATCAACTAAATTACACATTAAAGATTTATTGGTATGAGGTTTGGAAGGACACACAGACACAGCGACACCTTCCCAGGGCGGTGGGCCAAAAGACAAGGCAAGGTCGATCACATTAGAGGGTTTGATTACTACTCCTACTACAATCCCCGCCTCTAGTTGGTCAGCCAGGATTTAATAGAAGTTGCCTACTCCGTTTAGCATCAGAACTCACTTTTCACCAAGGAACATTAGATTGTTTTGCTCCTTTTGTGATTTGTATTTTTGAAGGCACAAAATATATTGGGTATCTTAAAGGGCCATTGCCACCTGTTTTGAATTGTCCACCGCCAATTCAAATTTCGTTGCCTGATCATTCAACTTATGTACGGATTTTTCAGCTCGGTTTCTAACAAAACAAGGCCTAGAATTTAATTCTAGGTCAAGTTTTGTTAGAAACCAAGTTTGAAAATTCGTACATAAATCAACGATAAAGAAAAAAATTTGAATTGGCGGGGACAACCTTGTCGGAGACAGCAATGGCCCTTTAACGGTCATGAATATTCTGGGAGCTCTGAGAACTCAAATTTTAGCGTTTGATATTTAGGGACTGAAAGTTTGGGGGCCAGTCCTGTAATTATTATTGGTCAAGCGATTAGATCAAAATTTTCAATTTTTAAGTTGTTCTCTGATTTTTCTTTTATAAAAACGGGAATTTTCGAAGGGTAAAACTCCTTTCTAAAAGCAAAATTTTCACTTTTTGAACTTTTATTTTTTCTCTTTAAATGTGCGAAAACTTTTTTTAAAATTTTTAACTATTGTGTAGCCCTGAGTTTCAACTATTTAACAAGAAATCTTTCTTCGGGAAAAATTTAAAAATTCAGAGATTTGGGCAAGTGATTATAATAACTTGTTCGAAAAAGTTACTTCATCCAAGCAGCAAAATCTTTATATTTTTAAAATCCTTTAGATGAGTCTGAGGCCTTGTTAGGAAGCTGAGATTTGGGACTAAAAGTTGATGTGTCAATCAAACAAAGTATCAGTTCAAAAAAGTTTTGAAAATTAAATTTTGGTGTTAGAAAGAAGTAACACCCATTTTCTAATAGTCAGACAAAAAGGAAGAAAATGGTCTCTCTTATACATAATATGGAAATGAAACTAAAAATTCAGTAATTACTCGTCTAATTTAGCAAATCATAAAAAACACTTTTAGAAACTACGTATTCGCATGCTATTTTTGTATCCTTTTCGTTTCTTTACTTGTATTTGCATTTTCTTGCTGGTGTTTCTTTGTAACCATCCAATCAAAGTGAGTTTATTTGGACCGGTCAAATGCCCAAAAATCTATATTACCTTTTAAGTGTTCCTCCATGATGGAAGTGATCGTGCTCAAATATGAGACAGCCAGTGCAACAGGCAGGACCTGTCCAGTGCTTGCAGATGCAACTCTCTACTTAAACTTTGGCTTTTGTTTGTGTTCTCAAGCAGTGCCCTCACCAGAAGAATACCCCCAACACTGCAAATGCAGCAGAAACCACATTGGAAAGAAGGGTAGCAAGAGAGGCAAGAACTGTGCCCAATGGACAGCCAGCTACTCTCAGGCCTGTCTCAGCAAACCTGATTCGGCCAAATGTCTGATGGCTAGAATATATTCGGTGGGTCCAAAACAATTTTTTTCATACAGTATATTTTCATCTGTTCATTATAGCACCCAACCAGATTCGCATACATCAGAGTGGGCATTGACGAACAACCCCTGACCAGTCCAGCCTGGCAATCTATTGCGGTAGGCCGGAAACAGACTGCTAAATTGGCTACTGCTCAACCAGCCAAACTCATTTCGTAATTTATTTATTTTTTATAAGAGAATCATTAAAAGTGCCTTACAGAGTGACTTCTTACAAATTGGACAAATCTTTTCAAGTTTTCGGTGAATCACACATTGCGCAGTACAAAATCAAGTAGAAAACACCCACTCACGCATTAGAACACATAAAATATATGATTAAGTTAAATTGCTGCACCAAAATACTAAAATACTATACAGCACCTCCTTTATTTTTTCAAAAATAATGTTTCTTGGTTTTAGACATGCAAAAATAAGGAATTATTTGCTGAATTTCACAAACAGCATAAAATATAGTATATAAAACAATTTTTGTCCAAAAAAAAGTAGTCGCAAAAATATGACTTTAATGTTCAGAATCACATACTCCGTGCAAAATGTTCAGCCAAAAGGTGTTGATAGTCAAGATGAATATCTACTGGAAAACCCGACTTCTCCTGCCAAAGGGCAAGAGCAACAAACTCCGGTTAAGATCAAAGAAATCAAGTCTGCATTTGACTGGTTGCTAAATGTCAAAACCAAGCCGAACGCAATCACAACCTTGCAAACCACAGCAAGGCCTGAACAGCCCTAAAAACTCTACAAAGCCTGCAAGTAGTAGCTCCCACTGATATCATCGCGAAATTGGGAACTAATGTAATACTTTCAATGACATATTTATCGATTTGTCTGATTAGCTTGCGTATTTAGGTTAACACAATCCGAGATTACCTAGTGACCATTTCCAAACAACAGAAAATCCCGGCATTGGCTTTTGATGTGGCTGGATTTAAACAAGAGGTAACAATTTTGGAGGTACTTTTAGGATAAATTTCGGTGTACAGCTCCCTTTAATTTTCTTTGGTCTCGCAAACAGATTTTTTAAATTTTTTTTCAAAGCAATTAAAAAAGCGAGAAAAAAATAACTTTTAAAAAATTATGGAGGAAAAATATTATTTATTAAAAATTACAATCAACAAACATATTTTTTTGGTCGAACAGCGTGGAAATATCAGCAAAGTTTGTAGTTTTTTGCTATTAGTTAAGTGAACTACCAGAAAAAAACAATCTTTCAATGGTCTCTTTGTTTAATTTAGGGCAAACTGACAGGTGCACACCGAACAAGTTTTATTGTTGCAGACTGGGCCAATCATCCCAGTTTGGCCACTGACTTTTGCAATAAAAATCAGTTTTTTCAGCAAATGAAAGTATGATTTTGATTTTTGAACGGCTGTAAATTGTGATACTTTTGATTCAAAAGTTGACGATCTTTTATGGAAATTGTTTCTAGCTATTACGGCAGCTTTATTTCCGACTTGTTTTTGCAGACTAGACCTTGCAATTCGTCCCCCTAACGCTAGAACGACTGTTTGTACTAAACTAAGCGTCTTGCTATAAAAAAAGTTTGCTTTTTTGCGGAAAATTCTTTAGGTTGTATGTGCGTTAGCTAGAACTCGGTCTGGTTTTTTTTACAAATATTTTTTTTAGCTTTAAAGCTTATCAGACGCAGAATTAAATACCCTTTTTTAAATTAAATTAAAAAGCAAAAAATCCCTGCAGACATGTTAATTCATAATCCGGATTTTTTTAAATTGATGGCGCTTACCTGTTTCCTGTGGCTCACTTTTTTAAATTTCATAGTTTTAAAAAAGCGTAATATCTCTGAAACCAATTAGCACCGAAGAAGCCTGTAAAGACTAAACAAACAGAGAAAAAATTGACTTGACAAGTATTTTTTGCAAAAAAATGAATTCTGCGCAAATTTTACGTTAAACGCTAATAACTAGGATTTAGTCAATGTTTAGACCGGTCGGCTTAAAGTGGAGTAAAAAATAAAGCAACAGGAATTTTTCTTTCTCCAAAAGATTTATAAATTCTAAGACTGTAATCTAACAAGCCTAAGTGACTCCAACACTAAATTTCAAACTCTTGCAATATGAAAAAAAGTTCTATCTATTTTCATTAAAAAAATTTTCGCAGATAGTTCAAATCCACAATCGTTATCGCTACCATCATGAAGCAGGACAATTGGTTCAAGACCCTGCTTGCGAAATGTCTGCAAAAAGATGGGCTGATTCTCTAGCTTCTCGAAGGGCTTGCCTGGCTCATGAGCCCGTCAGAAAGTAAATAAATTTTCAATTGAAAACTCAAAAAGAAATCAAATATCAAGTATTTTAGATTTGGTGAAAATCTTTTCTTTTTTGCTAACTCCAACTACTTCACAGACCCAAAAACCATGGCTGAAGCAGCAGTGCACAGTTTCTACATGGAAGCTAGAGGGTATACCTATTATAACTCCAGAGTGGATACCTACAGGCATGGCCATTTCACCCAGTTGGTCTGGAAGTCGAGCAGAAGGATAGGTGTAGGGGTGGCTATTGGCGCATTTGGTCCAGGCAGCGGTGGGGCTTGTCTACCCAAAAGGGCGGGAGGCTACTTCCTTTATGTGGTTGTGAAGTACGACCCTCCGGGCAATGTCCAACTGCCAGGACAATTCGAGAGCAATGTTTTGCCGGTGGTCAGGTGAACAAGAGATGCTGGAAATGTATGCGTTCAATGTGCATAATTTATTGATTTTTGATTTTTTTGAGAACGATGTAATAAAGTTAACTAGCAAAAGCACAACACCAGTGGCACCATGTACACTAATGTACTAATTTCGGCTTTTTTATGCTAAATATTATTTGTATGACATCATCCATGTAGTTTTAAACTGTTCGCTATGTAAGTGCAACTAGCAATTCATATATACTTTTTTCTCTCTCTTTAACTTGCTGCTTTATGCTGTGATAAACACTCATGATGTGCTTCCTTGCCATATACTTCCTTGTGCAGGCTGTGTGCTTGTTTTTGACTCAATTGGCAAAAGCAAATTTAATTAAAAATGTCTGTTGAGTCACTTCTAAAAAACGATTTGTGCGTGTTAAAGTGCAAAATATTTTATGCTGTTAGTGGATTTTTTAAAGTATTTTATTTTATTATGCAAAAAGCGGTAAGCCACAATTTGTAAAAATAAACTATTACACGAAAAGCTTTTATTTACTGAAAATTTTCATTTTTTTTCGAAAACAAACTGTGTATGAAAATATGAAAAACTAATAATACCGTATTCTCTCTAATAGAACCACACCCCTCAAGGGGGGTCGTGAAATAGAACCACACTCTCTATTTGAACCACACTCTCTAATAGAACCACACCCCTTAAGACCCTCCAGCTGCGCCAACGGCCGTCTAACTCCAATGGATTGTCGAAGCTTCGGAAAATTTCTCGAAAAAGCTCATCACTGAGTCATTCAAATCGTGCGGTGTTTCCAATGCTATCGATAGATGTGAGAACGACGCCACCCACTGCTTCAAGAAAGTTGGGCCGGTCCCGAGTGGACGAGGCAAGGTGAAGCTCGCGCGTGATGTAAAAAAGTTGGCTGAGCTGATACGAGTAATCGATCTCGAGTAAGCGCAAGAGAATGTGTTTAATTAAAAAGATATATCTCTAGAGTCTTGATGAGCTTTGGGACCTGTTCTGGTTTAGGGGGACGCCCGATTTTCAGTAAATATTTGTTTTTATTTTTCAGGCCGATCAAGTTGATTATGGTGATCAGGGTGACCAAAATCCCTATGATCTACATAATTACTTACTAAACTATTCATATAGGTTATTGATATAACCATGACTGCCATAATCAACAAAAATAAATAAAAAAATATGGTAAAAAGTGGACGTCCCCCCTAAACCAAACAAGTCCGAGTTTTGTCGTAAATAAAGAATTTATGTGCGGATGCTGCAATGCTTGAATATCTTCAGAAGGTTGAACAATAGAACTACACTCTCTATTTGAACCACACTCTCTAATAGAACCACACCCCCGAGGGGGTTGAAAAATAGAACCACATGTGGTTCTATTAGAGAGAATACTGTATGTTACAGTCGGCTCTCGATATAAGGCGATCTCTCGGCACTGGTCAAAGGTAATGTCATATCACACCCATATAACACACCTCAATTTAAAAACTTTTTTATTACTGACTTTTTGTTTGTAAAGTATGTTTTTGTGCGACTCGAAAAAAATCTCAAAATAAACACCCGTTTTGGGACTTTTTGAAATAACTATCGAATTTTTCGTATGTTATTCTACAGTTATTTGTTTTTGACTACAGTTTTGTTCGGTTATAACTGTCGATTATGAGATAAAAAAGTTAGAAATAAAAACGTAAAATTGATGCGTGCTATATGTTACTGACTTTCTTGTGCCGAAATCACTGCAAAGTTCGCGTCATATTGCGAGTTACGTTCTAACCAGGGTTTTCGTGATATGGATTTTAGAGCAATGATATGATTTTTTTGATAATAATGAGATAGGGTTGACATGATATCACCTCAGGTGATATGGTTTCAGCTAAAATTTCATGTCATATCATCTGATATGACGTCTAATTCAATGAATGTGTTTGACATGATATTGATATGACCGCACTGACACGACACACGCGTAATGTGATATCATATCATGATGATACCACGATAGTCTATGATATCAAGTGATATCAGCAGTTTTACTTTTGACGGTGTGAAAATGATCATTCAGATAGATTCATTATTAGTTATTAAAAAATCGGGCATTCAAATAAGTAGAACGTTGCGCATTCAAATAGTACACATCTTTTCACTGTTGTTAAACTGCTTTCTGTCTCCAAACCTTGGGTGTGAACTTCATTGACTTTGGCCAAGTTTGAAAGAAGCCCCTTTAGAGAGAATAACGAGGCTGGAATGCACAATTGTGAACAGCTCGAAAAAGAGGTTTTGACCACTTTTTGTGCTTCTCGACTCCTAAAACCCCTAGAAAACGTGTCGGTGGGAAACGGCGATTTTGGGGAAAATCTTTTTTTTGACCATTTTCGGCCAAAACCATGATACCAAAAACCATGATTTTGCTTTTTGCCTGTTATACCATGTTTTTCAACACAGGTCTTGGCAAAAAGAGCCTCTAGATGCATTTTTGATCGAGAGTCTTGCTCGGAATTATGTCTAAGGTAAGTGAAGGTTAGCCCCTTCGAGGGCGCAGGGGCTTAGTTGCTTGGGGTTGAGATGCGCACACCAACATACCTTAGACACAAATCACTCGAAAGTGACTCTGGATGCATGAAAAAGCATGCATACTAAAGTTTATTTATGCGGTAGGCCCCAGTATTCAAAACTATGTTCAACCCCAAATTTGCACTTTTTTCGACTACAGGTATCATGGTTTTGGCCAAAATATTTAAAAAAAATTCCCGAAAATTGCCGCCCCCACCTGGAAACACTTTTTCTAGTGGTTTCAGGGGACGAGAAGCACGAAAAAGTGGTCATAACCCCTTTTTTCGAGCTGTTCACAATTGTGCAGTTTAGCCAATAACGAGAGAATAAAGAGAGAGAATAAATAACAGTACAGGGTGACCTTAATTCACCGCCCTTTTGTTTCGGTGATTGTTTTTGTAATTTTCAAATCATTTTGCAATATTTTTCTTTCATTAGACATAGGACCTTCTGAGCTTTTGTTCAACATCTCATTACTTATCTTTCGTTAGTAGTTTTACTTTTTTCTGAACTGTAAATTTTTGGTAATTTTTCTTCCTTTCCGATATAACTGAATATTTTATCAAGCGAAAAGCTTGTGTCTTTGGACGTTAACCATCGGTTTATCGATTACTTGTCCATTATCCTGTCATTTTTTATCTTTAAAATTGCGTTATAGCGCTGTGCACCCCGAACCAGATTATTGTCCACACTTTTTGCTTAATTAGATTTCAGGTAAGGAAAAAAATCACCAAAACATTTTAAAAGTCAGTAAAAAATTAAACAGGGCTTTCGTGATATAAGCATGATGGTGACACGGCAGTTGACATTTTTATGGCTAATGTGCCACCAACTGTAGATCCGTTCTTCAGCACAGATAGAGAAAACAGTTGATTAATACTCAGCTGAGTTTCAAGACCAGGTGTTGAAAAACAAAAAAAAAATAAAAGCTTAGGTGTGCCGAATGAGTAGTAAAGACTATTTTCGGCAGTTTCGAAAAAAAACCACTCTCATCTTTGAAATATTGTTGATATCACATGATATGAGCAGGGTTTCCAATAATGACAGTGACACTGACAGTGACAATGACAGTGACATCAAAGTGTCACTGTCAGTGTCATTTTCACTCATGTGTCACTGTCACACTGACGTCACATTGACATTGTTGACGTCATTGTTGCTGTGTTACTTTCATAACAAAAAGGATATAATTTTCTATGTTTCTCAAACTTTATTGGCTGCGAATATAATCAACAAGACTAACGAATGACCTTGTGGACATCTCTTGTTGTCTCTGCTTCATGTTGTCGATAAGAGCATCAAGGGTAGCATTCGAATTTTCCGTTCGGCTTTCTTGATTTGTGTCTTCTGGGACGGTAGGCAGCTTGAGAAAACAGTGTCAACAGAACATCAAATGAAACGAAAATACCATTTGATTTTTACGCTCAGCAGCCATTCTAAGTTCGGCGTCATTCATAGCATGAGAAGTCGAAGAGTCCAAAGCGGTAGCAATTGTGAAGACTTGATCGAAGCATATTCTGTTCTTTGTCAACACACATTCGAATCTTTCTTTGATGGCAGTAAGAAGTTTTGACGATCTTCCACCCTAGAATTTGTTTATTAAAGAAGTCACTAGGGTAACAGAAATACCTCAGTTCTCGTGCACTTCCTACGCTGTAGGCATCAACGTCTTCAATGGCTGCATTTCTCCAAAAGACTGTTTGGCTTAGCTGCGCTCATGCAATTTCTGTAATAAATCTAGTCAAAAGCGGAAGCAAACTTATACCAGATATATGTACCTTCTTCAATCTGGGAGAAATTTCCACCTTCCTTACGACAAAATCATTTTCTTGTATCTCGAGAAGTAAATAACATTATTCTTGCGTCGGCATTGCAAGCACATCTCCAAAGGCTGAGTAGAATTAGGCTATTCTGAAAATAGACTGGACATGTATATAAGCCGAGCTAAGATTATTTCCCCAAGCACGAATTTTGTAATTGAAGCGTTGCTCAAGGTCTAAGTTGACAGCAATGTGATGTGATATTTCTGTGCCTCGAGTCCGGATGTCGCCGAACAACAGTCGTTTTATTAGTCATCTCCTTTTCAAACAAATGTTCACGGAAGGTAACTGAAAGAGAAGCAACCTCTCGACAGACATTGTATCCTGCTCTCTTGAGTCCATTTAATTGAGTGAAACTTTGCTATGGTAGATCGAGCTTCTTTCTTTTGCCGTAACTGGACTGTCGAAAGAGTTGGCATCGGAACGCGAGTTATCCATATTATTATCTATAAAAAGAAGTAGTTTAAAAATAATAAAACCAGAGGTGTCAATTGACGTCACTGAAGTCAGTGTGACAGTGACTTTTCAACCACCTTCCTTTCCTTACCTTTCAACCACCTTCCTTTCCGAAATTTCCACCTTCCTTTCCACCTTGTCTTAGTCCCTCCCCAGGAATTGTCGATAGGTTGGAGGGTAGTGTAATGGCAGCACATTGGCCTGGTAATCCAAAAGAGCTGGTTCGATTCCAGCCACCACCATTTTTTCTGGACAATCAATAACACATTGAATGTCGACTGTACCGCCTTTCCTCTAATAGAAGCCTGGGGCTTCTACTTCGAATGCCCTCTCGGTAGGGTGCTTTTAATTACGGTATATGAATCCGTGTACAATACAAATCGATAAAACACAAAAACCGGTCACGGTTTTGTCAGAATCTTATCTAATATCATCTGAATGTACTCGTTTCATTTCACCGGTTCGCGTAATCCCTTTGGACTTTATTTCTTCAAAAATTGGTTGGCAAGCACTTTCGAGAAGCTAGAGATACAGCCTATTGGACATCCTGCAGTGTAAACTTTTTATATTATTTCTATTACTTCTATTATATCTATTTTTAACCAAAGGAGTCTGCAAGCATGAAATATTAATGTTTAATGATTTACAGAAAAATTGCAAAAAAAATCTCAGATTTCTAAAAAATTAATTCAAAAAACAGATACTTACAGCGCCATTTTTCCGTGCCTTACGTCAGCGTCTAGTTTAAAATTATAAATTGTAGCTTTTCAACATAATTACAACTGCTGTTGATCTGGTTAATTTCCCCCTAAACAGATTTGCTCATTAAAAACATCTGCTGGATTATATAAAATTCAAGAAAGATTGAATTTTAGACTTCAACCTTTTATAACTGTGAATAACCAACTTTTTTGAATTTCTAATTGCGTGTTTTTATTTTTAACTAAAATCAAAATTGTGTTTTTCAAAAACTGTATTTTCGTTACAAAAAAAAAAAAACTAATTAGATGGTTAAAAGTTAAGAATTAAAATATTTATTTACCTGAATTAACCAGACACTAAATTTTTGGCTTAATGACACACTGTCATTATCACCTTTTACCTTGTTTTAATCTGTGGTGTTTCAAGCTTATTTTTCATGCTCTTCCAAATCAACTATTAATTATTTTAATCTTTGAAAAACTTGTTTTGAATCTATGAAAAACAGGAAGCTAGACCATTTCATGAATGATTCTTGTCTGTGTAAATACCAAAGAATAAATTAACTTTTGGTCAAGTTCTTAGGATTGGTTATTTGCAAATAAATATATTTTTAGTAGCAATCATTTAATGCGCTATGAACCTTATTCATTAATATGAGTAATGTATAACCCTATTTCTTATTTAGATTCAACTACACCGACAATATAAAAAATTTTAAACAAAAACGTGCAGATTTTCATCTCGATGCTGAAAACTGCCTTGAAGTAAATTTATTTTTTAAAGGACTATGGTTTTTGCGCGCAGCGATTGCCCCCCCGCCAATTCAAAAAAATCCGAATCATTGGACTTCTATACGGATTTTTCAACTTGGTTTCTAAGAAAACTACACCTAAAATCAAATTCTAGGCCTTTTTGTTAGAAACCAAGCTGACAAATCCGTACAGAAGTCCAATGATTAGGAAAAAAATTTGAATTGGCGGGGGATAACCCTGCGCGCAAAAACCATGGTCCTTTAAATGCAGAAAACATCAAGATATTCTGTTTAGAAATTACGCGTCTTTTTATATTTTGCAAAATTTTTGAGACAAAGAATTAAATTTAGCGTTATTTTTTTTTCTTGAAACAATGTCCGCTGTTTTTACTTATCAAACTTTGATATAGCGGCTCCGAGCGGCAGTCACAAAGAGGTGTGGCGTTCGATCGAGGTTTGACTGCATTGGAAAAATTGTGTTCTAAAGTGCACCAAAATACAGATGAAAACAAAAGCATTAAAAATTTCATGTTAGATATATAGGATGGCGCAAAAAATTCGGGCTTGCATAAACCCCAAATCGGCGTGCATAAACCCCTTAACAGCCGGTTTCTGACTTTTGGGTGGCAAGCCCTCGGAAATCTCCGCAATGATGGGCGGCTGTGATTAAGAGCAAAGAGCACAAAAGTAACACAAACTGCTAAAAAAGTGAAAGGAATAGCAAATGTCCGTATTTTTAAATTTTTTTAAAGTGCTCGCATTTATTCTCGCCACCCTGTACTCTTGAAATTTTCAGATCTTATCCTAGTTTGAAGTTAAATATTTTAGAGAATTCTTCATTAAAGGTTGTTTTTGGTACTTTTCTTTATTAAACTTTATATGACAATTCTCCCTATTAGAAACACGCATAAACATTTATTATTGCTGCTAAGGAAAGCTTTCGTCTTAACTTAAAATTTGCAAGCTATGTCACAAAAAACCTAGCAGTACTGTATAGAGAATGTTCCCAGGGACAAGACTTTAAAATAGAATTATTTGCCTGATGTGTAAAGATATTTTTTGGATATGAATGCTTTCAGTTATGTTCGATTCATACCTTATCTTTCTGAATTATAAAAATAAACCGAATTCTACTGCCGTAAAATAATCTTTTTGAAATAATGCAACACTAACACGGAAATGACGGATCGTAAGTTTTGTTTTGTTAGAAGAGCTTTTTAAGCTGATTCTCGCGAGAAAATTTGTAAAGGTCGCCCAAAAGCACTTTGAAAATTGTCTGAATGGCACGACTCGATGATGCCATTCGAAAGATCAGCAAATTTTTGCACGACACAGCTGTAACTGAATTAAATAAGACTTCAATTTAAACTTTTTCATTTCTTACTTAGGATTAACAAGCATTCATCCTGAGTCAGATTTCGCCCCTCGGTTCATAACTATAAAATTGTTACAGTTAACTACGGGGCAAAATCGACCTCAGAAAAGTGGGTTTTGGGTTTAAAAAATGGGTTAAAAGTGGGTTTAAAAAAATCATGGGAAATTTTAGATTAATTTTTCTAAAAGGCCAAAAGTCAAAAATTTGAGGCTTTTCATATGTCAAAGTGACCGCTGGTGGCTGCTTTTTCCAATTGATGTACTGTATTTCCTCTTATTGTCCCACATGTCCGTTTATTTTTCAACCCTCACAGAACCCCGAAAATTTTGAGGTCATTCTCAAGATTTTTGGGTGCTCAACTAAAGTTTTAAAAGTATAATATGTAGAGCTCGTGGAAATTAAGAAAATGTGATAAACAGCTTTGCAAAATCTTGTTTCTAAGCTGAGATATAGGTCCTTTAAAGTAGGAGGTGTACGGGCTTATTAATGTATGTGGGTCTATTAGATGAACTACAGTAAGCGATGTGTTGCTTGCAAAAATTTGGGCATAAACACCAATTTTCTGGTCTGTCATATGCTTATCAAAGCTGCCCAGACATGTCCTAGTTCTGTATAACTACCCAATTCTTGGTCAATAATTATGGGGAAACTTTGTGAAGCTTACCCAGAAATTACAGGAGAAGAGGAGAAACTAGCAGCTTCCCTCCTATTCAAATTTGTTCATGTTGCAGCTCTTGAATTTTTCTACAACTCAATGATTAACAGAACAATGACATGTTCGAAAAGATATAAGCAGAAATACAGCAGGCCTGTTCAAAAATTTCAATTATTTTTCTGGGAAAAATTAAAGGAGTATTTGCAAAACATGCTTGGGCAACCTGTGTGCAACCTATTTTTTCCGGCTCAACACAACATAATTATCAGTGTTTTTAGATAATTAAAATTGCTTGCAGTCACTTTTGAGAAAAAAATAATTGATGGAGTGACATAAATTTTGGACACAAAATATTTTTATTCATTTTATACTTAAAAAGGGACCTGTTCTGGTTAAGTGGGGGGAGGGGGGAGTATGATGTTCGGCCCATGTTCCTGGATTTTAAGTCTGATTTGTTCTGGCCGTGATTCTCATGGAAATCATGTTTGTACATGAATTCTTATTAATTTCTTATTAAATTTTCAGGAAAGACCTAAACTCTTTGTGAAAATAATGAATTTTTTTTCGGTTGCCTGAATTACATAAAAGTATTGAGAGAGTGGCTACAAGTTAACACTTGACTCAACAATTAAATCCTATAATTATTAAAGAAAATTCCTTTTGTCTAGCTGCTATACAACCAAGAATTCAGAAAATTGATGATGTGAACACAAACGGTGTTAAACATATTTTTCTTTAATTTCATAGTTAAATAGAAAGGATTTCTCAACAAGTTAACTAGCACTTCTGCCACAATAGTGATGTAATAAAGTCAAGAAAAACGAACTTTTTTTTAAGTTTCACTTTTCCTAAATATCCTGTGCGTTTAATTTTCAAGCCTGTTAGAGAGTGTCCTAAGAGCGTAGACATTCATTGATGCATGCGCGCTTATATCTAAAAATTTCAGTGCCACAGTGGAGGCGAAAGTTCTATCATAAAGCAAACAAAGTTTAAACAACATAAATTTGTGACAAATCCTGAAATGTTAAATTACTGGTTGATGCTAGTTTTTAAACTAAAGTGATTCATGTAATCGTTTTTTTGGTTCCAAATACTGTTTGCTTACATGTAAAGCGGCCTTGTTTTTCAGAGGTAGTGTTTTAGCCCCATCATGAAATTTCGTAATCTACAATAAGCCCAAAAATTACACCATCCAATAATAATAACAACGGACTCCATTGAATAGAAGCAAGCCTCTGAAATTCAAACTGAATTATTTTTGTTAATAAAGCAGGGCTCTCAGATTTTTTTTCAGAAGGAAGTACATTTTGACTATTTCTGAAATAAATGTTATTTTATCAAGTGCATATTGCCATTTCGATGCGAAAAATTAATAATTTTTACGTAAGACTTTAAATAAAAAGATGCAAGTCTATTTAAAAAGTACATTTGAAAGGCCTTTAACAAAGTGACAAATTTTTGATTCTTCTTAATACAATCTTTAACGAAGACCTCAAAAATATCGATAAAAGTTGAATGCTATAAATTTTTATATTTTAATTTTAACCTAATTGTAGCTAAAAAAGAAAAGCTAGAGAACCAAAGTTATTGGGCTTGATCACTGAATTTATCGTAGCTCATGAAACACTGTTACAAAAATATGGATACAGATTTTTTTTAAATTTTCTACTGCTTCATGACTCTTGCCAGATGTAAAAACTTCGCAATTTACATGCCATAAACCAAAACCAACTATGTAAAATTACTGTTTGTCCTTTTATACTTACTTAATTTTTTAAATTGTCAAAACACACCTGGCACTAAACCTTGTAAACAAGTAATTACTAACCAACTGGAATAAACAACTAAAGAGCAACTTTTCAAGCGTGTACTTTTTTCCACTGGGTATTGAAATAAAATTATTTTTTTCAGGTTTCTCTACAAACATTAACTAGCAAAACAAGCCTATAGTTCAGTTCAGCTGGAAATGTGACACTTTTTTATTATTCTCTTTTTTGCTTAAGCTCATGCTCGACCTATCCACCGAATGGCTAATTAATGGAATGGAAAAAAAGAGATGGGGGAGTCAAGCACGCGCTTATGGAACGCCTATTCCCCATGGGGATTGATAAGCAGCTGGGTGTTTGATAGCTGCTTTTATTATTGTTTTAAATTCACCTCTACTAAGCACCCTTTAAATTTTAAGGACAAAGCTATTTAAGATGCATTACCCAGGAAACATAATCTGCCTTTTCTTCATATAATTTTGACGTAAATGTTGAAAATATGGTTTACCGCTCTAGTTTTGGTCTCAACTCCTAATCTTCAATAAAATTTGCTCTTCTATTGGAATTACGGTGTTTATCAATATACTTTTTCATTTTTATCATAGTAACTTTGTAGAGTGTTTTTATATGGGCTAATGTTTTAAGTTACGGAAACTCTGGAAAGTAAATGAACAAAATCGACAATTTTCAACTTAATATATTGGGTCGATTTGTAATTATAATTATTTAGGATTTTTATGACATTTTTACTCCTTTCTTAATTATTTTTTTCCTGTTCATTTTAGTGATTCTCGCAGAAACCATTTTTATCTTAGCAATGTCGATTTAAGAAAAGATGCGCAAGCAACTAAATTCATTAGGGTCCACCAATCAATTGCTGATTAAACATGGAAGCTTTACGGAACCCCTACCGACTACCACGTTTATCCATCGCTCAAGAACTGGCAGTCATAGATTTTGAGTGGGATTTTGAGATTTTGAGTCGGGAAAGGCATTTGGTGAACTCGTTGCTGATAGCAGAGCCTGGATAGCATCAAAGAATTTTTACTCCTTCGCTAGCAGAATCAATCTTTTGCCTGTAAAAGGTAGTCAGTAATTGAATTTAGTCTGGAATTTTGTTTCAAGATAAACTTTAAAACATTTTTCCAGCGATTTTAGTTTTTATTTGTTGAATAAAATAGTAAAAGAAGAAAAATAGTAGACAATTATGCGCCAAGCCAATACATTCGACCGGTTGTTAAAAGTAGAGAAGCAAAACGTTAAAAGGTAACCTTGTCATTTAAAGTACAAGTAGATTGGGGTAAACACTCTACTCTATTTTTACACCCTATGAAATTTGGAAACGCACATGCGTTTTAGGATTTTGAATAAATATGCAAAAATGCATATTTTCTGTTCCCTGACATAAGTCCTTAGCGTGCCCATATTTTGTTCAGTAATTTTATATTCAGTTTCAACGTCCATATGAGTGTACTACTAATACTGTAAGTGCAAATTAGTGTTATTGTTGTTGATGGTCTTCATTTGTTGACTGCGGCTGTATTGTTGTAATTGCTAGGTGGAAATTGGCCAGCTTTTAATTAGCACTTTTTGATTTCCGTTAAAAGTAGGAAACCCCGCCTTCTTTTCAAGCAAAATACGTGTTTGTGGCAAAGGAAGGAAACCAAATCTTTTATTTGGGCAAAAATATTCACTCCTCCTAATCATTCTTTGTGGCACACTGGTTGGGGCACCTAGCTCACACACATATCTATTCTTTATGGCTTAGATTTTGAGTGGGAGTATGTCTTTGAGTATAAAATAGGCAAAATTAGTCCTTGATTTTGAGAGCTAAGATAAGAGCTTAATATTGCCTTCGGACTAAATTTGTCTAAAGTATGAATAGCTCAAAATTTTTGCTCTTTTTGCAACTTATTGCTTATTGTCGTTTCTGATAAATTGAATTTGAATTGATGCTTCCCTTACAAGATTAAAAAACACTTGAATGGAATTATTTATGGCTGAATTCTTTTTTCTAATGTTCTGACGATAGCTTTGTTCATAAGAAATTTTCTCACAGATAATATCGGCAGAAAAGCACTCCGAAAAGTTATTAAGTGAAATAATACTTTTTCTTATTGCTTTTTGTTGAGCAAATAATATTTGAAGCTGCAAAATTTCTTTTTTTTATTCCTTGAGAATTTCATTTATCACCAAAATTATTAATATTTGAAAAAATTTCCAACAAACCAAATAAGTGTGTGAATTATTGACTTAGCGTTTTTCCATTTTCTCACTGATAATGTACCACATATAATTTGTCTGGTTCAAGCCAAACTTTCCAACATTTCCGACTAGTTCTTAAATGCATGGTTTATTAAGACTACAAATTTGTCTGTACAATTAATTAGTAGTGTGAGAAAAAGGTTGTCTTAAGCTTTTTGTTGCGTGTAAGTGTAATTTGTGCTTTGTTAAGTTTTATATTCTTAACCAACTAAAGCTTCTCCATTTTTTAGACATCATCATATTTTAGTCGTCCTAATTGAATTGTGTGGTTGACTAGTTCTTGTTGTCTCATCTCCAAAGCAACTATGATTTGGTCTGGTGGTCCTTGCTTTTCTGTCGTTGTCTACAGTATTGTGTCCAGTCTTTTGCTACTCATTTGCATGGCAGATTCAGCAGTGGCCGCGCCTTCAACTATGTACTTAGTGAGTCTTTTTTCTTGCATTAATTGGTCTCTATTGTCAAATTTTAATGCGTTCAAAGGTCACCGGAAATAACCCAAAAACATTTTTTTGTTGAAAAAGTAAATAAAAAAAACATGCTGAAAAAACCCTGTTTGATTGAAAAAGTGCCAATAAATAAGAATTGACTGTTAATTTTCAATAAACTAAAGACAAATTTTCATTTATTAATATTCATTTGTTAACATCTGTTAGAATGTGTTGTTGTTGGAATAAAGCTTAAAGGTACATAGTAAATTACCGTGTGACACGCTAAATAATTAATGCATGTTTGCATGTTTATTTGCTTTCTATCTGATTAATTAATAACCAAACATGTTTTCAGCAGTCCAGAGTACCAAATGAAAAGCAAAAAATGTGGTTTGGCCGGAAGAGCGCAGTGAAGTAGACTTCCCTTATCCCGAACAGCAACTACTACTTGAACCCAAACCAGGAAAGCTTCCTCATCTGCTCAGGAGTTAGATGGCAACAGCGCTGCTTTCATGGACAGGAATGCGTTTAGAATGAGTTTTGGCAAAAGATCTGGTGAGGCTGGCACAATGGTCGACCCTAATGTGTTCAGGATGAGCTTTGGCAAAAGAAGTCGATGGGTTGGTTATTTTGTATAAAATATTTTTGTATAAGTTTTTTATTGTGTAATTTTTAGGCTTATCCCATCTCAAGAATACCTCTATCAGCAAACACCCCATGGATGTTGTAATATAACTGCGGCTGTCAAATAAATTTAAAACAAATAATAGCTTAATGAGAAAAAAGTGAGCTAATACTCCTAATCCATTGGGCTCTCGTTAATTGCTACACTCATTACTTGAACTGTAATTGTAATTTGTTATTGTTTGTAATAATATGTAATTTAATTTAACTTATTAGACTAGTGTTTTTTACATATATTATATCAAAAAAGTTGTATAAAGAGTGTTAAACAGTTTTTTAGCAAATTCTTAAATTGTTACATTTAAAATTGTTTTCGCAAACACCGAAACGCTATCTGGTTACTTTAGAAAGAAATTTTGCGGGACATTTTATGATTTATTTTAGAGTTGTAAAACGAGAATATTCTCGTTTAATAATAAGAATAAACAGACACAGAAATACGAAAAAGATAAGAAACAAAAATAAGTCTATTTCTGCCACGAAAACATTTTTTTCACGAAAAGGCTAAAATGCGCCACATAAAGAATTGTTTGTATGCCACGAAAAAAAATATTTGGTAGTATGATTTAGCTTTGTCGTTGCATATTTGAGCCTTTTGCATGGTTTTTTTTCGTGGCACATAGCCTGTTACCTTTTTTTCGTAACATAAATAATAATAGCATATTTCAGCTTTGGCTGTTTTCATTGACTATTTATTATCAATGCTAAAAAGCCCAGAAATAATTAAGAATATTCTTGAAAGTAAAACAGCAAAAGATTCTGCTCTGGCTTTTTTTCACAACTCTCATTCATTTAAATTTGACTAGAAAAACGAGCTCTAGACTTCAAATGGCTTCTCGTTTTATAGAGAGCGTCGACTGTACAAGCTTTCTGTAGTTCTAATAAAGTTCTTCTGCATTCGAAACTCTTTTAGGCTCTTGTCTTGTAACAGTACAAACCTTCCCCTTCCATACTGTCCTTTCCAATGAAATCTTTTGAAGCACATATATAATTAAATTTCTTTGCTATTTGAAGCAGGAATCCCAGCAAGACTCTTTATCAAAGAACCTCCGAATAACGAACTCCAAGGGACCGGTCCGAGAAAGAAGTTATTGGGAGGTTTCGTTAATAGGAGGGTAGAATGTGCTTGACTACATAATCCGTAGGTTAATGAAAGTAACCATCCTTAAAACCGAATTTTGTTCAATTTTAACAATAACATTTGAAAAATATCAATGGTTAGACGTAAAGTAAAGGTCTACCAAAAAAGGTAAATTATATTTGGTAAACGGCACGTTTGGTTAAAAAACTTTTGGTGAAGGCAGATTTAATAAAAAAAATTTTTAGTAAAGGCATATTCGATGAAAGTTCCGTGTGTGTGTCACATAACCTGTGACACAAAAGAAACCTGAAAAGGCCGTTACCAGAATTTTGTTTAACCAAGTGTGCCTTTATCAATTTTCTTGCTAAATGGGATGGGACTTTATCAAAAAAAAATTCACCAACAGTTTTTCACCATATGTGCCGTTTACCAAATATCCATTAGCTTTTACGGTACGCCCGTAAAGCAATTCAATAAATTATTTTGTTTGAAATTTTTCTGCTTGACTTCCAAAAAATGGCATTCACTTTTTGCCAGAAGTTCTTGACATGGTAAAAAAGGATACATATCAGAAAATACAAGCTACACAACAGGAAACAAAAAGGCTAAACAAATAAATTATTGCAGTCCAAATAATGTGTTCAAAATAGCTGATGTTTCGTTTCAGGACACATATAATTTTGAAGAATTCGTCAATGAGAGGGCCTTTTGTAAGAGCAGGACCGAACTTTGTGGTTCGTTATTGGGAGGTTCCATTAATAGAAGGTTCGTTAATGGGAGCTCTTTAGGTAATTATTTTCTTTGTAAGCCAACCAAATATTTTTTAAAGTTCGTTAATGAGAGGTTTTCGTTAATCGGGGGTTCGTTATTCGGAGGTTTGACTGTAGTAAAAAAAATTAAAATACCTCAATATAAGATTGTTCACATTGGCAAGCCAATTTTAAATAGGAATGAAGATAGGATTTCTTAAATTATTTTAAATATTTTAAAATTGTTTTGTACTATATTATGATAAAAACAAAAAATTTTGCATACTTAGATTGCAGTCATTAAACTTAAATGGTCTGCACCTGAACCTGGTCCACACCACCCCCTAACTCGGCCCAATAACTTTTCTTTGTCGCAGACGAAGATTTGGGTGACTGGACTAAAACCTTAAGTTTGTTAGAATCACAGAGAACAGAAATATTTTGGTCTCATAAATAAAAGCTTTTTTTTCGAAGATTTTAAAAGTTGTATCTAATGCACCGTGTAAAGATTCTAAAATTTTCTTCTAAAAATAATGACAAAATAGTGAGAAGTGGAGCCTTTTTGATATGTAAAAAGGTAGTCTATTGAGGGAACTAAAGTATCACTTTTTTGATCAGTTCCGGCTTTTACCAATTAAAGCACATTACACATCTACAAAGAGAATGATAATCCACTGTTCTTTGAAATATATATATGTTTTTAGTTGTTCTATTTACTTTTAGTAACGCTTTTAGGTGGTAGTAGTCTCCAGCCCAAAAATAATCATTTGATAATATGTTGGGCCAAATGTTGGTAGTACTATCTATTGTAGTTGGAGTTGTTTTGGTTGGTAGTGCGCCAGTGACAGTCACTGATGAAGATGTAAATAGATGCTACACAAACTTGGTCAACAAGCTAAGAACTCTTAATGGTGAATTTATAACCCAGGACCAAGGAGTTCAGGTTCAATTTTTGGATTATTTAAAACGGCAATAGTATAGAATAACCCCCCCCCCCAAAATCGGACCCTTTAAAAATTGCTGTAACTACCCTTGCAAACAACAAGTCTATGCTTAGCCCTTAGGCTTGGGAGTAGGCCAGCCTACGGAAGATGTGACTAATAAAGAGTTTACGCATATTTTCCGGGGTCTGGGACATAAATTTGGGCAGTCTTTACTTAAGTTTTAGAAGAAAAAATTGGGGGGGGGGGTATTCTATACTAGGATCGTTGAAACAACTGCCCACTAGTTAAATTAAAGCGAAATTTCAGCAAGACGGCGAAATATTGGACGGCCGGCCGACGGCCGGCCGTAAGAAAAAATATTCCGGACGGCCAGTTGGACGACCGGTAAAAACGTCTAGGACGAAAGTTAAAGCAGTCAATGGAAATCAAAAACTAGATTGGAAGATGACATGTTTGGTACCATTCCCTTGCCTATTCTCTCTTTTATCAAATAGAAAAAAGATTTATTCGAAACGGTTTGGCATAGTTATGGCCAAATCAAAACCGGCGGCGAATTTGCTTAACCCTGTATCTATTTAGTGGGGAAATGCAGGAAAATAGTAGGAAAATCAGGGACCTAGTTGTTTTATATACTACCTGTGGCAATCCTATCTGTGGCGAAAAAATTGAAAGTTTAGAAATTTAACTGCCTGAAATTTGGCTTAGCAAAACAATTGGATAGCGGTGACGAGGCGAAACCTGAATTTTAAATAACCTTTCTTCCGAAGACACTTCAACAACCAAATCAATCAAAAGTAACATAAATATGACGTCGGAATCGGCAAACTTTAATCAAAACAAAAAGTATCGTATTA
Organism: Ditylenchus dipsaci; assembly: GCA_004194705.1. Taxonomy (NCBI): domain Eukaryota; kingdom Metazoa; phylum Nematoda; class Chromadorea; order Rhabditida; family Anguinidae; genus Ditylenchus; species Ditylenchus dipsaci. The sequence goes on along the minus strand of SADC01000022.1, from coordinate 63,122 downwards.
TCTGTATTAAACGGGACGGCCCGTTTAATTTTCAACCCCTCGAAAATCGGATAATTTTTTTGATCAACATTTTTGGCTGCTCAACCAAAATCTGAAAAGTATAATCAATAGAGCTTGTTGGAGTTAAGAAAATACAATAAACAGCTTAGTGAAATATTCACTCTGTTCCGAGATATAAACCCTCAAAGTCGAGGGGGCCCGTTTAATAGATATAATAAATAGGTTTTAATTCCGACTTTGACGAAAATTTAATGTACAGGGTGCGCCAATTTTTTCGCACGTATTTGTTTTGGCCATAACTTTTTTGTTTTTCATGATTTTGACGTAATTTTTTTTTAAAAGAAAGCTGAGACTCTAGGCAATCGAACCGTACCAAACATTGACAAAAAAATTTATTTGAACACCACTTGCTGTTGGTTACAAGAACTGTGCTGGTAACCAAACCTTATTGCCAGTCTTCTTCTTTCGATCAACACTTTCTTGGCTTTTGAACTTTGCGTACCAACCCCACAGCCTCTTCTTGTCAAAGCTCCCTCCGATATCGAACACCGAATGCTGTGACACTTTTGCCTTCTTCGATGAACCATTCGACGAATTTTGACTTGTCTTGAACTGTGTAGGTCATGGCTAAAAAAAGAAAAACTAGACCTCTTACTTAATCACAATTTTAGTGTGTACGACAAACAAACATAAACAAATTTGGTACGGTTCGGTTGCCTATAGTCTCAGCTTTCTTTAAAAAACAAAATTACGTCAAAATCATGAAAAACAAAAAAGTTATGGCCAAAACAAATACATGCGAAAAAATTGGCGCACCCTGTAAAAGGAACATTTTCAGCAAACACTTTTTTTCTTTTACTCACTAATCTCCGAACCTGTTATATATTACTGTTTATGGAATTATTTCAGATGGCTAACACAGCTTTTGACATGTACTTGGTGGAGAACAAAACACTAGAACAAATTGCTGACTATTTCAAAACTAATGTCAACAATTTGGGATTCACTCCTGAGCAGACTGGAATGGTAGATTTTCTCCACTTTTTAATCACATATTTTTATTTTAACAAATTAAGTTCACCGATGTCTACTCCAAAGTAGTCAGTATTTTGGGAAGTGAAGAAGCCACTACCCAACTTTACAAAAAAGCTCTCAAAACTACTTTCGACTTCATCGCAAATGACAAGGCTAAGGTGAAGTCTTTTCATTTTTTCAGGAAAGCATTGTCAACATTTTCATATTGTTAATGTTAGCGTTAAATTAATTGTATTAATGTTGGTTTTATAGACAGATGAAATGATTGGTCAGTTGCGTGAGCAAGGCGCTTCAATAAACACTATCAAGCAGCGAAGTTGTCAACAAATATTCACTTTGACCACTCTTGAAAAGGTATTCAGGTTAGGGGCAGGGCGCAGATCTCAAAATCATTAATGGCCTGTTCAAATACTAAAAGTGAAAGTAAGGAGGGGTTCACAATGCAACTCACTCTCACTTCCATTCTTAGGTGTTCACAATGCTTATTTTCTTTTGCATAAAACGAATCAAATTATTGTTTCATTCTTTAAATTTGTTGATAATATTGCAGATTACGACCAAATTATGTGAAATACAAACTATATTTGAAATACTGTGAAACCTCTATTAATAATCCTGGGTCTATTATGGAAATTTTACTGTTTATCAAAAACTGTCCAATAAGCAATCTTTAGTCGTAATTTACAATATTAAAATGATTAGTTAAATGAAAAATAGAAAAAAAAACCATTGTGAACACCTGAGAGTAAGAGGGAGAGTAGATATGAGAGTAAAGCGCGTTCACGATGACAACTCACTCTCACTTTCACTCTCAGTATGTGAACAGGCCATAAACCAACGACATTTGATCCACTGCACACGGCATGTAAAACACGTCGAAACTGGAAAACAACCACTTTTTGTGCTGAGACCATAAATTCGAAAATGATGTTTTGGTTTACAAACTGCATTTTCGTTGGTAACTTTGTGCCATATAGTAATTTTTTAGACCGACAGATTTCTTAAAGTCGAGCTATCGTTTAAAAAAGATCGACCAAATAACATTATAAATATAAAAAGTTTTATCAAAAAGGAGTTTGGACTTGACGTTTTGCATAGCCAACTTCTAAACTTCAAATGGCTAATGAAATTTCTGGCCGACCATATGGTAGAATTTTCCTTTAGCTTTCTCATGGGTTCTTTGAGTAAAAATGCTCTGTCAAGTTATAAATTATTCTAGTGGTTTTATAAAAATTTCGTGTTATTAGCGAACTAAAAAACCCTATATCTTTTTCTAACAAAGCGTAATTAATTACAAAATCAGAATCCTTGCAACTTTTTGGACTAGACTGACTAAAGAACAAAATTACTAAAAATTTGAAATAAAGCCTTAGGAGGGAACGAACTTGAGGGGGGGGGGGGGTTGTCATTTTAAAAACAGCGGAAAATACGAATTTACGGGACCTGTTCTGGTTTGAGGGGACGCCCATTTTTGCCATGTACTAACCCCACCCCTTCCTCATACCATAAATACCTGATTTGGATAACACGTTATTTTTAGAAAAAGGAAATGACCATTCAAATAGCTGCTAATATACCGGAACAATCTCGTGAGGCAGTCAAAAAAGAATTCAGCAAAATCATGAAGATATAAACCAATGAAGTTAGAAGTTGTGGTGTTAATAAAAACTTTTATACCCGTGTTTGTCAACTTATGCAAATATTATTACAATTACAAAAATACGACTTCTTCGTCCATCTCTTCTTCAGTCTCCTCGTCTTCTTTCTCTATTAAAATATCTTGGTGATTGGCCAGATTGTTTGTGCTAGAACAGGAGGCTTGATCCATGAGCAGTAGCAGACTGTCCCTGAGCTTGCTGGAAGTGATCTTGGAAAAGGCAGCTCCCCTGTTGCCTCCACCTGTCAAATGGCTATGAACTAGTTGGGAGAAGTACTCCTGAGTGTTGGAGCTGGACCTGCCTCTGTGCACACACCCACTCTCAAGACAACATTTGTGCAATCCGCCACTAAAACAATAGTACATTTGAATAAATTTATATATTAATAGCCGATAGTGTCTTTTAAAAGGGAAAGCACGTGATGAAACCCAGATTATTGTTTGCAAGTTTGTATTTTTTTCTCTTTAATCCATGGGAACCAGAGTCGGCCAAATGCAACCGATCGGCCACATGTGGTCAATTTTGTAACCCATCGGCCAAATTGTACCAACCCTGGTTGAAAAAGGCAATTCTTTCCTGTTTCCACACAAGAATCGTGCAGAAGAGAAGTTATACTTTAAGTTACCCTTTACATTTCTGAAGCTTTAAATAAGTACATTTGAAGGCACTTGTGCACTTGGGGGCCCTTTTTGGTTAACTGTAAGTATGGTTTAAACGTCTCCTAAGTAATTTTCATACGCCAGAAACGATAAAAAAAGTTGTTTCCTAACAATTTCCGCAATAAAAAGTGAAGTTCTCAAAAAAAGTTGGCTACCAAAGATTGACCAACTGCCTTGGTCCCCCAAGGTAATTACACCAAAAAGGGTACCTATACATCTTAAAAAAACCAAAAAAGATGGAATTTGAACATAGTTTTGTTAGCTGGGGCCTACCGCATAAAAAAACTCTGGTATGCATATTGTTTTTATGCATCCAGAGTTACTTCGAGTGATTGGTGTCTAAGGTATGTGGGTGTGCGCATCTCAACCCCAAGCAACTAAGCCCCTGCGCCCTCGAAGGGGCTAACCTTCACTTACCTTAGACATAAAGACATACAGTTAACCAAAAAGGGGCCCCCAAGTGCACAAGTACCCATTTGAAAACTTACTTGACTAATTCAGGTGCCATAGATCCCACAATTACATCATTTTGTAAAATGGGGGATGGTAGTCTTCTATAAATTAATTATAAATAGATATATTCAACAAATTGAAATTATTTTGTAAATCTTGGTTTTATGCATTTCTGAAAGGTTTCTTCTATCATTTCTTTTTCCGAATCTGGCGTCAAAAAAGTCGAATTATCCCGATAAATTGGTCAAACAAGCCAAAATAACTAGCGCGCCACCACGTGGGGTCGGACCTGCGCACCATTTTAGGTCATGAAGCAAAATGCTTATCTACTGCGCCACCGAGTCCCAACTTCGCAATATAAGTGGGTAGATTTTCCACCTGTTTTAACTGGCCACTAGAATCTTTGTTTGTTGTATTTGTTAAACGCTTACATAGAGAGAGTGTTAGGCACACAGCCATTCAACTTGCTTAACTCCATCGATTTGGAGTACTTCTGTTGATATATGGCTTCAGATTTTGTTCATTGATGAGCACCGAAGATGAAGACGGTGCTTCATAGCACAATGGGGCTATTGCGTCAGGTGAAGAAGCCTGAGTCCCTTTAACCTCATCAATCATAGCTACATCGCCTTGGTCTTGTTCACCCTCTTCTGGATACAAACTCAGCGCTCTGATCAGGGAGTCCAGTAAACTAGTCCTCTGCTCTCTAGCCTTGTTGATGGCCATATTCTCTGCTTCAATAAAGCTATTGGCATGCTCCTCTAGTTTTCTGGCCAAACCACAAGAATGTGTGGAAACAGTTCTGAAAATGGACACAGTACTCGATGAAAATTAGTTTTCGGTAGTCATGACTACTTGAAATGTAGCTAATATTGAGGGCTACATTACCAGTGCTAATGTGATTGAATTTCATGTAGTAAGATCAAATACACAATACCAGTATGATTATAAATATAAATATAATATAAATTTAATATAAATAAATATAGGACTGCAAGCCCAGCTAATCTTTGTCTGTTAGTCTTTTATTTCAGTTTTCGGTGAACCAGACCGCAAATTTGATGGAGTAAAAGGTTAGGCCAATTCAAACTGGTTCCACTCCATTCCAAATTGAGCCAATTGAAATTAGGTCTTTGGAAACTGGGCCCGTTTGTTGGCAACTTTTTCACTGCTATTTCACTCAAAATCGTGGTCCAATTTGAATTTTGCCTAATCTGAAATGGCCTAGTTTGAAATCAGCCCGAAATTTCAGTTGATTATGTGCCAGCATTCTCAAGTTTAAGTCGAAATCTGGCTTTGGGTAGCGAAAATTAAGGTGCATAGACGTTTGGCGAATATGAAACTTTTTTCAAATTCGCGAAACGTTTGGCGAATTTGAAAATTAACCTTATTGGCAGTTTGAACAAAAAATAGTACCTTGAGAGGTCATTAGCCAAACTGCAGGATGATACCAAGTCCAGCTCCAGTTTTTCTAAAGGCTCTGCCAAGTCTATTATGATTGATTCTGAGGTAGTATTCTTTTGGTTTAGATTATATATAACTGGCTGTTCTGTCCATTGTTTTAGCTGTTGTTCCTGTAGATAGTCTTCTTGTAGAGTGGTAGCAGGTAAAAGTATAGATTTGCAGTCATCTTGTGGGTCTGGGTCTGTAGAAATTATTTTGGCAAGCTCGTGAGTTAGCACCTCTTTGAGAATGGCAGTGGATACACTTTTGGGGACTTGGGAACGGAAGTTGAAAGAGAAAGTGTTAGTGGCTGGGACTGGAGCAGTGCTGGAAGGTAGGATAAGCGGAGAATTTTCGGTGGCCACAGTTGCCCCAACAAAACTATTTTCCACCCTACAGGTAGATGTTCTCGACTCATGGGAACGAGATCTGAAAATTGGAATTAAATTAAGAGTCTAGATTTCTCATATTTAGACTTAGTTTAGTTACTTTAATATAAGAGAGTGCTCCATAAAGCTATGTTACTAAAAGTAGGGTTCCAGAACATAGATCCCAGCGGAAATTGTTTAATATAATCCGTCTTTTTAGATTCAGTCATTTGACAGGCCTATAAAATCATTGTTCTATAATTGCAAGATCTTGTTACGAACCCTAATCGGCACTTTCGATACAAATACGAGGTACAAAATTTGCATGATTCAATTTTTTGGTTTTTTATGTAGAAGGAGTGCTCCTCAGGCAAATGTTGACTATTTAATTGAAAACGTCGCGTCTCAAAAAGTTCCAATTTGAAATTCAAATTTACTGTTTACAAAAATTATTATTTTAATTTTTCTGTTTTGTCTGTATCCAATCTAGTAATTCCAACCTAGAAAGCGTAAAACCGTGGCTAGCATCAAAAATACTTTTTTTCACTGTGTCCCTCAACAATCGTAGGTTTTGGTAAAAAGTTATTTTCCTTTATTATTTTTCGTTTCGCACCCAAAATTTTAACATCCACCCAAAATGTCGACATAAATGTCTATATCCCTGCTAACTAAATTAAATAACTTAATACATTACCAATAAACCACGTACAATATGACCACCACTACCATCACCACCACATATGAGTGTGCCTCTTTTGCTGCTCCTTCACGAACAAAATTACTGGAAGGTGGGTGTGTTTGTGAGTGCATATATAAATGATAATAACAAAAATATGAATGAGGCTATTGAGTAGTGAACCGAACACTTCTAAGCCCTGCTCCTGTGTTGCTTGTGCCTGTAGTGGTGGTTGAGCAACCGTTTGTTGTGGTGGTTGTCGTTGTGGCAGACCTGCAGGTCTTTGGTGGTGATCTGACAACAATTAACTTAAATATGACTACATGATCAACTTTACAATTACACCTTTAAGCAAATAGTATAATTTGATCGTTCAACTTTTTTTGTCTTTGGTTTATACATTATTTACGAATATGGATATGTATCTAGCTTTATCGCTGAGATGCAACCTAAATTAGTACCGTGAATGCTATATACTAGGGTTGGCCTCCCTCCCTTCCCCCCCCCTCCCCCCGCTTTTTGACCAAATTTTCTTATACCTCCCCCCCCCGCTCCTCCCCCCCCCCCGCAAAAAAAATTGGCCACCTCCCCCCCGTTTCTCCCCCCCCCCCGCTCCAAAATGACCCCCCGTCACCCCCCGAAAAATCCCAGTCGAAAAAAACTCTTGAATGAGGTCATTTTCAGAACGGCAGCCGAGAAGGATCAAGACTTATCGAACCAGAGGAGTGGCAATATCGTAGCTTTGACTTCAGAAGTGTTTCAAAAGGCTTCAGATTCATTCTAGACTCCTGTTTCAAAAAATTTCAGTCCCGAGGCTTGTAAATTAATCACGCACCCCCCGCCACTGCCCCCGCTCATTATATGTTAATACAACAATTACTACTACAAAACACAGTGTACGAATTAATGTCGTTGTTAGTCTATTACTGTTGTTTAGGTGAGTATCAGTTAAAGGAGGTTAACCAATAAACCACTTTTGTTCTGCCGATGTTTTGCGAACAGATCCATAGTGGTAGTAGTCCTGTTTGGCTCCAGTACAACAAACATAGTTCAAGAAATCGGAAAAAGCTCTTGTCTGCAATTCACACACATAAAAAATTGTATACTTTTTTTACTGGATTAGTTATTACTAATTGTAATCTCATCTCTTTATTTAACGAGAAATAGATGACGGGATTGATCATGTGTGTAGTAGAGTAGAAAAAACTAAAAAAATATATGTATTATTACTATTTTCTACAATAATTAATACCTATTGAAGAGAACAACCCATCTGCAAAAAACTCATATATATACCTTTTAGTAAATAATTTTGAATTTTTTAAGTGAATTTAACGGAAGTCGGCAACTTTTTTTTGCTGCTTCTTTAAAAAGAGATGCCTGTGCGTTTTGAGAAGTTAAGGCGAGGGCAGCAATTTTTTTTTGCATCGTTCGATTTTTCACTCTTCTTGCATCAAATCTGCTATTGATGATCATATACTAATTTTAAAAACTAGGCTCAAAACTTAACAAATTTAGGTTAGAAAGCATGCAAATAATTAAATTTCAAGAATGAGCAAATTAAACATACTTGTTCTCAATCAAGAAGACGTGGTATAGTAAGTAGTAAGTGCTCATGTACAGGTAGAATATGACTGCAATCACGGATATCTGAACCGCAACATGCAATATATTTTTTAGATGTTGTGATGTGTTTGCATAATCACGATAAAGCTTAACCAAGACTGAACGAGGTATCAACCTGTTTAATTGTTTTCACGAACTTTGCATTGCATTCTGTAATCAAACGAGTTTTTTTATCTTGCCCCTCACTCGGAATAAGCCATAATCTCTTTTCCTGTATTGAAAATGTTTACAGTTGGTGTGATGTTGTAGCAAAGAAGCAGGACTCCAAAATGAACTATTGATTGCCTAATAAGGGGCCATGGAACAATTTATTTGGCTGTGAGAGCGGTTTCAAACTTAAACATTACTTTTAGGAGTTTGAAATGCATGTTTGAGTTAATCTTAATGTATGCTGGCTTGACCCTCGACTACCCCCGAAAAATTAATAGGCTAAAAGATAAGACCAATTCTCATACAATGCCAATTCATTTGTAGGGTCGTCTTTACCGGTGATTCTAGAAGTACTGATGGAGTATGCGTTAACTATGCAACCACGTGTCTACATATGCTAACTAGGAGTTTAGACCCTACGACATACTCATTACCGCTACCTGCAAAAGAATCCGCTGCTGCTGACGATTGGACCTTCTGGAAGCCAGCTCACGCACATCGTTGCTAATAGCTTTAGAACCCATGCGCATTGACATTTCTAAAAGCGATCTATATTATAAAGCTGTATCACTAAGAAAAATAAAACAAATTTTTGGATATTCAAATTCTGCCCTTTATATTACATTTTTTGAATTTCAATTTAGTATTTCCATATTGTTTTTTTTAAATTTTTAGGGTCTTAGATTAACTTCTTAACTTTACATTTTTAGAGAATAGGAAAACTACTTCAGACAATTAATTTACTCTTCCAGACACTTGAGAGCACAAAAATGCCCTTTTAAAAACTGAAAAGCTAACAATTGCTAAAAAATTCTACTGAAAAATGTTTTTCTTTTTTATAAAGCCAGTGCATATAAATGTTTATTCCAGAAATGACGCTAAGTAAAAAATGTTGCGAGGTGTATTACCCAACACCAGAGTAGGTAAAATTGAAGGTAAAGAAGCGTTACAGCGCTTTTTTTTAAATGAAAAAAACGATGAAAGGCAATTTTTTTTGAAAAAATTGCTGTGATCCCTTCTGTTGTTTTTGAATGCTGCTTGTGGGCGCTTTACAAACAACAGGGCAATCGAGGCAAAAAATTTCAACTTAATGACTTTTTGCCTACCAGCGCTTCTTTTACTTGAAAAAATGGCTGGAAGGTTAACGCATCAAATTTAACTATTAAAAAATTGCTAAATTTGATTCGAGTTTATGAGTCTCGTAAAACAAAATATTATTATCGACTTTGAAAATTTTAAAAATTCCTAAACATATGTTTTTTGAAGTTTGCACTTTAAGCATTTTCTGTGATTGCTAGACATTTTTAATACTTTTTTCTCAATAAAGAAGGTTCAAAGAAAAACTCAGCTGCAATTATAATTGTTCGCCTTTTTATCTTGAACTTTAGAATTCCAGCTTCTTCTATTGAGGACCAAAAAGGCATCAAAATGTTTTTTTGTTAAAAAGAAAGATTAAAAGAGAATAAATCATTCAAACATTTTTTTTAATCAAGTAAATAATGTGTGAAAGCAGCCAGTAACAAAAGCATAAAAAGAGGTAAGAATTCGAAAACCAAAAAGATGTTTCTTTCAAAAGTAAAAATTACCCAAAAGCATAGTGGATGCCCTGAAATATATTTTATTCAAGTTCTTTAAATTAAAGTTATATCCACAATATCTATTTCTTAAGCAGTTTGTAAATGCGAAAATGTTTAAAATACTACTAGTGCACACACACATCACTCAGATTAGAGAACCACAAGCGGGATAAACACACATAAGCAAAGGTGCATCAAGACGAAGGCCAGAAAAACCGTGTGTAATTGTGCAAAAGTAAGTAAAGAAGTAAAAGTCTAGTAAAAAGAAGCTAAAATGATGAAGTGTGGACAATACTGCACGGGCAATTTTTTTACTATTTAAGAATTTTCACGAATTTTTTATTTTTCCACAGATAATCTTAATTTTTGCCGCGAATAGGATTAATTTTGCGGCAAATTCAGCCAAAATCACACAGGCTGGACCAATCACTTTATAATAATTTTTTACACTAATTCAATAGCATTTTTCTATAGTATTCCTAGCATGTTTTGAGTATTTTTTGCAGAAAATTGTCTTGAGCCTCGGAAATGCCCCAAACTTTTTTTTAACCTGAAATTTTACCTCTCTCCCGCAAGGTGATTTTTCGGGGAAAATGCTTAAAACAGGGTAGAACACGCTATAACATAATAAGGAAGATAATACAATATTATTAGAAGTGCTTGGTCCGAGCTAAATTTTGCGTCAAATTTTAATTTTTTGCGAAAAAAATCAAAAAAATCCGTGTTTTTAAGTTTTCTGTCTAGTTTCAACAATTAAACTGATACCATCAATATTATTTTCGACGCAAAACGAGTGAAATGGGACGGTTTAAAAACATTGCTGGTCCTCGCTTTTTTTCGTTGTCACGCATGGGCATGACTCTTCAAACAGAGCAGTATTGTCCACAGCCTTGGTCTATGTTGTGTGTCTATTCATTGTGACTACTACTACCTTTGCCATTGGGAGCGGGCCTTCAAAGCAGTGCCATGACCGTGTTTCCATTGGGGCCGAAGATTGGCTTAAATCAACCATTTTAGACGGTGGTCATTGCTTACTCTATAAAACAGCTTGCCCTAACCCAAAATAGACCTGTTTCAAGAGAGAGAAGTAAAGCAATAGATAATTGAGAGCCCCAAAGGAAGTGTGGAAACACACAAGTAATTAACTAACCAAATTGGCCAAATCAACAACCCAGAACCAAATAAGAAATTAAAGATATTACTGCGTAGAGCACAGCTTTTTGCTAACAAAATGTTATGGACTCAAATAAACTACTAGCCAAATTCCTTGTGAGATTACAGGAAATTTTTATTGATGTTTGTAAACAAGTTGGAAATTGTAACTTACATTCGAAGTGCTAGTTTTCGTTTGTGCCTTCGGTACAGCTGCAATATTACTTGTGTTACATTGGCCTCTATCTAGTAATGTAAGTAAGTTTTTGAAAATTTTGTGAGTGATTTAGTAAAACAGTATCATTTTTGCACTTAAAATATCAAATTTAGTTAATAAAACTGTTTACAGCTTGGGCTGTGTCTGCTTTTCAGGACAGTTTATGAACTTTTGTGCGAATCCCAGTATTTACATTTAAAAATCTGGGTAAAAAGTAATATAAATTTAAATTTCGAACCCTAAAATTTAATGTATTTTTGTAATTGTTAAGGCAAAATGCTTTATTTTTTTGACTATTCGAAAAACTGTTTTTATTCTCAAAAAAATATTAGGAATTTTCTCACGGTTGAATTTCAAAGATTCTGAATCTTGGTGTCGATTTTTTGAATACACAATACTTAAAACTGACCTGAACCAGTGTGATTGGATTGCTAATAGAGAGTATGGCAATAGTAGTCAACTCTAAAGGTGTGTAAGTGAAGGTGAACACATTTCTGGGACCCAGCCAATTAGCTTCTCTTTCTTCTAAAGCTGATCAAGTGTTAAAGACTAGTTGATTGCTGTGTATTAAATCACCTTGACTTTCGAATTCTCCGTACCCAAAAGTGTAGAATTGGTTAGAGCGTAACGGGGCAATTAGGCAGCAGAACTTGAGCAGAATATAGGCAGTGTTGAGGGCAAAGAAGGTGGACCAACAGAAGACTGTAAAGCCTGAAATACAGCCATAGCTATAATTTAAAAGGGTGATATAGGGTGACTTACGGCGAACCCTCCTCACAGTCATAATCATGTTATACCTGAAAATCAATAATAGGAAAAATAAAGAAAAAATATTTGATTGACCTGCCGTAAAGCATAATGGCAACTAGTCTATCTAAGCAAATGGCACTCATGTGTCTGAATAAGCAAAAAACTAATAAGAATTTAGAATACAGCTGAAAACCAGAGATGTGTAAGGGCCGTTTTGCGGGCTTTTTCTATCCGTGTTATTATCCATCTTTTTTATTTCGAAAATAAGCAAGTTATATGTTATTTGAAAGCTAACATTCAGAGTTATCTTTTTACAAGATGCGGGACGCAGGTTTGTAACTTTTTGTAATGACGGGCCCTGATGGGCCGTTATTTTGGTCCTGTTCATCGCCCATCACAATCCGTGATTGCAAAAAGTTACAAATCTGCGTCCAGAATATTGTAGAAAGATTACCCTGAATATTAGCTTTCAAATAACATATGACTTGCTTATTTCCGAAATAAAAAAAGGTGGATAATAACACCGAGAAAAAAGCCCGTAAGATGGCCTTTACACATCCAGCTGAAAACACTAACGTTAAAGTGATTGACCAGGCTGTCCAGTCTATAACGTTGAAGGCACGCACCTAAAACATGCTCATCACTACATAATAATTAATATGTCGAAATTATTATATAATCCAATATGATTCCTCATTCACGTACTTCGAGTTCGGATCTTCGTAAACATTTTCTTCTTTTCGTTAAACAGGAAACTTTAACAAATACTCAATACTTAAATAATTTTTTTAAAAGTGATAATACTATCAGGTAGCCATAAGATTCTAGTTTCTAATAGGGTATAATTTGCTAATATACACTTGCGAAATATAATAAAAAAGTATGAAACAAATCAGACAAAAAATCTAACTTGTTACTACTTTTACTTTTTTGCCATATTTTGCAAACATATTTTAGCAAATGATGCCTCACTGAAAACCAGAATTTTAGGGATAAATAGGGTTATCACTTTAAAAATTATTATTTCAATATTGACCTTTCTTACTAAAAAAAGAAACTTGTTACTAAGATCAGAACTCGAAGTCAGTGAATGAGCCATTAGCCGAGAATTATATTTAAAAAGTCTAGTGGCATTTAAAAAAAGTAGGTGTAGTGCTACTGTGACCGGAATAGCCTATCGGAAATGCAAAAAAAGATAAATTTTGCCTAAAAATTTTAATTCTTCATCTAAAAAAGTATTTTTTTTTGTCACAGAAGCTATTTTCAAAACTAATTATTTGAGTACCGTATAACCTCTATCAATCCCCCATGAAGGATTAATTTTCAAGCCCAGAAATTTTTTGAAATTGTAAATAAAAAATGGCCTTAACTCTGAAATCCTAGTCAAAAAATGAGGAGTGGGCGACTATTAGAAGTTATACTTTATTTAGCTTTGAGCATAAAAATAAGATAAGATTATTGGTATCGAGACTTGACAGTGTTTAGCAAGTAACTGCATGCAGGTTGGAGATCTTACCCCTAATGGATGGATTGGGATGGATTTGAGGATGATGGGAGGGTAGAAGAATGAAGTAGTTACGATGCCATGCAGCACATCTGCTATTGCAAGGCTCAGCATCAAAATAAAACTGCAACAAAATGAATAACCAGTAAAATAAATATTTTGGGGTTTTTGTAGAAAAAAATTTAAAAAATTAAAACAGTAGAGTCCCCCGCATGGTACAAATATCATAGCTTAGATAAGCAAAAAAAACAAAAAAAATTATCATATAATTACATGTTTATAATTCCCCCTGAAAATTATTTTAAAATCTATGGCCTACCTGGCCCTATGTAAGTACTTGTTCCTGAGCAACACAATTATTAAGCACATATTGCCCGTAATAGCTAGAGTGCCTAAATACAATAAATAAGAAGTTCTCCAAAAACGCAGAAAGAGTAACTGCGCAGAAAGAGTCCTGTAACTGAGGATATGCATATATAAGGCCTGCCAATTTCCCTTACTGACACTAACTCACTAATTTTTGCATTCTTGGGATCGGGATCTCGGGACGCAATTTTCGACATAGATTCTGACCTTTTGACCGCGACTTTAAGAACCAGCATAGTACCAAAAATTTTATTTTCTGTAGATCTTTCAGTCTATCCGTAAATCGACAAAAATATCAAATTTTTGCCTACTAGAAAGTTATTGCGTTGGGGAAATGGGTTTGGAGAAAGGTGTGATTTTATCTGCTATATATGGTGGACAAACTGATACCAAAAATTTTGTAAACAATTTTATGAACAAAAAATCGAAAAAGTTCAAATTTCCAAAAGACACAATCCTATCATTTTTCCCAACATTCAGGTCCATCGAAACTAACCGACCTAATGACTCCAATGCAATGAACACTACCACATCGTCCACCCTGACCTCTGAGGAGCCTTCTTTGGCAGAAGCAGCTTCAGCTGCGGACACATTAGCAGCAGGCAGGTCAGTGAAGGCTGACTGCATGCCCCACCGCCAAATGCCTCCAACCTCTTCATCCTAAGTATACAAGAAGCCCAATAGCCGGTGAAACCAGCAGGCTCAATCAATCCACATAGAGATAGCCGCGAAAATATAGTAATATGAAAAAATAGTTAGAAGTAGCAGGAATAATCAGGAGGTGGTCGCAGTTATGGTGGTGGGCGGATGGTGGTGGACTAAGTGCTAAATTGTCTTAGCCTATATTCTACTAGAGATTTGTGGTTGGAAGTAGTCGGCTTGCCCATCCCCTGCTCCTGCCTATTACATGTGCCCCGTCCCCTATAAATGGGTGGCATTGCAAAGGGGGTTGGCTGGATAAACTGCTTGGAATTAGGTTATCCTTCATTTTTTCCCGCTTCTCCATGCTTTTCCCTGCCCTCCTCCTGGTTAGCCTGCCTTGACTAACAGCAGCAATTTGTCTGCTTTCAGCTTAAAACAAAACTTTGCCTTTTTTCTTTGTTCTTGTTGTTGTTTTTTGTGGGGCAAGTTGTTGTTTTTGAGTTTAGAAGTTAAAAGGGCAAAATAATGTTTGCAAGACTACTTGATAAAACTGTTACATTTACAAATCCAGTTTTAACGCATTTCTTAGCGAAATTATTCAGCTGCCTTTTTTAATTCTTCACTGATTTGAGAATAGTGTTTGAACGTCTTCTAAGTAATTTTATGTGCTAGAAATGATAAAAAAAAGTTGTTTTGGAATATTTTTCCACACAAAAAACTTATGTTTTGTAAGAAAAAACAGTTGACCGAAATTCTTGACTTTTCGACGGGAGAACCAAAATAAATCACCATATCTTAGGGTACTCTACCTTGTTTTGCTTAAAAGAGTATCTAAATGCATTTCTAAGGTAAGTGAGTCTCGAACTCTCCAGCCCCCTACGCCCCAAAGAGAGATTGGAGTTGAGATGCGCACACCCACATACCTTAGACACAAATCACTCGAAAGTGACTCTGGGTACAGGAAAAAGCATGCATACCAGAGCTTTTTTTGCGGTTAGACCCAGTCAACAAAACTATGTTTAAGTTCTATCTTTATAGAGTATTTAGGTAACCGGTGAGGTTGGTTCACTTTGGCCCCCAAGGAAAAAAGTCAAAATTTTGGTCAATTTCTTTTTCTAAAAATCAGCTTTTAATGTGGAAAGTATCACAAAATAATTTTTTATGGTTTTTGAGCACCTAAAATTATTTAGAAAATATTTAAACATGTAAGTACCAATTTTATATTTATTTAACATGGGAAAGAGCCTCATGTACTTCAATATGCTACAAGTACGAAATTCCACGCTGAACATGATGGTAAAAAATTGGCAAAATTTGGGATTAGAACGATACGAAGCATAAATAGGGTGTCAGAATTGTGGGTTTGTTAATCAGGGGAGAAGTTATATACCGTATTTACTCTATTAATCCCTCGTTAAGGGGTCCCCCTCAACGGGGATTAATAGAGGGGTTAATCAACCCCTGTAAAGATGATGAAAAAGATGATTCGAGAGTGATTATTAGAGTAAATACGGTAGCCAGGTAACTTTTGCCGCACCCGGTATTTTGAGATCAATAAAATTTTGATTCTTATTTAGGTTGATGCATACTCCACCGAAACACGTCTACCGAAACAATCAGAAATTGCTTTGGCTTGGAAATATTTTATTTATTTTTCTAAAAAGTTTTTTACTCAAAATGATTGCCATGAGTTTTTGCTCATTTCAGTAATAAGAACTTTCAGGAAAAAAAAGTTTGAAGATCAAGTCAATGAAATTGGTATTTCGGTATGTTTCGGTTAAAATCCACCGAAACACCATTTTCATTGACTTGATCTTCAAATTTTTTTTCCTGAAAGTTCTTATTACTGAAATAAGCAAAAACTCATGGCAATCATTTTGAGTAAAAAACTTTTTAGAAAAATAAATAAAATATTTCCAAGCCAAAGCGATTTCTGATTGTTTCGGTAGACGTGTTTCGGTGGAGTATGCATCAACCTAAATAAGAATCAAAATCAGCTAAACTCTACGAAAACAGTCTATTCGGGATTCATGAAGTGATATAACCAATTGCAGTCCACGTGCTGAACCCAGCTACACGACGTCAGCAATATCACTTCAAATAATAGCCTTTTTAATAATGTAAACCCACAGACAAGACAAGTAAAACACATAGACAACAACGTCCAATAAACTAGAGGTTGAGGAGTATCAATCAGTTGAGTAGTCATTCAATTGAAAACACACCCAAATTAAACTCATACGACCAAAAAAAGTTTTTGCTATGCTCGCATTCCCTTTAAAGGGGTGTATGTAAGGACAGGAACAAGACTTAGTAGTAGTAAAAAGCAAATCAAATTAGCCCACCCCTTTCTTCTTGTTCAGGCTTCAATTTCGCTAAGAGAATGAGGGAAGAGGGATAGCAATGCCTCAAATATGCTCTACCACAACCCCCTTCCCTCCATATGGTTGGATAAAAAAATTAATTTTCAGCGGAAATTATTAGAATTTTGAGATTTGTTGTGGAGGCAAATCGCTAGGGGATTGCCCCTTGAATTGACTCTTCAAGGAGGAGAAGGGATGTTTGGCTAGCTCAACAAGCCTCTTGGGGGTATAGCATTGCAAAATCAGAATAGGCTGTTCTGTTGAACCAGAAGGGCATCAACTAGTGCTGCAGCAGCAGCTAATAATAAACGGAACACAACCACTACCCTTTTTGTGAAATGGAACAGCGAAATGCTAAGAGTGGGGAATGGATGATTTTTTGAAGAAGAGCCATAGAAGTATGATTCAAAAGCAAAAAACATGTTTTTGCTTTTAATAAGTGTGTGATTCAAGCAATCTAAATCTTTTTTGTATAAAAAAGCAAATATTCATTAAAAAGGTTAGACCAAATTATTTTTTGATAGTTCATAATGCTGGCGAATTATTAGAGAGAATACGGTACAGTCGACGCTCTATATAAGATGGTAATGAGAAAAAATCGGGTCGCAAAAATCGGGTCGGAAAAAATCGGGTCGGAAAAAATCGGGTCAGAAAAAATCGGGTCGGAAAAAATCGGGTCGGAAAAAATCGGGTCGGAAAAAATCGGGTCGGAAAAAATCGGGTCGGAAAAATCGGGTCAGAAAAAATCGGGTCGGAAAAAATCGGATCAGAAAAAATCGGGTCACTACATATTTTTAAATTCATTTTTAAATGAAGCACATATGTTTAATTTTACATGATACCTAAATTGGCACTTGTTTACTTCGGGGGCCTCTTATTTATCATCAACTTTTTCTCTTAGGCAACGCCTAAGGCATGGACTAGGACAGTGCAAATCATGATAAAATCAAGCATCTGTGTCAAATCATACTGGTCTTTTGTGGGTATCTAAGTAGTCAATGTGCTTTTGAAGTAAATAAGTGCCCACAGATATTCTGTTTTCAAATAATTTATGTTTTCTCTGTTATGTTTGCATGTTGTGATGGTTCTATCAAATTTTTTTTTATGTTCAGTGCTAATAAGCAATGCAAAATAATAAAGGCAAGCCAGCAGTTTTATGCAACGGATTCGTTATGTGCAAAGCAAAGAAAAGTGCAGATGGTCTTCGACAATATTGGCGGTGCACTTTGGAGAAATCAGGCTGTCTCGGCCGAGCAATTTCAAGTGTTGGCTCAATGGTTCTCAAGCAAACAGTTCCACACAACATTCATGCACCTAGTCCGATAGATGTGAAGGTTGGCTGCTCAAAATATTTTCTATTACGTATTCTGTTATTTAAGAAAAGACAAACGATGACTGCAATGAAGGAAGCGGCTAAAACTAATCTCGCTATTAGTACAGCGCAAATTCTGGCAACGGCAAAATCTTCTCTTAGTGAAATAGAAATAGAATCGTTTGGAAAGGACGTCAACTGGAAAAAGACGATAACAAATGCTCGCAAACCGATGGGAGGTGCTGATGTGGACAAGCCACTGGTTGAAATGACGCTCAATGGAGAATATGTTCTAACCAAATCAGGTGGCCGTTTTCTACTTTTCGATTCAAGGTATTCCACGCAGCCAGAATTGCCCGTCATCTTGATCTTTGCTTCCGATCGTGGACTTGACTTGCTGCGGCTGTACCGAAACTGGAGCATTGATGGCACTTTCTTCTGTTGTCCAAAGAACTTTGCTCAACTCTTCACAATCAACGTCTTCAAGGGTGCTTCTACTCTACCTGCTGTCTTCCTCCTACTTCCAGACAAGAAAGAAGTAACGTACAAGCGCGCTTTCGATGCTCTTTTTGATCGTATACCAATGGTGTTTTGTGAAAGTGTTATGTCAGGTTGGTTTTTTTGGAGAAGTTGATTTAGTAAAGCTATTTTGTTTTAGATTTTGAACTTGCACCTGTGAACGTTCTAAAGCAACGATTTCCTTTTGCGTCCTACACTTTTTGCTTATTCCACATGTGTCAGAATCTCTTTCGAAATTTGCAGCAGAAAGGACTGGTCGATCTTTATCAGATATTGGCTGTCAAAGTGCTTCTTCGATCGTTTAACGCTCTCGCCTTCCTTCCTTCCACACAATGAAGTTGCTGTTGGTTTTGACCAAGTTGAATCCTGTTTGGAGGAGAAAATAACTAATGGCATCATTCCTGAAAACAAATCTGAAGCTCTCCGAGGTATTTATTATTAACATTGTTACTTCCTATGTTTGTTTGTTTTTACAGAATACTTAGCGTATATCAAGCGAACTTATGTTGGTCGTGAAAATGGTGAAGTTGCAACTTGTCCGATAAAGTCGTGGAACTGCTGGTCATCGGTTGTGAACAATTTGCCGCGTACCAACAATGCTATCGAAGGATGGCACAAGGAGTTCAACAAGCGATTTTCGAAAAGAAACCTAAACTTGAGTCATTTCATTGTGCAGCTCAAGGAAGAAGAAAATGCGACTTGGCAAATGGTGGTTAGGTATGACTTTTGATTAAATTCACAGTTAAAGCTTTTTAATTTCAGAAATACAGCGCGTCCGGCAGATCCATTGCGCAATCCAAGGTCGACAAAAGCCGTGAATTCTGAGCTGCAAATATTTAAACTGGTCAATGATTACAGTGAAGTTCCTTTTGATCTCCGAGAGCGTGTTCCTTTCCTGCGTCGAATCCAGTATCAACTAGCAAATTTCTACACAGCCATTCCAGCGGAAGTTGTTCAAGTGGATGAAGTGCCTGAGGAAGTTCACGTGAATGAAGAACAAGTCCTTGAAGAAGTTAATCCGAACTATTATTTTGATGCAACGTTGAATATTTACCGCCGTAGTTCTTGAATGTTGTTGTTCCACACAATAGTTATTACTCACAATGATGTTTACAATTCCACACAATAAAATTGTCCTCGATGTTTTTATGTCCTTTGCTTGTCTTTGAATTCTAATTTGCGAATTCTAATTGAAAAAATTAGTGACCCGATTTTTTCCGACCCGATTTTTTCCGACCCGATTTTTTCTGACCCGATTTTTTCCGACCCGATTTTTCCGACCCGATTTTTTCCGACCCGATTTTTGCGACCCGATTTTTCTCATAACCTATAAGATACCTCCCGAAAGTTCGTTCCCACCTAGGGTCCGACACTTTTTAACCTGATTTCTGAAACGTTTTGCCAAATGTAATTCGTCAGTCCAGTCGGAAACATCGCAAGGATTTTGATTTTGCCGATCGTTTTTATTATTATATTATTTTAATTATACAATTTGCCATTTTTACCCGCAACGCTCCATGTAAGATACCCTTTTTAATATTTGTTTATGGCTCATTTATAACGTTGTCGTCGTCGTTGGCGAAAAAAAGGGTTTTATAAAAAAAATATTTCAACGACAACGACGACGACAGCGACAACGACAACGTTTATAAATGAGCCATTAAAGACCCTTTTAAAATTTAGGGGTATCTTATACGGAGCGTTGCGGATAAAAATGGCAAAATTATATAATTTCTCAAAAAAGATCGGCAAAATCGAAATCCTTGTGATATTTCCGACTAGACTGACCAATCCCATTTGGCAAAACATTTCAGAAATGAGGTTAAAAAAGTGTTGGACCCTATGTGGGAACGAACTTTCGATGATATCTCATATAGAGCGTCGACTGTAATTGAATTTGTGTTTGGCCAGAGGAGTAAATGTATTAAAAAATATTTTAAAGGACCATAGCCGTTGCCGACAACGAGCATTTCACACGTTTGAATGCGCGCGGGACACTTTTTTATTCGTCGTTGTTTTTTGAAATAAAGTCACTTACCATATTTACTCTAATAGTAGCCCCCCCCCTCTAATTGTAACCCCCCTCAAATAGTGACCTCCCTAAAAGAGGGTGGTTGAAAATTAGTGACCGTGGGTTCGATTCCTAATGCCGGCTTTGCATTTTCGATAATTTGATTGTCACTTTACTAAAAAATATTCCTGAATATTTCGCAATAATCGTGGTGTCCCGCGCGAATTCAAACTAATGAAATTCTCGTTGTCGGTGACGGCTATGGTCCTTTAAATATAAAGTGTAAAAGTCGACAACTTCGACTCTTAATTGCTGTTAGTCAAGTTAAATCCTTTTAAAATGTTGACACCCACTCAACTTTCAATGCAAACAAATTTTTATCAATAATTAAATGGCATAAATTTGTTAATCAAAAAATTTAGGCCATCCAATACTAGGCCGCTAGTTGTAGGAGGGTGGTATCCTCAGCTGGCTGAAGCTGATGACTGAGATTACAAAAATTATTGACGGTCTTATAAACAGAACCCAATTTATCGACAGATATTACAATTCACTATTCAAGTGTTATTTTATTACTGATACACAAAAAAATAAAATTGTTCATTGTGACAGCCTTTTCGCAATTACGTCCAACACAGCTGGCTGAGTTTGAAGAGCTTCACTCAGCCATTAGCCGGCTGAAGTAAAATTTTCAAACCAGCTGATTCCTGAGGCTTCAAGCTTAAAATCAGCTTCTAATCTTCAAGTATACCACCCTGATTGTAGGACATTTTTTATGCTCTGTATCTAGCCTAGCAGGGTGTCAAATGTTTTTGTTAAAAAGAAGAATCAGACGGAAATGTTGATTTCAATGTAATCTATTGCCTTTTTTCTTGGTCCCTCCTGTTTTTTTTGTGACTTTTTAGGATTAGACAAAGACTAGTCAGTGTATATTAGGACAGAATTCAAGATAAACATATAGCATGTTTGAGCCGGTCCTAACATATGCTGGTCAACCTTAAAATTACAAAAAAGGAAGACCAAGTTAATAAAGCAACAAATCATACGCTAGGGCCAAAATCTTGAAGAAGATATTTGTTTCTTCGGTCAATATTGAAGTGTTTGGTGCGTTAGGTGTGTTACTTCTTCTAAATTATGCTTGAAAACAAATTCAGAATTTTTCAAAGTATAAAGAACAACAGAACTTATGAATTACCCTAACAAAAATTTTTAGTAAACGAACAAGGAAATATACTTTTTATTGTGAAACTTACATGCAAAAAATCCTGTTATAGCTCAAAGCGAAAATAAAAAGTTTTATTATAAAAGGTCATTTTTGTGCACTTTAAAGATATTCTAGCAACAATTTCATGTTTGAAAAGCTGATTTGAATAAAAAGGTATGAGCTTTTAGCGATGAAAAACAATTTTCTTTAACCTTTTGTTGTTTTCCAAAAGAAACTTTTGTTCCTAGCAACTTGAATCTTTTTTTGCTTTTGCCAGTCACAAAGGCAACCATTCAAAGGTTAAATAATTCAGCACAACCATAATTTGCATATAAAGAGGGGGAGAAGGGGGTTACTTGGCTAGATATCAAACACACAACATCCAAACCAAAAAAAAAGAAAAACAGCTTCCAAATCTAATCCACAACCAATCCCCTGTTAGCTATACTAAAACAACAACAACTTAAAATTGAATTGTGGAAGAAAAAGAACAGGGCCAAAACTAACATATCCAAGCAAAAAGCCTTTATTTGCCCAAATAAGGAACCATAAAATCTTTTAAAATAACTTTTTTTACAAGTCGACTAACTGAATGTACATCACAAAAATGTGAAGGGCTTTTGTACTTTTCATGTTATACCGTATTTCCTCTAATAAGCGCCCCGGGCGCTTATTTTTCAAACCCCCTGTTGCAACTTTTCAAAAAATGTCTTTGCTGACAGACAAAATGTCCTAAACCAATTGATTTTGACTGATTTTTTCAGAATCGTGTTGGCATTGTGTTTTTGACCCAGTTTTTGAAGACTTCTCCTCGAAAAGTTCCACTTATTTTGTATGCCAGTGAGATGAGCTACAAAATAAGTAATAACTTGTCTTAGAGAATTTTTTGAAAATAGGTCAAAAACTTAATTTCGAACTAGGCGGAGGAGGCGTTTAATGTAGAATATCCGGCAACTATATATACTTTTTTGAGCTTTTAGTATTTTAAAAAATGTTAAAAATTCATTTACGGATACTTTTTGACATTGATTTCTCTCATGATTTGTTGCTACCTTGACATTTGTGATGATTGCTTAAAAGAAATAAAAATTTGAAATCAGAACGTTTGATTTTGAAAATGCAAGGGCAAAAGTAAAGTAAAGTTTGAGCGAAAAATTCCAAAAGCAATCGTCACACAGATATGTTAAAAAAAGAAAAAAATAGGGGCTGACTCTTTTTAAGTAAAAGGCAGGATGATTCCAATCCAACAACAACAATAAAAATAAATCTTTCGCAAATACACTACAACAACAAGCACAACTACTGCTACTTCAGGGGCATTTCAAACAAAAAAGAAGGCAGCAAAAGGCAATAGGTCCTCTGCTATAATAAATGTTCTCCACTCACCCATTCTGGCGAGGAAAGTGAAGCGAGAAAAGTAGAATTTGCTTCATTCAACAGCTTAGTCCTGGGTTGCAGGATGAAGTTTAAAGTTATTAAAATAAACGGTGTCAAAGGTCGTGATGATGTAAGTATCCACCCTGTTTACAGCCAGACAAAACTAGGTTGACTCTCCGCTAGAATAACTAATAGCTGCAAAGTCACAAGACCTGACTTTTTTGGCCACACTTGTATTTATCTGCCTTTGGCTATATAATCTAAAGCAATAATGGTTAGCTATATAGAGTAAGCACACCATTGGGTTGGTATGAGAATACGGTTTTTTTAGTTTGTTCGTGGATTTATGAAAACACGCACATTCAGCAACAGCATTGTGCTTGCGACTAAACTAATTTTATTGAGGAATACTAGTTCCATTGCTTACTTTTGCGATGTTATTGTTGATGATTGAAGCAGCAATTGAAAGTAAATTTAACCCGTATTTGCACACAAGTAGATTTTTCTACATGAACTTTGAAGCAATTTTTTCCACTTAATTTTTATCATAATCCAAATCTTTATATACCATTTTGTAGCCTTTAAAAAAAGCTACAAAAAGTAGTTTTATTTGTGTAAAATAAATAAAAAAGTAAAAATATATAACCTCTTGAAGGACCCTGTCTCTTCCTGTTCAATGGTCCCGCGCCAATTCGAAAAATTTTCACTGATTATTGAACTTCTCTTTGAATTTTTCAACTTGGTTTCTAACAAAACTAGGCCTAGGATTTAATTTTAGGTTTAGTTGTGTTAGAAATTAAGTAAAACAATCCGTACAGAACTTCAATGATTAGGGAAATTTTTTGAATTGGCGCGGGACCATTGATTAGGAAGAGACAGGGTCCTTTAAAGTTAGTTGAAAATTCACTTTTCAGTTTTTTTATTGTTTTTATTTGAAAATTAAAGTTATTCAAATATAAAATAATCTAAAAAGTCTCTGTTTTATGATCACAATGGGGAAACAAATGTTTTTTTAGAAAGATCTGAGTATGATACGTATTTCAGTATTTTAGTTTGCTAATAGTGATGATATTTTAAAAACTAACCATTGCTCTCAAAATTTGAGATCATTTTGAGAAGTTGGCGAGTAATTTTATACTTTGTCTGGTCAAAAGTTAAATTCAGAGTATGCCCCTCGAGCAATATTTTAGCACTACGTTGTAGCGCAATTCAAGAGCTACAAGAATCATTCTGCTTCATAATTTTTGAAAATGCTTGGTTCTCGAGGTATAAGCTAAAGTTGGAAAACAGACAGCATTTACCTGTATTTTTCTAATTTTGATCATATCTCGACAACTGAGTATTTATGTGTTCCGCTTATTTTTTAGACCGGCACGATACACCAAACAATATCCCTGCCACGGAGTTTCATAATGTAGAGTAGGGATTTTATGCCCGAGTTTTGTGGCCCAATGGGTTAATCGCTTGTTTTTTCGAAAAAAAAACGGTCTTAAAGGGGCATGCTCGCCTGTTTAAATTTGTCCCCGCCAATCCAAAAAAATTCTGAATCATTAAATATCTGCACAGATTTTTCGGCTTGGTTTTTAACAAAACCATACCTTGAATTAAATTCTATTCCTGGTTTTGTTAAAAAAGCAAGCCGAAAAACCCGTACAGAAGTCCAAGGATTCGGAAAAAATTTGAATTGGCGGGGACAAATTTAAACAGGTGAGCACGTTCCTTTAAGTTCGACTCCCACTGCAGGCAGTGATATTTTATAGCCATGTTTTATTGTAAACATTGCCCTTTAGACCCGAAAAATGCGAGAAATCTAAATATACATATTTTAGCACGGATTATTTCTTGTTTTTGTGTGAATTTTAGAGTAACAAACTAAATAAACCACTTGGGTGCCACTACCTAAGTACTACTACCTGAGTGCCACTACTGTGGTACTTCTGCCTCGATACGCTTCACGGTGCGTTTATATACCCTATTACTAGGGTTTTGATAGATGAAATTGTTGTTTTTCTATTAGCGAACCGTATTCAGCACAAAATTTGGGCAGGATTCCATGATTTTCAAGGGGACACAGGGGGCTTGAGGTTGAGATGCGCACACACACATACGTCAGGTGGCTTGGGGCTTACAATGTGCAAAAAGAGTCTCCAAATGCTTGGGTTCACCTGAGTAGGTTGTTAAACCTAATTTACTGCGGATGTTCAAGCCTCTAAGACCCCTGTAGTAGACGGGTTAATGAAAATAGCATCTAGCAGGTTGACCGAAGCGAAAACGTCCAGACCTAAAGTTTCTAGCTGACTAGCGGAAGATAGATGGACTGGGAGTTGATTCTAATCCAACACTTTACAACTGACTTTCTGTTGTTGTTCAGCATTTAGACTGTGGTCCTTCTTCTTATATCAACTGCTTGGGCAGTTGATATATACCATTTTCTGACCAGGTGAATTTACGGTGCAGGATCATAATACCCAAAGACAAAATACCCAAAGTACAAAATACCCAATGGTCAAAATTCCCAATGGTCAAAATACCCAATATACATATTGTGCAGATAATGTTCAGTAAACGCTATTATCATAATATTATTATCATAATATGCACCATCTGCTATTATCATATTAATAGGACGTCAAAAGCCCACTAAAAGACCACTCTTGGGTATTTTAGGTATTTGGGTATTTTGTCTTTGGGTATTTTGACCATTGGGTATTTGTATTTTGGGTATTTTGTCCTTGGGTATTTTGTCTTTGGGTATTTTGATCCTGCACCGAATTTACACTCAAAGCTGCTCGAAAGCATGTCACAGCAGTGTATAACTGCCCAGTGCTTGGTCAATACTTGTAGAAAAATTTCAGAACCACAAGATAGGCAAAAAATCCATACAAAAATTTAACGAAAGTAACTTTGAAATTACAGGAGGAGAGGTAGAACCAGCTGTTTTCCTGGTATTGAAAAACTAAAGGTTACTCTGGTCGGCTCATGCCTGTCGACTTTTTAATGAAAATTTTGGTTGACAATATACCAAAATAAAAAATGCAAAAATTTACGTGAAAAATGCAACAGAAATACAGTCGACACTCGATATAAGGACACTCGATATAAGGACAGAAGTTCGTCCCCGCCTCGGGTCAGATACTTTTTTTAGCCCAATTTTCGAAAATTTTCACCGGTTTTGTTTTGTCAGTCTGGTTCCAAATATCGCAAGAATTCCGATTTTGCCGATCGTTTTTCAGAAATCCAGATTTTTTTCTTCTAAAAAAGCAAAAACTCGATATAAGGACCGGGATTTTTGAAAAAGCCTGTGTTTAAATCGAGTTTTTGCTTTTTTATAGGAAAAAAATCTGGATTTCTGAAAAACGATCGGCAAAATCGGAATCCTTGCGATATTTGGAACCAAACTGTCAAAACAAAACCGGTGAAAATTTTCGAAAATCGGGCTAAAAAAAGTATCGGACCCAAGGCGGGAACGAACTTTTGCCGGTCCCCTGAGTGTCCTTATCGAGAGTCGACTGTAAAGCAACGACTCACAAGATAACAAGCAAATATCACAATATTCAAGCTAAAACGATTTGACCTCAAAAACATACCAAAAACCAAGGGCTTCTGGACAAAAATTCAGGTGGTTATGGCATAAAACATTTCAGAAAATAAAAATATCCTGTGATAGAGCGCAGAAAACTGCATCAGATATCATCACTATTACAGATCACAAGCTTTACTGCATTTTCCCTCTTTTTGAGAGGATTGAAGAAGTAGCTCTTTTTAGCTCTGGATGCATGAAAAAAGCATGCATATCAGTGTTTCTATATGCGGTAGATCCCAGTCAACAAAACTATGTTTAATAAATATATTTTTGGGGTATCTAGGCACTGCTAAAATGTACTGCGTACTAATTCAACACTAAGAACTATTTTAATACTTAGTACTTTTGAGCTACTCCGTAAAGTGTACTTTGACCATTTTCTTAACTTCAACAAGCTCCACTTTTTAGATTTCAGTTCGGCAACCAAAAATCTTGACATCGACGTGGAATTTTTCGATTCCGAGAGGCTGAGAAATAACCCCGAGAAATAACTCACCCGGGAAAGGTATTAGAGAAATACGGTAATATTTTCGGAATAAACATAAACTGCAATCAATGCGATACTTCAACCATAATATCTTTAAAAAATTGGCAAAACAATAACTAGACATTTATTGTTATTGTCAGAAACAAAAAAAATACATTTATTAAAGAACGGAAGCAATAGTGGTAAATGAAGATGAGCTCCAATTTGTGTGTCAAGGGCCAGAACTTTCTTTTTATGCTTGACTCCTTTACACACACAAATAATGAAAATTGATTAGTTTTGGACAAAATCCTGCTGCTGCTCAATCAAACACTAAGTTTAAGCTTTGCTGGTTTTGTCCCTCCGCATTCTGAAAATCAGTTTAGTTGAGGTGTCACTGAGCTAGGTGGTGGAAGGGGGGGGCAGGTGTCTAATATACACCCCCTACTTACTTACCTTAACAATGCACTTGTACTTTGCCTGATCGTCTTTTTGCGGCCCTGTGATCTCCTAAATTGATTGATTACTTTGAAAAAAGGCTTGAACTTATTTATTTATTTTTTGGTTTAATTTGCTTGTATGTAGATGTATATATATACCAGAGAAATTGAGTGCCAGCAGTGTCCTTGTCATCTGGCTTACTCAGTATTTTGACACGATCAGAAGATTTGACTGGCTTGTCATCCTGAATTGAACACTGAATTAAAGTTAAGAAAAATCACTTTTTTCAGAAATACTAAGGCCTGCCGCATATGCTCTATCTATCGGAAAAAATAACAGTGCAAAATATTTCCTTTGAACTGAGATCTAGCTCAGTATTTTGACACGATCAGAAGATTTGACGATCAGAAGATTTTCGATTGATCAGAAGATTTGGGTCCTTATGGAAGCAACTATTAGAGCGTGGGTGACTATCATAACTATCATCTTAGCGTCAGAGTCTGAATTGGTTTTCTCTTTTTTCTACCAAAAACACATTGTTAGTTTTGCTATTATTGGTTGCGCCAGTTCACAGTGCGTAAAATCAGCCAAAGAAAAATTCTATAAAAAGTTCGATTTGTGCTATCGATTGACGGGTGCACTCGGGTGGCTTATGGGTGGAAGTACGGTATTCAACAACTCAGACGTGCTTTTTTTTCTCAAGTGCAGTAAAATAAAACAGTTAGGCTTTATTTCTACTCTTTAACTAATTTGTATAATAAGTGCACAGACCTTGAACCACTCGGCAGTCAGCTCCAGATGGGACTTGGCACGCACTTTGATGGAAATCACATTACCGTTGTCTCGCTGCACAATCTTGGGTTTGTCATAGAACTCGGGGCATCTGCAATACCACAAGTTAATTTCAAATGATACTCTTTAAAATAAAAGATTTTAAATTGCTACTTACTTCCAGACTGCACTGTAAATGAAGCGTAATTTTCCTTGTTATCGGTGCTCTTGAAGACAGCTTTGTAAGTGCCCTGCAGGGACTTCTCATAGTTCTAAAACACAAAATAGGCCATATTTTGGGTGTAACAATGTAAAATACCTTAATTTCGCACACAACCCTACAGAATTTGTTATTTAAAAAGCTATTGTATAAAATTAATTGCCCACTTTAGTCTGTTGCCACCTTCTTCACTGTGGCTGAATTTGTAAGGACCAGTCTCGCTAATTTCCTTGTCATCCAAAAACCACTTGGTTTTGCTCGAATCAGCTCCTGAAAATGAACATTTTGAATTGTGAGCGAAAGTTTCAAAATTTGAGTTTTTATAATGATTGGTTATTATTAATGCCGCCTAATAGGAATTTCTTACTTTCCCTGTCAATTTTTTTTTAATTATTCAAAATATTTGTTTTTTTTTTTTTTTAATACAGTCAACCCTCGTTATATTATAAACCCTTAGGACTGAGTCTCGGGGTATGTTATATTAGGGTTTGTTATAACGAGGTTCGACTGTAACTAACATATGAGGACTACTCTGGTTATCCCCCTCCCCAAGCACGTGAAATTTTTGTTAAATTTTTTTCATGGAAGTGGCTTATAGGGAAACATGCGAGAAATCGATTGCAATCATCAGAAAACGGCATCTGTTGCCCGTAAAAATGCAAATTATAAAGTTAAATGCGTTTATTGTGCCATCAACGTTGCCATCAACAATCAACGTTGCTCACACGGCCTATTGAACCCTGTATCACCTCATTATGGGTTACATGGGTGGAGAGCGGCAACTTGACACCAAAAATCAAAGAAGACTTCAGTCGTTTTCCCGAAACGTTCTCTCCAATGAAACTCATTAATGTGAAAATTCCGCGGGATATCGTTAATACCGTGAAGAACACGATGACATTCATTGACTTTTTTAATATGCGTTCCTCTTCTTGAAATAAGCATCATTGTTTTGACATTTTGAGCACGATAAACTCATTTAACTTTATAATTTGAATTTGCCGTTACAGATGCCGTTTTCTGCCTTTCTGATGGTTGCAGTCGATTTCTCGCATGTTTTTAATCCTATGAGCGACTTCCATGAAAAAATTTTTTCATGTGCTTGGGGGATAAACCAGAGTAGCCCCAACATATGAAGAACCGAGTATAAAAAGAATTTGTGGTAGTTTCGACATTTTTTGTTCCCTTTTAACGTGATTAATGATCGCTTTGCTTCTCTGGAGGATCCTACAATCGGTGTTAGCCGATCAGTATTCAAGAAGTTTATTAGCATGTTGTCTAAGTACACTTCAATATTTCTTCTCTTTAATTCAGTTGGCCTTCGAACTGAAACGAGCAACGGTTATACTCAAGGAAGAATAGCCCACAGAAAAATACTGACAAGGTGTTATGAAGAGGAACGGATTACGAGTCAGACATATAGTTTTGGTCGTTTCATGGAATGATAATCATCCGGCGAACAAGCCGATCCGTCAAGCCAGTCGTTTGTTTTCAATCTCACATCCAACCCCAGTAACAGGCTACGATAAGTATGTGGATAGAATAAACCAGAACAAAACAGTTTTCTCGTCAACACTGCCTTAAAACCACTAATTGATGTTGTTCCTGTATAAAAATGTTCTCAGATAAAGGCTTCGAGCAAAAAAAGATACCCCTTAAAGGACCATGCTCTTTGCGCGCAGCGCATGCGCAACATTTAATTGGCGGGGGACACTTCTCTTTCGTCTCAAAACTCAACTCTTTGGAGTCGTTCGCCATAACTCCAAAGAGTACAGTGCGAGACGAAAGAGAAGTGTCCCCCGCCAATTCAAATTTTGCGCATGCCGCTGCGCGCAAAGAGCATGGTCCTTTAATCTTTCCTAGGCCTTATCATTTTCACTTCAATAAATAGTTATGTTAATAATGAAGGCAACCAACCAGTCACTACAGCTTCCAAAAACACACTGCCGCTGTCCTCTTTGTGCGAGATCTTGGGTTCTCCATAGATAGCTGGTGGTGACATGCCGACTCCGCCTGCGTTTCCTGCCAAGCAAATGTCGTTTAAGTAATAAGTTGCATGAGGCATGATGCTGCTAACACTTAATCTAATCAAACAAAAATAAAACCTTTTGGTAAACAAGTGGTTCTCCTGTTGCTGGGTCAATCACCACCTGAACACACACGCCAAATGATCCGCAAGAACTAGCTACTAAGACTGACTTGGCCAAAAAAATCGCTAAACACCCAGGTTTGTGTAGGCGTTCTAGGATGGATCAATGGAACACAGGGAAAGCATTGTCGACTTGCTCTAAATCGTTCGTCTCTGCCCTGAACAAATGGGTGTGTTAGTGATACAGCCTGGTGTGTGTCCCCTATAGTCTGCTATTATTATTGACAGGAACTCACAGCTGTTGAAATTAGTTGTCTTTGAACTCTTTTTTATTTTTGCTGTTTCTTTTTTATTTTCAGGCGCTTGATGCGATGGAAATTTTTAAAAAATTATATATAGAAAACAAAAGTTTGTGCTTGGTATGTTCACTTTTCTAGACACTTTATTATAAAAAAACTATAGCGATGCAGTTAAAAACATGGTCATGGTTAAGTGACCATGTCCATATCATTAAAACTGAAACACGTCAACTGGCCAAATCGACTTTAGCCTCTGTTTTTCAGCTGCTCGTACTTCGTACTCGTAGTACGAGTACGGTACGAGTGCGAAACACAGGTCATAAAAACGTTAGTGCCACTTAGGATGGCTAGGAAAAGCACCGGGTACCCAAGGGGCGGTACTCAGGTAGTGGCATCCATATGATGGTGTCTCATCACGTGCTGCTTTTTTGAGTAGTTGACTAAAAAATAAAATATCAGAAAACCAAAAAAAGCCAGCTATGTGGGTGAGTATATGGCCCGGTTGGTGTGTTAGGATGTAAAATTCTTTTCCAAACCCTCAGGCTTACAGACACGATTAAGGCGCCGATAGTCACCTGTTGACCCTAGTTTTTTGAGTATGGGGTATTGTATCGAGTATTTTTGTGCATATAATATTGATGGTCATGAGCCCGTCGCGGTTGGTCAAGTAAAGTCGGTCATGGCTATTCAAAAAGTCGGAAAGAGGTATGACGAGAATTTACATGACATCTGAATACAAAATCGGCATCTACCGTATTTTCTCTATTAAACGGGCCGGCCCGTTTAATAGAGAAAATACGGTATATCTTAATGACAATAGTATAATAATAATATATTTTTTATTTTTTAATAAATTAATTAATTTAATTAAATTAACAATTATTTAATACATCAAGACAAAAAAGATGGTGATAGTACACTGGCCATTATAAAATTTTCTGTGAGGATAGCTGGTGAGCCGACACTTGGTGAGAGTATAGCTAAAATCGATGAATATAGCTGTAATTTGTGATAGAATTTTTAAAAAATCTTATAAAGTATTTTTAATCTAGGCAAATTACCTCCTCCAAAAGCCATCGCGATACAACTTAATAAAACTATTGATATTCAATAGAGCAGTTCAAAAATCAAGCAACTCACCATCTGGACAAAGAACCAGAGGACTCAATATTAAAGGGCTAAAATAAAAATGAATTTCACAATAAAGCGAGAATACTTAACCTGAGCAAATATGGATTTATCACATTTGGCGAAAGAACATAAGGATTAAGGATAAAAGGGGCCATAACTAAATACAAAATTCTATTTTATTTATATAAAAATAAAAAGGGCACGCCCCTTCAATATCTGTTCAGCCAAAACTACGGCTGATATTTTTTTTATGTTTTCACAAAAAATTTAGAAATGATTTTGGCTTTTTAGTGTAACTTAACAAGATTGTTTGATAAAAACGCACCCAGAGGAGAAATGACATAAGGCGAGAGGAGGTAAGGCGAGATTATGAACGGCTGAAAACATTTATTTTACGTATTTTTATGATATTTTTGCTTAAAGGACCACTGCCATCGACGACAACGATTGTTCCCCGCCAATTCAAAAAAATTTTTAGTCATTGAACTTCTGTGCGGATTTTTAAACTTGAAAACCTAAAATAAAATTATAGGTCTTGTTTTGTTAGAAACGAAGCTGAAAAATCCGTACAGAAGTTCACTGATTATGAAATTTTTTCGAATTGGCGGAGGACTATTTATAACGCGTGACCATGGTCCTTTAAAAACTTGCTATTGGAATAGACGGTGATAGGACGTAAGGAGATAATACTGCTGGGTTCAGAATCAGTGGAGAAAATATGCTCGGCGATAAAACCTGTAATTTTATAATTTTTTAAAGACTTGTTGCTAAACTTGGCAGCCAAATTATCAGATTAAGTGGTACAATTTTCTTATAGCCTTTTTCAATTAATACGAGATCCATAGGTTCCGCTTTTTCAATTCATACCTAAAAATCTCGGTATCGATATAAATGTTTTCCGATTTTTCAAGGGGTTGAAAAATAATCCCTAGGAGTAACTATGAGAGCTTTTAGAATATACCCTAGGTTTCTTCTTTAAATTCAGTAAAGAATCTTTGCAGTCAATCTAATTTTCGTTACTTGTATACTAATTGTCGTATAAACATTTACTCTAAAAATATTTTTTAGCGTAAGGCCAAATTAGTTAACTTTTCTATAAATGTATAAGGTGCAAAGCTGTTATACCACAGGTCCAAGCACGACCGGTCCAATCGAGGGAGTGAACATGAATGGAGCCAACACCACAGGTCTCAATAAACTGAACGGAAGTTGTCGTTTGCGCCTTCTACGTTTGTTCACTCGCTCCCATCTACGTTCGTCCAGCTTGTCTGCTACTTCCTAAATGTCTTCAGCATTACATGTTTCTCCAAAAACTCTATTTCATAGAATAATTTTCGAAAAGCTGTTTTTATTTATATCCCTACAAAAGATTTGAAATTAAAAATTTACATCAGGTATATTTTTAGCGATTCGCTCCACCCTACGCACAAAATATCTTCTCTTTTGCCCACACTAGTCTTGGCGAAATCATTGAGACGACGGTTGGCTTCTTCAGGAAGGTGGGTGTCTGCAGAAATACACTATTATAAATTGGCTGGACCTAAGATACGAAAAAACTTGAAGCACACTTTGGTCAGCAAACAGATTGTTGAGTTGATTTTTCTCTAGGAAAGAGAATCCATTAGTATCCAATTGTTTAGTTTGGGATGGTTTAAAAGACTGCTCCAGTCTTTCATATGCTGAAGATATGCGCTCGTTGGCAGAAAATATTTCACCTTCGATTCCTTAATTTAAAAACTTTATGGTTATATTTGATAATTATAACTGTAATTTGTGACAACAAATTGACGGGACTTAAGTTAAGTCACTCGACTCGGGTTTTAGTCACACCTAAATCAAATATTTGTGATAAAAATTAGTCTTGTTATTCCTACTAGTTACTTTCTCAAGTCTAAGTTTTTTCGCATTAAAATTCACGGCGAAAGCAGAAGGTGCGTCAAGAAGTTCTGACAGTTTTAACCTCCATGACTTTCGAAATTCTGAAATTTCGCAATTTTTCTGGTATGTAATGTGAAAAATACGATTTTTGATTGAAAACACCCCGTGTGGTTAGATCAAATTGAGCCGAACTTCGTTTATATTATTTCGGATAAGCGTCAGAACAAAAATATCGAGGTTGTTACTGTCCGAATTTCTTGACACACCCTGTACTTTTCTGGTGTCCTGGGCCTATCCCACTAACTGCAAATTTCAAAGTGACAAGTGAAAAGTTGCAAATTGCAAATGCAAAGCAATTTTCTGTCCCGTAAAGTGCAAATTTTTGGCGAAAGCACGATTTTGAAGCAGAGGAGAGTATGTTTGTTAAATAAATACAGGCTAACCTAGAAAGTTGAGATTAGTCAGCAGATTTAGAGCATCTTCCACATGACCAGCCGTCCCACTCACATCCATCAACAATTCCAAAATTGTCTGGCGGTCATGTTTGTTCATTCCAGTGGCTTTCAGCACCTATACAAAACAGATAAATTATAAACAAAAAAGCTATTTTTGTAAAAAAACCTTAGGTACAGAGGCGATATTTTGGTCTGCATCACGCCTTTTGTTGCTTGAGTGAACATCCTCATCGTCATAAAAAGCCAGAATTGTGGGCGATAAATGGGCTTTAGTAGACTCTGATTTACTATAAGCAGAGCTTAAAAATCGGGAGAGAACTAATTTCTCCGCTTCTAGCTGAAAAGTCTCCACTTTTTGCTTAAATGTCTCAGCTTTTTAAAATTTTATTTTAAAAAGCTTAAATCTCTCTGATTCTGCTGAAAAAGACTTTGCTCTAGCTAGAATCTCTTGGATTTTGTTAAAAATATTTTACTTTTGTTGAATAGACTTTGCCCTTAGCTGAATTTTCTACATTTTTTCTTTATGAATAACCCCTTTTGAAGACCAGCGAAGAGAGGAGCTTTCCAACCTATCAATAGCGCTCCTAGGTACTTATGCTGTTTGTCCCAGCACCATAATTTTTGCACCTCATTTTCAAAAAGGGTGCCGGATAACCGAGGTCGGCGGGTTTTTACGGCAAAATTTAAAGATTGCGGACAAATGACCGGCAAAATTAGAATCCTTGAGATAATGCGGACTAGACTGGCGAATCACATTTGTCTCAGCATATTATGGTGCAGCGACAAACAGCATAAGTACCCGCTCCTATATGCGGCCCCATCCAAAAAAAGGATGGTTTTAGCCTTGGTCTCCCTGCTGAATTTTTTGTTTTTTTAGGTTTAGCCTTTGGCAAGGTAGGAAAGCAAGGGTATCCAATGCAGGATTAAAATGGACACCTACCAGAATGTAGTTAACGAATGGAATCCATACCGTCTTTTGAAGTCTTTTTTAACAGAAGCAAAGAAATTTTAGAAAAGCGGAGAGTCTTCTATAAAAGTGGAGACAATTCTACAAACGCGGGATTTTCCAGCTTTTAAACAAAATTTTAAAATGCGGAGACACTTCAGCTAAAAGTGGAGATTTTTAAAAGAGAATTTCTGTAAGTTTGTAGTTTCATTGAGGCCACCTCGACCCTCAGAAAATGGGTAATTGATTGTTTGTGCCTTAATAAAAGCTAGGGTTGGCTCCCCCCGCTTTTTGGGGTGCGGGGGGGGAGATTAGACTAAAAAATTTGCGGGGGGAGAAGCGGGGGGAGGTGGCCAATTTTTTTTGCGGGGGGGAGGAGCGGGGGGGAGGAAGCTGTGAGCGGGGGCAGTGGCGGGGGTGCCTGATTAATTTACAAGCCTCGGGACTGAAAATTTTTGAAACAGCAGTCTAGAATGAATCTGAAGGCTTTTGAAACACTTCTGAAGTCAAAGCTACGATATTGCCACTCCTCTGGTTCGATAAGTCTTGATCCTTCTCGCTGCCGTTCTGAAAATGACCTCATCCGAGAGTTTTTTTCGACTGGGATTTTTTGCGGTGGGTGACGGGGGGTCATTTTGGAGCGGGGGGAGAAACGGGGGGGGGGTGGCCAATTTTTTTTGCGGAGGGAGGTATAAGGAAAATTTGTCAAAAAGCGGGGGGAGGGGGAGGGAGGGAGGCCAACCCTAATAAAAGCCTACGATGTGCTGAGTACGATAGCACTAAATTCGGCCATTTTTTCTTGGTAATTCGCTGAGCTGTGGCCTTCCGAAGTTAGTTACTCAGAAAAACCGATTTATACTTGATGGAAATTCCATGACACACAGTCATTTAAAAGCTTATTCGACGCATAAGGAGTTACTGTTTCTAACGAGCACAGGAAAACTAAATCTGTTCTGAATATTGACAAAAATGTGTTTTTTCAAAAAAATTAGCATTTTTCGAACACCAATTTTCAGCAAAAAACCGCCATAAAAATCTTAAATCGGGCTGCACCATCCTAAATCTTAGTGCGTCAGAAAGAAATTTAATTTTGCATCTTTCTGACAGAAAAGTTCAAGAAAGATCCAAAAAATCTAAAACTCACTCAGGCATTAGTTTTAATGTTTGACTCTTGTCTTTGAGTGTCATTTTTGTTCGCAGCTAGAATGTTGAAAATCTGCAGCCCCGTTTGCATTAGTCCTCGGGTGTTTTCTACAATTTTAAAAATTTTAAGTAAGATTTCGGTTTATGGATCAAGTTGAATTGCAGCATCAAATACCCTATTTTCTCTATTAATGAATAATGAACCTCCCCCCCCCTCGATTTTTTACTAGGATTCAGAGTTAGGGCCATTTTTGATTTATAATTTCAACATTTTCGAAGGGTTGAAAAATAATGAACCCGGGTGTATTAATAGAGAAAATACGGTAACTGAAATCCAACACTTAATTTTCATAGTTGCATTTATTCAATCATTATTGATTTTTTTATCAACATGTAGCTCTGGATTTCAGCTTTCATCAAGCTATTAAAATATTCTGAATGATTACAAAACTTTGAAGATTTACCGGTTTTTCAATCAAGAACACCAAACCAAACACTGACTTTGTCCAAATCCGTAAATGTCTAATTTTTTTAGTCATTCACGGGGTCTTAATAGCTTGTTGGCAAGTTGAGATTCACGGCTAAATGTTGATGTGAAAGTTAAATGATGATTTTGTTAAAAAGGTAGGAAATGTAATTTTTAAAATTAGATACTGGATCTCAGTAATTGGTGCTGCAATTCACATGTAGCCTTTGGTTCATTTAGAAATACCTTTTTGGTAGCACTCATTGTGGGCCTATCATTGCCCAACACAAGATCAAACATCCTCAAATCATAGACTCTAGCGCCAGGAAAGTTTTCTTGGCATCATCCTGTTGTTTCAAGTGGAGAAGTGTGTTGTACATGGTCGTCCACTTGACCCTGCTACTACTACTGGCCACATTTGAAGTTTGGTTTTCTCAGTTGTGGGTTGAAAAGAGGTAAAACTGGAAACTATATTTGCCACCTAAAATTATACCAGTTAAAATTTTTTCCCGGAAATAAATATTTTTAATACAGCTGCTTGCATGCGAAATATAATTTTATCACAATTAAGGTTACTAAAGGGGCATTCACACTGAAAAAGGCGTGGTCCTGCACAGTTATTCTCTTTTGAGACATTATTGAAGTCTGGCATAAGATTTTAGATCATAAATATCAGATTTGATGCAAAACTAGTGAAAATGGACATTTATGGTTTCCTCTTTTTGCGGTGTATTGCGCTGCATGCCCTGTTATCAGGGCTATAATCTGTTTTAAAAAAAAAATCCGGGAATTTAAATCTTTTTTATTTATAAAGGTGTAAGTTAATTGTGTTTTGAAAGTTTGGTACGGTAATCTGATATGTGGCGACAGATTTAACTGCAAAAATTGAAAATTTACCCTGGCTACTGGAGATTTTTCTACAGAACTCTGGAGGATAGGCATCTTACTGGCTTGTTTCACCTAAATTCAACTTCAAATCAATTCCTGCCATGCACTTCAGTGCATCTTACCGTCCACTTTTCAGTGTTTTGGCTAATTTTGCTTAGTTGAAATTTATTTCTTCTCGCAGGTTGGTCACTAATAAGTTTGTGAGCTAATCTCAAATTGTTCATAGCTAGATCATTATTGTTTGGCATCCTTTCATGTCTAGCTGCACTTCTTCTAGTCCGAAAACCGCCGATCCATCCATCTTCGTTTTGGCGTTGAGCATTTATAATTTCATCTATTATTTCTTCTCGTTTGAGCATCAAGTATTGTTTGCGAGTTTTCACAAGACATCTAGCAGATTCCACCAAGTCTCTTTTGTCGTCGATCCTGTTCAGGCAGGCAGATAATGCCTTTTTCTCATCTGCAAAGTTGGGGTTGAAAGAAAGTCTATACGCAATTACCTCACTTTTTCCTAATTTTCCATACAAATCCTTGCCCAACTGACCGAGGAGTGCTTTGATTGCAGCGGAATACCAGTTGACGTGCAAATTTTTGACTTTGTCAAAGTTCTTATTGTTTACACGAACTTTGTCAAACCGCTGAATGCCGATTGGAATGTTTTGCTGGTGATGGCCGCTAAAAATTAAGAAATTTTGAGGGTATGGGCAGAATCATGAATAAATTTATGGGTAAAATAATTCCTTTTAGGTTATTTTAATACGCTAAGGAATAGTACTTTTTCCGTAGGTTACACCCTCTGTGCATAAAAATTTTTACTTTCTTTTTTTTTAGATTTTATAGCTCTATAAGTTCCCGACTTGGGCCCGACACTTTTTTAACGTGATTTCTAGAAGTTTTTGCCAAATATGATTTGCTAGTCTAGTCGAAAATATCGCAAGGATTCCGATTTTACCGATCGTTTTGCAATCGACAAAAGTTTTGCCAGAACGACCCGCGACGCACTCTGTAAGGTACACCTTTTTAAGATTTAGGTGTATCTTATAGAGAGCGTCGCGGTCTTACTGACAAAACTTTTGTCGATTGCAAAAACGATCGGTAAAATCTGAATCCTTGCGATATTTCCGACTAGACTGACGAATCACATTTGGCAAAACATTTCAGAAATCAGGTTAAAAATGTGTCGGACCCTAGGTGGGAACGAACTTTCGGTGAGTATCTTATAGAAAGCGTCGACTGTATATAATGTCGGCAAAAAATGGATAAATCTTACGGTAAAGTTTGGGACATATTAAAAATATACTAGACATACTTAAAAAGGGTCATAAGTAACCCCCTTAGTACAACCTAACGGGCGGTGGCCTACCGAAGCCTAAGCCTAATACCGTATTTCCTCTAATTAACGCCTCCCTCTAATTAACCCCCTCCTCGACTTTGAGGGTTTGTATCTCGGAGCAGCATTTTTTTTCGAACATCTTTTTTTGCATTTTCTTAGTTCCCGCGAGCTCTACCGATTCCACCTTTCGGATTTTGGTTGAGTACTATAAAATCCAAAATGACTCTAATGAACGCCCTCCCCCCTAGAGGCAAGTCAAAAATAAACGCCCCGGGCGTTTATTAGATGAAATACGGTAGATACCCCATAAATAAACCCTCAAATAGGAGTTTATATAAGGGGGATTATTTATGTTTTTGTACGGTTTGTAAGCAATGATATGAGGCAACGTAAGCAATGATAGGAATTCCAATTACTGCCAAAACTCCACAAAATTTGATTTTCATATGATCTGATTTGATAAAACATAAAAAAGGCCTGCAAAATACTCAATTTTACAAAAGACGCTAATTTAAAATGGCCACGTTTGGTGAGAAAGCGCTTTTTGTATAGATCAAAAAGGATTAAATTTTCCAATTTCTTTCAAAGTGATAAAAAGATTAGGTACCAGTAGCTTTGCAATTCTAGTTTCTAACGTCGTATCATTTATTTTAATGTCTTTGCAAAATTAGCACAAAAAAGGTGAAAGTTCGAAACATTTTTTTCTTACACGTCATACTTTTACCTTTTTGTGTTACATTTTTGTTTGTCTTACAAACAAAAATGTTTCGATAAATGATAACGTGCTCGAAAGGAAAAGTTGCAGGGCTACGTGGGCTTTTATAACTTTAAAAAGGGCAGATTTACTCGTTTTTTGACTAAAAAAAAGAAAGCACCACTTTTTCAGCAAACGTGGGCAATTTTCTTGTTTAATATTTTTATAAGCTCCAAAAAATTTTCTTACCTTGTGTTTGCAAAACAACAAACAATGCACCCAGCAAAAGAAAATTTCTGTATGATTTACCGCGATAAACATAAGAGTCAATCATGTCACACACATAATTGGCTACCTCATTAAAAATTTTTTAGTAAAAAAAGTCACTAATGCAATTCGAGATCGCAGACAGTGATGTAATAAACATGGAATGGAGCACCCCAGGTTAACGATCTTTTTTACAGCTTCGTGCATTTCAAAAAAGGAGTGGGTTTTATCTATATGAAGTGCTTTACAAGAACAACAGCAAAAAAAGAGACTCCACGAGATGGTCATTAAACTTTATTTCTTCCTGGTAACTAACAAAAATTTTAATCTCAATCAAGAATATGCAACTCACCAAGAAGAAAAATATATAAATTTTACAATTTTTTGTTTTCTGAACTTCATGCGAATCAAATCAATCAAAAGCACCTAAGGAACAATGGAACTGATCGATTGGTGTTTTTGACGGACTCCAACCTCTACATCATAACCATTGGTGGTTGAGCCATCAGCATCATCATCATAAGTTTCCAATCTGGTCTGTCTGGTTTCAACACCCACCACAAATAATTATTGATCTTCCCAACAAAAACCATACCAAAATTCCAGTCTTATATTTCCCAATAAAATTTAAATAATTCTTTGGAGGGATTATTACGTATTTTCGCTTTAGCCAGTCATATTGCTGGCAGTCTTCAAAATCAGGATTTAAATAATAATGTTTTCTCTATTTTTATTTTCTGTTTGTTCTTAAAATCAGAATTTGTATTGCTTCTGCTATAAAAAAAAACCCAAATAGTTGACATCAATCAAAATGGAGTCAAACAGCTCTGCTGAGTCCTTGGAAGGTCAATTGCAAAGTGGGGGCAAAGAGCCGAAGTATTTGATTGAGAATGCCAACAGACTAGTGCCCTGGAGGGACTTCTCCACCGAAATCCGTGCCGATCTGGACACCAGAAACTTGGCCTCCAAATGCTGTGTGCTGCTGGACGTGCAAGATTTGGACCTAAGGGCAATAGTGCGCAAGATGGTGGATGCTTTTAATCAGCAAATGGACCTCGCTGAAGCACTCCTGTTGAAAACCAAAGCTGGGACTCAAAAGGTGTGAGAATTAGTTATGCCAAAGTTACTGAACAAATATTCAACGCTGGTGCATCTG
Organism: Ditylenchus dipsaci; assembly: GCA_004194705.1. NCBI lineage: Eukaryota > Metazoa > Nematoda > Chromadorea > Rhabditida > Anguinidae > Ditylenchus > Ditylenchus dipsaci. The sequence continues at coordinate 21,834 of SADC01000022.1, read as the reverse complement.
GAGATATTGGTGAGATTGTAGTATTTCTTGAATGGTGAACTAGGTATAAGGGTTTTTTTTCAGGGCCTAACTTAAAATGTCGCCTACAGAATCTGATTTGTGATGAAATGGGTCTCTTGGAAGACCAGTCGTGGTTTGTCTTGTAGTAAGTTATTTTTAGAATTTCTATAAATATGGGTAAACAAAACAGATACTTTGTTTTTTACACGTTTGATTAGGTAATATAAGTTCCTTTTTCTTCACTTTTTTATGTGGGGTTTTAGAGTTCTGACTCAATAAGTTAGCAAAGCGCAGTTAGTGGCTAGAAACATTTTGAGTGCTCGACTCGACAACTTTGCCACTCAAGTCTTATAAAAACTATTTTTACTCAAAATATTTAGGCTCACTTATAACTGGGGTTGTCGACTCGTCGAAATTTTCGAGCCGACGCGTCAAACGTTGAAAGTCGAAAATTTCGCAATCGACGCGTGACAATCCTACTCCTAATCCAACTACCGTATAACCTCTATTAATCCCCCACCCTCGATTTTTTTACCAGGATTTCAGAGTTAAGGCCATTTTTGATTTACAATTTCGAAATTTTTCAGGGGTTGAAATTTAATACCCCATGGGGAATTAAAAGAGGGTATACGGTATGTCAAATTTATGAATCTTTCAAATCTTTTATAAAAATGGGAATTTTATAAAATTATCTGCAATGAAAATAATGCTGTTCTTTAAGCTGTTCACTGGATGATATCTCAGAAAACCGGGTAGCCTTTGTTCGCCTACAGCATAGAACCAATTTTGGGCCTGGTCTAGGCGATGTTCAATTTATTATACTAGTTATAGCACCTGTTCAACAGGTAATCTAGATTTCATACAACCCAACCCCAAAATATCCATTCAGAAAGAGATCAAGTCAGCGTTTGAAACTTCGCGCACTTTCGCCACTCTGTTTTCCTGTCCTCAACTTAGATTCCAGCTAGCTCAGACAGCCAACAAAGTCCAGTTTTGTGCAGCCATCGAGCAGTCTGCTGTGAATCTTATACAACGTCCCAAATATTCCACCAAAAATGGATTTGATAAAGTGGACTTAGGCCTTAGCAGTAGCTTGAAGCGAGACAGCGAATGTTGGCGACCAGGCAAGGCCATTCTAGAAGATCTGAAGAGAAGGTGGCCCCATTACAAAGCAGACTATTGGGATGGGTTGTGTGATGCTAGAGCTATTCAGAAGACCATCAGCTCAGCTGTGTTCCTCTTCTTTGCTATATTGTTGACAGCCATAGCCTTGGGCGTACTGAATGAGTCAAACACACATGGAAAAATTAGTAATATTTGTGCTTGGCATAGTTGCTGAATGGTTTGAGATTTAGAAGTGGAAGAGGCCATTTTGGGCAATGGATTGGAGGCCTGTTCTTCGGCTTTTTCGGAGGACAACTTTTTTGGTCATGTTGACCTCTCCACCTATGAGCATATACATACAAGGTAAAGAAATAAATACTTACTTAGCTTTCTGAAGTTTTTGAGCAACAAGTTTATGGTAGTAACTGGGCAGGAGTCTTTAAATACAAATAAGCTTCTTGGTAGGAAAAAGAGCTATATTCTAGTAGTAAGTTTCCAGTGGTAAAGATACGATGCAATTTCAAGCCATTTCAAATAAAAGAATGAAATGACCTTTTTGGTCTCAATCGACTTGTTCATGCAGTCAAAACTCGATTTAACGAAACTCAAGTAACGATTTGGTTGGATTTCACTAAATTAGAGTAAAATAAAACTCGGTGCAACGAAACTCGATTTAACGAAAAAACTCGATTTAACGAAACGTTTTGGTGATCTCTACTGGAAAAGTCGGCGTGCCTTTAACTGATCAGTTAAAGAACTGATCAATGAACTATTTGATCAAAAAGACATTGATCAGAAAGACATTTGATAAAATACAGTCAAACCCGGCTTAGTGGGACCCCTGGGGACCGGAAAAAAGTCGCACTTAATAGGGGTCGCACTGAATCGGGGTTGCACTTTCGAGACTTTCAAAGACTTTTTACCAAGTCCATCAACCTCAGGGTCGCACTAAATCGAGGGCGCACTAAATTGCGGTTTGACTGTAATCGTAGTAATTCAGTGGTAATCCGCTGAATTACTACGGTTATTTGATCAAATGTCTTTTTGATCAAATAGTTCATTGACCAGTTTTCTAATTAATCAGTTAAAGGCACGCCGAAAGGTCGACACTGGATTTAGCGAAAATCCACAAAATCGTCTAAAAATTCATGACCGAAACTGAAAAATGCCGTTTTTTTTTCGAAAATTGACGTCTTTTTCTGGAAAATAACGTTTTGTTTCCAAAATCTGCCGTCCTTTATCAAATTCCAAATTTGCGATATTACACTATGCCATTTCGAGCAAGACTAAGATATTTAGGGTTTGAACGAACCCCACATTGAAAGAATGGTGCAGCGATTCCCAAGATCGCTGAGCATGAGTTGGATCTTTTGATGAAAGTTACTAATTTTTGATCTGAGTCTTGTGAGCATACCTGCACGGGCGCCGGCGCCAGGCGAAATTTCGCCACTTTGGGGCGCCGGCGCCCTTTTCATGCAGGCGCCGGCGCCTTATTTGTAGCGGCGCCGGCGCCCAGCTCCAAGAAACCACCAAAGTATTGCATTTATTAAATATTTTGTTGACATTTTAAAGCTTTTTTAGTATTTTTCTCATATCGTGATAGCAATAAAACAAAACTTCTTAAGTTAAACACATATTATAAAACCCGGCGCTGCCTTATTTGGGGCGCCGGCGCCCGGTCGGCGCCTGGCGCCGATTTTTTTGAGCGTGTAGGTATGCTTGTAAGGATCATTTCGAGGTGTTTGTAAAATCTGATTATTTGTCGATAAATAATAATTTTATGAATAAAAAAGTTGCAAAAACTCGATTTAACGAAAATTTTAAAAACTTAAGAAGTCGAAACTCGATTTAGCGAAAACTCTATTTAACGAGAACTCGATTTAACGAAACTTTTTGGCCGGTCCCTTGAAATTCGTTAAATCGAGTTTCAACTGTATTAACTTTTGATGAAAATTAAGTATCTTTTAAGGATATGTGAAAGGCACATATAAAAGCTAAAACACAGAGCTACAAACCAGAAAAAAAATTCAACTCGAAAGGTTAATAAAGAAAGGTTAATTACATCAGCGAGAACCGAACCTTCAAAGTTGTGGCAAATTTTCATACCCGTGGGAAGAACGTGGTTAAACGAGATTATCGGATAAGTGGAATGTCGAATAACCGAGAATACACTGTATTAAGTCAAATTTAGCAACCATGCTTTCATGAAAATCCTATGCAAACCTACTTACTCAACCATTTTAGTGATGGAAGAAGTGAGTGTGCTGACTGGCTACAACTTCTACCACATGTATGCTGCTATAGGTAATTCATTGCCACCTTTATACGATTTTCTGCCCATAAACAAATAAAATCAATGTTAAAACACAGGCATTTGGTGTTCCATCTACCTGGCCCTATTTGCCTTTTTCGAGCTCGCCTGGCTCATGAAATTTGCTAAGCGATCTCTAGTAGAACTTTTTGGCTGTTTCATATCCACAGCACTGACCCTCAAAGCTATAGAGGCAACTGTAGAGATGTTCAGAAGATATGATCCAGACTGTCCTAACTTATTCTACAATAATGGCTCATTGATAAACCTCGATTCTCCACCTCCACCACACAAAACTGGTATCTTTTTATTTAGAACTTTCTACCCTGATTTTCCATCATTTTAGACCCCTTGAATTGTGAGCGCTCTGTTGGTTTACTATTCTTGCTGCTAATGTTGGGCACAGTGTGGATCAGCCTGTCCCTCTACAGTTTTCGGTCTACACCTTATTTGACCAAGAAAAAGAGGAGCTTCTCTCAGACTATGCCCTCCCGTTAGCTGTTGTGCTCATGACTGTGCTCGCCAATTTGGCTTTTAGTGATATTCCTAGTGAGTAGTAGTATTTTATCACTGACATATTGGCTTCCTGTTCCAAAACTTTTTAGAGTCAGTTGTAGATACTAAAATTGCCTGTTCCGCTCTAAAACTTGGAGGATACACAATTGTATCACAAGTATTTCAGAAGAAGTGTTCATCCCTGGAGACCATCCACCTCCTCCACCACTGATCAATGGGACGGTTGCCACACCCCCTCCATTCCTCTATTTTCCCAATGGAAGCATAGATATATCAGCACCAGCCCCTCCCCCTCCTCAACCACCTAGAACTACAACTTCAATTATCGCTTTCTGGGAGATGCCACTACTAGGTCAACTAATGTGCATGTTCTTGGGTTGTCCTCTGGCTATACTTTTCTTCATGGACCAGCTGATTGTAACTAACACAGTGGACAACCTTCAAAACAAGTCAGTTTGCTCTAAATAGAAAATGCGAATTAAACTAGTGTTTAGCTTGAAAAAAGGAGAAGCACCAAACTGGGATCTGGTAGTGGTCTCTCTTATCAATGTGTTCTTGTCAGTGTTCGGGCTATTGTGGATGCACGGGGCTTTACCTCAAGCCTATCTTCACCTGAAATCACAGGCTGATGTGGAAGACAGACTAGTAGATGGCAGGATACAAGAAGTGTACGCTTATTATAGATATATCAGGACCATGCAGGACCTTAAAGGACCATGCAACTTGATAAGCACAAAAAGTTGCGAAATTTGAATTCGCGCAGGATCACCCTAATTTTTCCACCATTTTTTTCGAATAGATTTTTGTTTGCATTTAAAAAACTTTCAAAATGTACAACCATTTACCAGTCGGATCAATTTCTGATCGGACGAGTCAGCTGACTTCCATGGCTCTTCAACGTTCTACAGGGTGACACAAAAAACAGTCACATTTTTTGAAAAATTTTATTTTCATTTTTTTAATTGAAATTTTGAACGTTACTGTGATTTTGTCTACTCCTCTGCAATTTTTCGTGGAAAATGATATTTGCTGTGTGTTGGTACCTAACATGAGTTCGGGTATAGCAAAGAGTGTAAATTCTCTGAGCATAGAATCTCTTCTCAAACTCAGAAACTAGCAGAACACATAAAGTATATAGCGAAAGTTGGATAAATTATGGTTGGGATCAATAAATCACGCTCTGAGGAGATTTCTTAAAATTTTGGAAATCGGACAGGCAAGGAATTACGTACATCAATCTTTTGAAAATGTGACTGTTTTTTTTGTGTCACCCTGTATACGAGGTGATGTTTAAAATTGAATAATAAATGAAATCCAAATTTTAAATGCACACAAAAAGTTAATTCAAAAACGTAATTGATCCCGCACGAATTCAAATTTCACAAATTGATGTGCTTACCAAGTTGTATGGTCCTTTACCCTACGTTCACAATGATCCGCACCCGCACCGCATCCGCATTTTTGGTGTTCACAATGCATCCGCAATGCGGTCCGCATGCGGACCGCATCTGGATGCGGAAGATGTTGCGGAAGCGGCAAATTTTATTGTGAGCGCAATTCCGCATCCGCACCGCATCCGCATGCTGATGCGGATGCGGACGAAAAACGGATCATTGTGAACGTAGGGTTAAAGGGGTATGCCCACGCTAATATGAGGTGGTGACCGGGAATTCAAATTTTTTCGCCTAATCATTGAACTTCTGAACGTATTTTTCAACTAGGTTTCTAACAAAACAAGGCCTACAATTTAATTTTAGGTATGGTTTTCTTAGAAAACAAGTTGAAAAATAAGTACAGAAGTTCAATGATTAGGAAAAAAATTTGAATTCCCGGGTACCGCCTCTTATTAGCGTGGGCATGCCCCTTTAAAGGACCGTTGCCGTCAATGACAACAATTGTCCACCACCAATTCAAAAAAAACCAAATCATTAAACTTCTGCGTGGATTTTTTAACTTACTTTCTAATAAAACTATACCTAAAATTGAATTCTAAGCCTTGTTTTGTTAGAAACCAAGCTGAAAAATATGTACAAAAGTTCAATGATTATGTAAAAAATGTATTGGCGGGGGACATTTTAGAAGGCGTGACCATGGTCCTTTAAACATAATTACGGGGTGTTTCAAGAATTTTGGACTCTTTTAAAAGAGAATTTCTGTAAGTTTGTAGTTTGATCAAGGCCACCTTGACCCCTCAGAAAATGGGTGATTGATTGTTTGTGCCTTAACGAAAGCCTACGATGTGCTGAGTACGATAGCACTAAATTCGGCCACTTTTTCTCGATAATTAACCGAGCTGTGGCCTCCCGAAGTTTGGGACTCAGAAAAAGCAGTATATTTCTTAAAACAGTTTATACTCAATAAAAATTAAATAACTTATGATCGTCTGAAAGCCTATTCGGCGCAGAAGAAGTTTTTTTCCTATAAATCGCAATAACGTTCCAGTCCGTTAGAAATTTTGGCAAAAAAATGTGTGTTTTTCAGAAAATCAGCATTTTTCGAACACTAATTTTTGGCGAAAACCCGCCATAAAAATAGGAAATCAGCCTGTACCCTCTTAAGTTTCAGTACATTCAACAGGAAATTTAATCCTGCAGCTTTCTGATAAAAAAATTTCCGAAAAAGTTGGGGAGGAAAGACGAAAAAGCCTTTGAAGTTTGCTAGTCGTCACTAACTCTTTTCAGGTTTTGAAGTAAAAATATTTTTTACCAAGAAAACCTAGAGTTCTGACACTTTTCGAACTTTTTTGGAAATTTTCGTCAGAAAGATGCAAAATGAAATTCTTTTTAGGATGCACTAAAATTTAGAAGGATGCAGGCCGATTTTCATGCCAATTTTTTCGCCAAAAAATAGTGTTCGAAAAGTGCTGATTTTTTGAAAAACACACTTTTTCGCCAAAATTTTCAAGGTTCATCATTTTTTTGTAGCAAAAATACTTTTTTCGTGGCTAATTTTTATTTTGCCTGGTTTTATAAAATTTTCTTATTTTTTTTGATAACACCATCATGTAGCCCTACGACTCTAGTTTCTAATGAGGCATCGCTTATCACAACATCTTTGCGAAACTTAGTACAAAAAATTAAAAGTATGAAGCAAATAAAAATTAATTCGCTTCATATTTTTAATTAGTATCCAACTTGCATGGGGTAATTTTTTCGGGTATAGACGTTTCTCGAAAATGAAACTTTTTTCATTTTCGAGAAACGTTTCTCGAATTTGAAACTCAAAAGAGTAAAATATCTCTAGGTGTATACCTTATTTAGACATATCAAGGGTATTTGGCTGAATGTGATGGCCAAAGTCCAGCATATTCCACATTGCGGGGGTTAGGGGTTAACACATGTATGTACGCTTATCCCTTGCAATGTGGAGTGTGCTGGTATTTGGCCGCGAAGCGGCCAAATACCCTTGGTATGTCTAAATAAGTATCTTTACAGGTATACATATATACCCCTAGAGATATTTTACTCTTTTGAGTTTCAAATTCGAGAAACGTTTCTCGAAAATGAAAAAAGTTTCATTTTCGAGAAACGTCTATGCACCATTTTTTCTAATATTATACTTATGGTAATTATTAATAAGATATCGCATTTCCTCTTATAAGGCCCCATGGGGCCTTATTTTTCAAATTCGTGGTGATGCAGTATTTCACTCTTTATACTAGCGCAAATGAAAGTATAGCATCTAGGCTACACATTGATATAAAGAATCTTTAAATTATATTTAAATTATAAGAAGAACGACGGCATACTTAGGTGCCGAAATCGGTAAAAAAAACCTAGTGTTTTTTATAGTTACACACGTTCTTTATAGCAATGTGTAGTCTAGATGCTATGCTTTCATTCGCGCTAGCATACAGAGCAAAATACTGCCTCGCCATAACTAAAAACAAAGAATGCTCGAATTCCCGAGAAAAAGAAGTCACTTTTTCGATTCCCGCCACTCTCAGGTATCGGCCTCTTGCCAATATTTCGAAAAGCTGTGATGTACTTTCCAAATTACTAATTAGCGTAAGTATAATATGCTAGAAATCACCCCATTAAAGTTGGATACTCGAAGAATTTAGGAGACAACGGCAACTCAAAAGTAAGCTAAAAACCATGATATCATGGTTTTTGGCAACTTCGGGGGTTCGGCCTCCCTAACTTTCCAAATGATCTGGAGATATTGGCAGCACTTTGTTATATAAGTTTGGGAAGCTCTACAATGATCTGCAAAAAAAAACTCTCATCGAACTTTTGAAAAAACACACTACTTGAGGTTCCATGGTGAAATGGTAACTAAGGTTGTTTACTAAAAAGAGGAATAATTTTGTAGAAATGCAGAGTCCAGCCACCAAACTCCAACATAAAAAACTGCTGATCGCTTTTATTTGCGGTTTCGTGCAGAGCCGAGCCTCTTAGAAAACTTTGCAATGATTTCCGAAATTTTGAGTGTTCAAGAAAAATCAATAGAGTCTGTTAGAATCCATATAAATGAGAAAACAGCTTGGAAAAATTAAAAATTGAAGGGCTACTAATAGAAAGTGGTTGAATTATTGGAAGAAATTCAGCATTTTATAAATTTTCCTCATCATTTGCAGGATAGTTAAGAACCGAGAGTCGAGAGTGGCTATACTTTTAGCTCATGCCATGATGATTCCTACTTATTTGTTTCTGTTACCTTATTTGAGACTGTTTCCCACTGCCATCTTTCACGGCCTCTTCTTGTACCTAGCCTACACTTCTGCATTAGGCAATGAATTTTGCCAGAGGTTACTTCTCTTGTTCACTGAACAGGTCAGCTTGCAAAATGCATATTTGCTATCGAAAATGATTGTATTTCAGAGATCCTACCCTCCTTGTCACTACAACAGACAAGTCCCACAGAAGACTGTGCATTTTTTCACCATGATAGAATTGTTGCAACTAGTGGTGTTACTGTTAGTCGGTTTCGCACCCTGGTCTATTCTACAGCTCACCTTCCCCATAGTCATATTCATGTTTATTCCCTTTAGGTGAGTAAATATCGGAACTTCACCCTAGAAAGGGCACGTTGACCACAATGTGGTCATGTCACATTTGTGGGTGTCGTCTCGACTCGGTGAACGGTAATATAATCTAACAAGGTAATAATCTCAGCTTCAAAATGGCATATTTTGAAGGCTGATAAGACAATGCCTGGCAGAAATGCCGTATTTTCTCTAATAGCTCACCCGTCTCCATCAACTGACCCCTTTCTAATTACTCATCCCTCTGATCGAAAAATAACTCACCCCTCCCTCAGTGAAATACTCCTTGTTAGTCGTTTCAATAAAAAATTTATAAAAAAAAATTTGCGAAGATGGACTTTAAAAAAAATAGCCTGATTCCCGAAATACAATTTGACCTGACGGAAGCACGCTATGCTATAAAATACAGTCGCGTTTCAATTTTCTATGTGATACAAGTGGCAGGGTTCACCCTTGGTTTTTGAGACTAAATCATAGTTGTCCTTTAGATTTTTGAAAGGTCGATTTTGTGGGAGTGGGAGTTATAACCGAGTTGTTTCGATTATTGGGGAAGGATAGATGAGGAGTTGGTGGTTGAAAAAAGCTTCGGTGGCCTTGAAGACAACTTGTTGAAAAAATAAGTCGCCCTTTTATAATAACTCACCCCTCAAGATGAAGGTTGAAAAATAACTCGCCCGGGTGAACTATTATAGAAAATACGGTTAACCAAATATAAAATGATGCACATTTTGGGCCACGTGACCACATTATGGCCATATATGAACCAATAAAGTTTTGGAATAATGATGGGCTGCAAGTTGTGACAGCTTGATTATATATTCACTCCGATATTTTCCAATGGGTTGCAATCTGGTTCTGATGGAGCCCATAAAGTCTAACAATTAAATTTTGGCATATAGATGACAGTATGATGAGTATGTCCAGGGAAAATTTTGTAGCCTATCACATTTTTCATTTAACTTTATATCGATATGACCACAATGTGGTCACATGATCTAGAAACGGCTATTTCAAGGTGCTATTTCTATGGTTAGAAAAAGTTATTTTAAAAATATTTTAGGACTTGGATATTGCCTAGACTCATTGATGCGAAATATCTTAGTAATATCTTATTTATCTTAATTAATCTTATTTATTTGAAATATCTTATTTATAGATGTCTTAGATGGTACTTATTGAGCCTGTCCTTAATTGTACAAAAAAATTATGTTTACGAAATCATTATAAAAATCAAACTGATCCAGTCTTGCATGGCATCCTTTTTAAGCTGTTTAAATTATATAAGGCCACCCTTGGGGACCGGCTAAAGGTGGCCTTATATCGAGAGCACTGTTGTAAATCTTAGAATTGCGGCACCGGCACCATCTCACGGCACGACTCCGAAAATTTCGGCACTGGCACCGGCTCACGGCAAGGACCCTGAAAATTCCGGCACCGGCACCAGCTCACGACACCGACCGAAAAATTTTCGGCATCAGCACCAGCTCACGGCACCGTCCGAAAAGTTTTCGGCACCGGCACCAGCTCACGACACCGACCTGGAAAATTTTCCGCGCCGGCACCAGTTCGTGGCACCGGTGCGGTGCCGTGAGCTGCCGGTGCCGCACCGGTGCCACTTACAACACTGACCGAGAGTGGCTTATATCAAGAGTGGCTTTGTATGAAAATTGAAAATTGCGGAACATAATTTTTTGCAAGATGGCCTTGTAGAAAAGAATTCAATAATATAGATAGGGTGAGTGGCAATGTAAACCTTATGCTTCTTCTGACTCCGCATATGTTTTCGGATTGATTACTACATTTTGATGCTAATTTGTATTGAATTTGATTTGTGGCAAAATTAAGGCAGTTGCTGACAAGAAGTGCTAAAAATGAGTCTAATCGATTCGTCGGTATTTGATCAGCCTTAGAAAACAGTTAGCTCGATGAAAATGCAGTGAAAAATAAGGTTTCGACTTAAGGAGATTTGAACTAGCAACCTCGACAATGCGTACAATCGAACCTAGGTTATTTGACACTACCACTATCCGACATTTTTTTTTGTTTTTTTAAATACCGTATTTTCTCTATTGAACAGGCCCTCCCTAATAAAGTGAGGGCTTTAGGTTTTTTTGTAAATAACTTATTTTTCACAAACTTTTTGGAAATTAGTGGATAACTTGGTCGCACAATTTTCGATTCTGCGTTCAGTGTCTTTTTCCGTTTTTTCACCTTATTTTTTCGACAACTAAGTTAAATACGAAAACTTTGAGAAGCTCGAGGAACTCGAAAAAGTGAGGTAAAAACGAAAAAACTGTAAAAGCCACTTGACGCAAAATCAAAAATTAAGGACTAAGCTATCCTCCGATTTTCCAAAAATATGTGAACAAAAAGTTACCATATTTTCTCTATTAAACGTGCAGGCCCGTTTATTGTTGTTTATTATTAATCAACACGTCGAAAATCGGAAAATTTTGAGGTCGATCTCAAGATTTTGGGTGCTCAACCGAAATCTTAAAAAAGGTATCAGTAGAACTCGTGGGATTTAAGAAATGCAATAAACAGCTTTACGAAATATTCACTCTGGGCTGAGATATAAGCCCTTGAAGTCGAGGGGCCTCTAATTTTTTAAAGGGGGCCACTATATCGAGGTTTTGGTTTTAAATGGCAAAACTGTATATTTAAAAATATTTCAAAATATATTTCAAAAACGATCGGCAAAATCGGAATTTTCACGATATTTGCGACCAGACTATTAAGACAGAACTAGCATTATTCTCTAATAACTGAGTTAAAAAAAGTGTCGGACCCTAGGCGGGAACGAACTTGAGGCGGGGCCACTATATCGGGTTCGTACTCATTTGTGCAACTCATTTGCGTGCACTCGTTTGCGCGCACTCATTTGCGCGCAACTCATGACTGCCCGCCTCCGTTAAACATATAATATTATGAAAAACCAATGGTGAACTATGATAACTTCCCGGTGGCCTGATTAAGAATAATTAAGACTTATTCAGTTGAGAAAGATCAAGAATAAAGATCTTTAGAAATTCTGGTAAATAGGAAATCATGGTCCTCTTGAGTTTAGATTCTTATTGACCTGAATTGAAAAAAGCTGAGGCTGAAAATTTTTACTAATGACAACCTTTATTATAATAAAACACCAATAACATACTTTTATTTCAAACACAAGACAACTCAGCAACGCCAACAGACAAATAAAATCATTTAAGAATTTTTTCTTCCTGATGGCCTTCCTGTTCTTCCTGCCGCAGGAACGGAAACTCGACTAGGTGATGCTATATAGCTCTCAAGAAAGTATTCTAGAAAACTTATTAGCAACCAAATAGACAATTTGAAATTTCAGTTTATTACTCTGTGAATTGTTTTCAAGGTTTAGTTCCTGAAACACAGGCGTAGTTTGCAAGGCTTCTTTTATTTCATCAAAGCGACGAGCAACATCTTGTTCTGGAAGAAATGCCAAGAATGGTAGACACCGTGAAAGTTCACGAGTATTGGAATCATCATGAGCGGCGCGGAGGTGCTTTGACTAAAAACAATAAAATTTTAATGATGAACAGTACTCTAAATTCAAATCTTGCCTAAACATCGGCAAATGTGTTCTTCGACAAATCGAACCGGGAATAGCTCATAGCGAAATCTTGGAAAACCTTATCTAATCTAAATTACAAAAATCCTTCAAATGGTAGATTACACATGAATGGTTCTTCTTCACACATGAATGATGTCATACAAAAAATTACCGATCATAATTGACTGTGGTTAAAGATCAAGGTCTTTTAAAACTTGAAACATTCGCACATATGTGGCAGCAGACTTGTCAGATAACAAAGCGTACAAGAAAAAATCGTCTTTTCCCCAATAAGGACTTTTATAAGCACTTGGGCTTTTACGCTTTTCCACTAGGCCAACTGGGTCGTTCCACTGATCTGGTTGTTCGTCATACTTATACCCAAAACTAACTTTATTCGGTGAAAAAAAAATAAGTTGCCCTCCTGCGTCGGGAGGACATTCTGGTAGGGGTCGCATTGGTTTTTTCAGGTAATTTCTACATAGTTTTGTTTCTTTTTGGCCACTTAGATCCAATGTGCTAATTCTGTGAAAACCCTTGTTAGAGGGTTGCCGAAGCCTTCATTTCGGCTCTTTTACTGAGCTACTTGACCTATTTAACCTTACTGAGGTTTTTCAATATTCGAGACAATGAATGTCTCCGAATCGGTACTGGGCAGGACATTTGGACATTAGGGGACACCTTGGGACATTACGGGGACATTGAGGAGCTGGGTGAGGGACATCACTAATCACGCAAAATAAAATCAAAGGCGGATAATTTATTACGAACTAATTGAAAACATTAACAAAACATGGAAACTACTGGATTCTTGTGTTGAATTCATGGTAACTTCTTGTAGACCAGCATCCGGGAAGTCTCTTGATCTTCTACCTGAATTTTCGTTCATTAAGCGACACTAAATGTAACATAGAGAAATGCCTACTGATTCTCAGATCGTCTGTTACGCCAGCCAAAGCATTTGCTCGGGTCCACTTATTGAGCTAGAAGACCAGTGCAGAATGTCCTTTCTACACTACTGCGCTGATTGGATGCTTTCACTTTCTCTACGAGATAGGCGTAGCAGCTTCATTCACGCTCCGATTAGGCATCACTCAGCGCAGTAAACAGACCTGGAAAATAATGAAAGTAAAAAGTAACAAGGCTGAAAGAGACGACTACCTGCTACGTTATGCATGACAAGTAGACTTAAACTGCCTGTTCCTCTAGAAGCAATTGCGGAGATACCCTTATTGAGCTGGAAGGCCAGTGCACCATTGTCTTCTATACACCACTTGGCTGATCGGATGCTCAAACTTTCTCTACGAGTTAGGCGTAGCAGCTGCAATCACGCACTGATAAGGCATACAATAGCGCAAAAAAAGTCCTGGAAAAGAATTAAAGTAAAGAGGAACAAGTCCGAAAGAGATGACTACCTTCTACGTTGTGGATGACATGTAGACTAAAGCTGTATCTGAGTATTTTTGATCAACGGACAGCCAATGCGTCTGTCAAAAAACAGATAGTGGAAGGAAAAAAGCCCACAATAGGCAATTACCTGCTACGATTTAGATCAGGCGTGGATTGACGAAGATCTGAAAAAAATCTGCGAGAGAAAAATTTATAAAAACAAAAAGATTACTAACCATGTTATCGATTCATGTCAACTACTCCATTCTGCGCTTGAAGGCCAGTTCAGAGTTGTCCCAGTGTGAAAGGTAGACATAGCGGCTACGATGATCATCTGCTCTAGGCGTCTATCAGTGCAGCGAATACCCTTTGAAAAATACAAAAAGCAGACAGATACTGACATAAATGAACATTCACCTGCTACATGAAAAATCGTGAGTTGAAAGAAGCTACCATCGGCCTATTCCAAGCTTCAGCGAATAAACCTGTAAAATATTTCAGCTTAGTAGAAACTATCTCAAGCAAGAACATCTGTCACGTTGTGAATTCAACGGAGATCTGCGCTGATCTGCCTACATCAAATGCACCTGTCAAATGAAGCAGCGAAGAGGCCAAGAGTCACTATCACAAACAGAATAATTACCTGCTACGATACGTATTGACAGTAGACTGAATATTTATGACAATCAAAAAAAGTGAAACAAAAGTAATGCAAATGTGTTTCTCACCTGCTACATCATGAATTACGAGCAGAGCAAAGCCACCATCGGTAAGCAACTGATCCCTTCGTCTCTTTTAAAGCGAAAGTAGAGAGAAACAAACAAATAACACGATTACCTGTTGTGATAGGACCAATTGCAGTCGAAAAACTATGATCTCGATGTTTCTGCATAATATAATTTTCTCCATAATCCATACATGACAACCTTCCTTTTCCCAATTCCTCGTTTAATTGCTTTGAAATAACCTAGGCAGCTGCTGATCGTCACATTTTTTCACTTTGTATGCGACAAAGCACTTGACGATGACGCTTGATAGTTGGTGTACAATCGAAGGAACTAAATTAAAAAATAAAAACTTGGCAAAAAATATTTACAGGCTTCAATCTCATCATGAGTCAACATCCCATTTCTTTTGGTCACTATGTTAGCAGCGACTTCATTCACTTCCGAAAATCGACGATGACTAAGATATATGACGCCCACCTAGTTGTGCTTGGAGCGAGTAAAACAAGCCGGTTGAGTCACTTAGTTGCTGAAATTTAAAAAATTAGCAATCTGTTAATGTTCTTAAGAATCTCACTTTCGTAGCGCTAGAAGAATGGCGGATTTGTTGATGAGCGAGCGCATTTTCGTAAACGACTCATGATTGTTAACATGCGCAGCAAAAAATTTGAGGATGACTAGCTGTAAGGAATGTGCGAAACATCGTATCGGATCGGAAAAAGCCAGTCTAAGTATCCATTGTCCAACCGATGAAAAAGTCATGATATGCTTACTTGATTACAGACTCCATAACTTGGACATCGGTGTTGTCATTTTCATCAACCTCTTCGTAGTCCATTGATTCATCTTCCATCAGCCCAATCGCAGTTTGCATCCACTGAAAGCAAAAAAAACAAAAAGTCTAATGAAAATATAAAAACCAACGTAGGAGGACATCCTTGAAAGCGGATAAGACATTACTCCCCGAGTCAGTAACAATTTGTACAGATTCCAATTTTAACCCATACTCACTTAGCAATTCCTCGGTTTTCCTACGAAGCATAAATCCTGTATGAGGCCTTTATAATTCCTTGAGACCCAAAAAGAAGCGGCGAAGCTTTGTGTTTCTGTCAATGCAATGGAGCGTTATGCCCGTTATTACCGAGCAGATGACATCAAGATAATTTATTAACAGAATATTACCAAGGTAAGAGTGCTTCAAGCTCTTGTCTGTCCAACAGTCGCAGGTAGTAGATGGTTTGGTACGAATGCCTTCTAATACTTTCTTCGTCAATTTTTTTAACTGCTGTGCACCTTGTAACGAGTAAGGTTCTTTAGCGTTTCGAAACTTTTAGGGAACTAAAGAGCGAAATAGGATCAGACACAGGAGCAAACATAGGCTGACTAGCCTCCACTTTTGGATTCATGACTGCAAAAAATTGCGCACAACTGGATGTAGAAACATGTTAATCGGATAAACTGGTACCGAAAGAACATCTGTGAGCGCATCCTGGATTCTTAATTGTCTAAATAAGATGACTATGTAAGCAAAATCTTCTAAATTAATTAAACGCACTTCGTCCACGGTTGATCGTCACCCTGAGAATTTCGCAATTTTCTTGCTGGCTGCTCTTTGTCTCCATGTAGATGTTTCAAATGATACGTGAGAGTGCTTGCTGTAGATGGATGATTGAATTCTAAAAACAAGGATTTAAAAATGATACAGACTGAAGCATCGGTAAACCTCAAAAGAGGCCTTTAGAGCATTCTTGACAATGCAGGATAAGCTGTCCAGTTTGAATCGATAGTGACTTCATGATAGCGATCCCAAATAGGTCCTCGTTTGTTGCCACCCACAACTTTTCCTCGCGTTTTGCTTCCTTGAGATGACGGCGAGCTTTCAGCAATGCTTGACATGATATTCTGAATATAAAATACAATTTAAAAGGAGCAAGAACAAAAACTTGAAAGCTGAAAAATAAAATAGAATGGGGAAAAAGCAGAACTGCGAAGCCGAAAACGAAATTTCAGAAGCAGAAACCGGAAGCAGAAACCGAAAGCTTCTGAAAGCAGAAACCGAAAAATTTCAAAAACTGAAACCAAAAGCAGAAACCGAAGCTCAAAAGCAGAAACCGAAAACCGAAAGTTTCAAACGCAGAACCTTTTGAAACCCTTTCAAAAGCAGAAGCATTATGCTTCTACTTCTGTTCGGTTTCTGCTTCTGCGGCTATATTTCGGTTCTGCTTTCTGCTTCCGTTTTGGAAACACTGTTCTGACTAACTTTGATTGGCGTCTACGAAGCTCTCCAAGAGTGCTCTGGATGTGCCCTATCTTGGGGCGTAGAATGAGTAGTTTTGGAGGTGACTGATTCTGCCCCGTCAACCGATAAATTCGTGAGTTTTTCTGAAAGCGGCCTTATGTGCCCTATCCTCCTCTGGAATAAAAGTACTTTTCCAAAAAGTGCATATTGTCCCATCGACGGGAAAAAAACACGACTTTTCAAAAACTACTCTTTTTCATTTTTTTTGCTCCGGTCATATGAGGTCGATTTTCAAGATTTTCGGTCATGGGAAAAACGCCCTTTTACCGGCTAGGTAAAAACATGCTTAACGTTAAGCAGGTTTCACCTAGCCCTTTTACCCCCGAAGTCGAAAAAAAGTTATTTTGAGGCGTGTTAAATATTATCATTTCGGCCGTATCCAATTCCAGATTGCTTCTTCCGTGATCATACATATCTCGGCAACAAAGAAGACTTGTTTACTCGGCTAACTTATAGCTGGAGCAGAAACGAATTTACGAGCGAGCTTGTCTAATATTAGAAATTCTGTTTCGTCATCTTCATTTATACAAGAAAATTTGATTAGACACAGATACAAAAGTTACCTTCCAGAATATAAAAAAAATTAAACTAAATACTAAAAGGATCACAATGTTTGTCGATGTACTTTATTTTGTATTAGCCTGCATTTCCATTAACGCTTGATCGGCCGAATGGAGCTGTTTTCGATAATTGACTGTGCCTGCCAAAGAAACACTAATTAATCTTCAGCAAAGCCGAGTGGAACACTGGAATGAATTTAATTACAAAATGAATAGAAATTTTGCTCAAAAATTTTCTGCGGAAAAAATCGCGAAAATTTTTCTCAGCCCCACTCATACTCTCGGGACACGGGACAAAATTTAGGTATAATTTTTGAGTGTCCCGCGGGAAAGAGAAGCGGGACATGAGTCACGGGACAAATTTTAATTTCAAAATTTCGTTGTCCGCGGGACAACAGTTTTGAGATGCGGGACAAACTCGCGGGACACGCACTTTTGTCCCGCGGGACACCAAGTCACGGGACATATTTTGTATTCAGTAAAGTCTGGAAAAAACGGATTTTGTCGCCCGGATGGGTAAAATCGCAATTTCGGTCTTCACAAACCGGTTTCAGCAGGCAATTTTAGATCAGGAAAAGCGGTTTGTTTATTATTTTGGCTAAGTTTCATTTTTTCGGGCGGTCATGTGGATAGCCACCTACCCGTGGGATACCTACGCAAGGTTTTTTGATCCGCGTTGGGAAATTTTTGATTTCGGTATTAATAAACCCGACTTCCTACACAATTTTAAAAGTCACAAAAACTTTTTGTTATTAATTTTAACTAAATTCTTATTTTACAGGCCATCCAGGTGGTATTCATCTGAACAGGAGTGCCTATCCAGATATTGGAGTTGGGTGGTTAAAACACCATTTCGGTCCTAACAAACCCACTTCTCCACTCAATCCTAAGCTAGAAAAAATGGGTTATTTTATTTTTAAGTAATTATTATTTTAGAGCATTTAGGTGGATATCCAAAAAAAAATCCATCTACCGGAGTGTGCAACCACGGGTTTTGGGATTTGGGGGCAAAATCAGCAATTTTAGTCCTATTAACCCCAATTACCTACACGATTTCATGTCAGAATTAGTGTGTCGTTTTTGATTTTGACAGCATTCTTATTTTCAGGTTATTTCACCTTATCAAGTGGTACCCATTCCACGTTTTGAGAATGGGTAGCGAAGTTTGCAATTTGGCCTTGTTGAACCTGATTTCACACACAATTTTAAATGGGAAAAGATAATTTGTTTTTTATTTTTAGCAAATTTCAATTTTACACGCCAGCCAGGTGGATATTCATCTGAGCCCAAGGCATACACCCCAAATTTCGAGATTCGGGTAGGTGAAAGTGTGATTTTGGCGATGTCAAGAAGTCAGTTGCTGAAATCAGCCTGAAGGAATACCAAGCGTTGTTCAGCACATGTTGTTGTTGTTGATATTGGTCAATAAAGTTATATGGGATGCGAAGTTTCCTGTCTTAGTCTAAGTAGAATGCAAATGGGTGTAATAGGTGCTATAGATGTAGAGTTCAGTGGTGGCCCCGTGCAGAGCATTCAATTCTGAGTCAAAAGTATCTATTATTACGCTATACCACCGAATATCGCCATCTTCAATGTATTCATTGTAATCTTAGGGTTGTCCCGGGAGTCGGTGTCCCGCGGGACAGTGGCCAAAATGTGTCACGGACACGATTTGTCCGTGTCCGCGGGGAGTATGAATAGGGCTTCACGAAACTGTCTACTTTTGGGATATAAACTTTCATGAAAATGACTAAAGGGATTGGGTGAAAAACGGGAACCGACCGGGATTTTCAGACATGAGCAAGCGGGATAACGGGACGGAATTTGGGCCAAAATCAGGGCGGGCGAAACGGGATCCCGTCCCGTTTCCATCACTACTAATTTACAAACCCGGTTCGAGGTGGCCTTATATCGAGAGTCGGCTGTAGTAATTTACCTCATTTTTGAAAAAGCCACCGAGCGTTTTATTTTACCGGTAAACGTCGGATTTGAAGATAGGTCGTGAGAAGGAGGTGGTTTCCAGAAGTGAACACATCTTTTGAAATAAGTGTAATACTGGCGAGTCTTTGAATTAGTATACAACCCAAAGTTCGTTCCCACCTAGCGTCCAAATTTTTTATTAGTCTAATTTTAAAGTCTTGTCAATTTTGATACGAGAGTGTATCCAAAAAGTGGCAAGGGTTAAACGGCGGAAATTTTATACACGCATCGCCTTTTGCAGAAAGTTCAAGTCCTTCTTGGGGTGGTTTAATTTACTTTTTCAGTAAGTTTTTTGACTCTAAGGTCCGAAAATCATCGAGCAATCGATTTAAAACCATTCCAGCTCTGCTTTGCTGTCAGCAACTGCTTTCAAATTTGGGGATTTTGACCAAATCCCACCAAAATTAATGGAAACTAGCAACATGATGCGTACTTAGTTTTATATAGCTTGGGTCCTCCATCAATTTATTTATTTGTCGACTTTATTTGTCGAAAGTAATAGTGGTGGATACACAGCGGCCATTAGCTGGTGCGAATTTAGACAGCAGTCGTAGGGGTAGATAGCTCACAAAAAAAACAGCTAGTTTGGAAGACTTGATAAGTGGTGCTCGGAATTCTCGCTGACCATACACACACACAAAAAAGTCGGATGACTTCTTAATAGTAAAAATCAGATAATCTCCAATCACGAGCAACTTTTTGACAATTCATTCGAAAACACGGCTATTACCCACAGAAAATAACTAGAGCCTACAAACTCTAGGCTGCTCTTTATTTGTAGACACCAGACCAAGATTACAATTGGCTTAAAGCAAAACAAAAAATCAAAAATACAACAATCTGACGTTTTCTAGAAATGATTTCTAATCGATTTTAAGAGTCCTGCGGTTCCTCCATCTGCCCTTTCTTAGCAGCATTTGAAAAGCCATTGAACTCGATCTTACGCTTGGCCTTTCTACGAGCAACACTACTTGGCACAAGGGATGCGTTGAGTATCGATCGACTCTTGAACACTAGCCCCGTTGATGTAGATCCGTTAGATGACCTGCTTTTGATGGAAGCGACTGGTGTGGAATCTTTAGGCAACTCAAAACTGACTGAAACAGGCTGCGATTCGCCTCTGATGGGATGCTTTTACGTTGAGATCGATGTGCGTCAGACGCTGCTCCTCCTTTTTAACAAGTTGCGCAATTTTTGAATGATCAGTCATGTTATCTATAACGGCATTATACATCTGAATCAAAGCCACTAAGGCCAAAGTAAACATGACCTACTTCGAATTTTGCCTATAGGAGTATTTGGAACCACATCTCTGTCTGCTGCTCGTCCGATTTTTCACCAGACGACTGACTGGGACCGCGAAATATTTAGTAATAGCTTTTCTTCTGGTGTTTCCGGCACATGAACAATCGACGACGAGCGCGAGGCTTTTTCTGATCTCGAGGACAGGGGAGATTGATGAGCCATTAGCTGAAAAAATTTCCTAATGTTAGCTGTGAAAACTCCAATAAGAGCCAGGCCTACCTTCTCTTTTTGCTAATTTTTTCTTCGAGGCGTCCACATTCCTACTTCTCTTGCTCTTCTTCTTGCCCAATGATGCAGATGCTGAAATTAAGAGGATTAAAAGTCATACAGACTACAACCAAGGTAGTTTGACTTACTTCCCAAGATGCTCGTTTTCTTCGCCGGTTTTCTTCAAATTCGCCTCATGAACTCTGCAAGCAGGGAGCAAACTTATTCTTCTCCCGAAGCTCTTGCACTGGCTGAGGTTTGCTCCGCTCAATCTGCTCTTGTGACTGAAATCGATGCAAATCGACAGGGGCATCCAAAAAGAGTCCTTCATATATTCCAGCAAGCGAGAAGGGAAGATCCTCCAAGAATCTCAAACATGCGTTTTTTAAAAACGATGTAGATTAGAGACCAAAACTTACTCGTCACGACAGTCTCATTCAAAAATTTCTTAATCCGTTCTGAATTTGACGCAAAAAACAACGAACGCAACTTCGCATGATCTAAAAACAAATGGTTTATAAATGTGTATTTTTAATGACAAAACTATAGGACTCACGTTAGTCTGATTGAGAGGCGAGGAAAAAGCACGGAGCAAGTGAATTTCGAAACAGCAGCGCAATTCACATTCCATAAGGGGCTCTTCAGTAGAAATGCTTTGACCAAAGTGACTTCATCGCAAGAATGGAACTGAAGAACTTCTCAAGAAAAACGGAAACAAAGATCTGAACATAATTGGGTCACAGCATCGTACTTACGGGAAACTCATACTCTAATCTCGCACTGATCTAATCTGGAGCACTAGTTCTCTGATTAAAAAGACTTCAAGGAATTCAAAATGACTTGATAGCACTCGAAGCATCGATTTTTCTCACCAGCAGAG
>SADC01000020.1:256931-470748 GCA_004194705.1 Ditylenchus dipsaci | reverse complement strand
AAATGACTAACTTTTTTCTAGATCAAATTTTGAATTTCTGTTTTCGCCAATCGCTTTCTCTTTACGGGCAAATTTCGTTAACTGTATAATGTCAAAATACGATTGTCGCTTGGTCTCCCTTGTGGCTCGGGTTTAGCCATTCTAGGGGCCAGGGTGGTATCCCGAGCCGGCCTGACTCAGCCAGCTGAGGCTAGACTGACGGCTGAGTTGAAATTTTGGACCCGGCCTGACGGCTGAGGTGAAATTTTCAACTCAGCCGCCTGAGGCTGTGGCTGAGGTAAAATTTTTTGACCTGGCTGACGGCTGAGGACGATTTTCCCAACTCAGCCGGCTGAGGCTGATGGCTAAGGTAATGCGCAAGTAATTGCCTGCTAGGGGCCACTCCCAAGACCAAACCCGGAACCACGGGAAGAACCAAGCGAAATCCATTTTTGACATCAAAACCGTCAAGTGCAGAGAAAACGATTGGCGAAAAACAGAAATTCGAAATCTGATCTAGAAAAAAAATTACAGCCATTCCAAATCCTGTAGATTTCTTGAACACCCTCTAATTTCAATATTACGCACAATTCGAAAATGATAAAGGAAAAAACGGTATGCTGCTAATCGATATAGATAAAAAATGTATTATTAGTATCAGTGCAAAAAACACACTAACTTTAAAAAATACAAATTTTTATAAATTTAAGCAGAAAAAAAAACAAATTTATTAACCCGGCGCCGGCGTCGGCGCTGCATGAACGCCGGCGCTGGCGCCGGAGCAGAAATTTTTTAAAGGAGCGCTCGGCGCCGACCCTGGGCCTTTTTCAAAAAGAGTCGGCGCTGGAACAACACTGGTCCGTAATGGCACTAGTGCTGCACCTGCACCGACGGCACGCACTGAACCGATGCCAGATTATGGCTTGTTCACGTATTTCGAAAGTCGGTTTTTGTTAGAGTTTAGGTTCAAAAAAGGGGTGTTCACTTGGCCAAAGATCCGAACTCGAAGGTATTCACGTACGTTTCGAGTTAAAGTTCGAGTTCGAGTCCGGACTTGAAAGTACCATTTCCAGGGTATTCAATATTCAAGCCTTTTTCTTTTGGGCAAATGTTTTTCGTTAGGCGAATTTCAAAATTTGTTAACGCAGATTGACTCATAATCTAAAACACATGATTTGGTATAGTAATTGAAAAACACTATTTCGCTTGGTCCCGATTTCTTCTTGGTTTGCTTTCCCCGTGTGGTTTGGGCCTTGTCCACCTAGAGACTAGCACGCAAACCAACGGGGGAACCAAGCGAAAATCGTGCTTTCACATGATCATACCAAAAATTTGCTTTTCGTTAACACAATGAAATTTGGCCCTAACGAAAAAGTTTTGCTCTTTTTAAGTTCAGTTCGGATCAGACGTGTTTGGCAGCCAAAAAAATTTTAAACTTGAACCGAAATCAACGTCAAATTAGGAAAAAGCTCGGTGGCGGGCGAAAAACCGTCATTTCAACAAAGAAAGAACAGCTGTTAAAAAAGATTGCTACAGTCGTCAAAGACTTGTATCTCATAATTTATTTGCTGACCGTACTTTATTTTATGATTTATTATTGATCAAACTTTGTAATAGTTCATACATAGGATGTTGTCTTCTAAGTTATTTTTTGGAAAGAATTGAAAGACAGTAACGCAATTTTAAGTATCAGACGCTTCCAGAAAACAATCAATAAAATAATCAACAGTAGATTGGTCAAACCGTATGCACAAAATAAAATGCAAACATTTGGTCAAAGAGAACAAAAATTAGAAGAGGAGCAAGGCTCATCAGCAAAGGGTCACCGATTTCTCGCCCCGTCGTCCAACATCTCGATGTCGGGTGCACAGGTAGTGTGCTTGTGAAACAGTTTCTTCTCTTTGAATCTCTTGTTGGAATATGTGGAGAAGGGTAATCGTCAAAATCACCTCACTCCAGACTAGAAATGATTTTTGATTGTGTTCTGAGTTAACCAGAAGCTTTTCGTGAGTGCAAATTTCTTCGCAGGGAGGGCATTGGAATTTGGTACCTTCACGCAAACCACCCATTGACCTATCTAAAAAATTTAAGGAGTGAACAATTTTTACGTGGGTGCAAAAACTCGCCGTACACCCTAACTTTCGAAAATTATTTAAATATTAAAAATAAAAACATTTTATTGCTGACTTCAACATTATTTTTTGCTACTTTCCGTGTTACCCTAA
Organism: Ditylenchus dipsaci; assembly: GCA_004194705.1. Classification (NCBI taxonomy): domain Eukaryota; kingdom Metazoa; phylum Nematoda; class Chromadorea; order Rhabditida; family Anguinidae; genus Ditylenchus; species Ditylenchus dipsaci. The sequence goes on along the minus strand of SADC01000020.1, from coordinate 468,544 downwards.
GTTAGTTTTTTTGGACAATTTTGATCTTTGTTTACTATGAGCAAAACTGGCGGCTACCCGGTTTTACACCGTGAGCATGGTCGCTTTCAACTGTCCTCAGTAATCCCTTTTTTGGCTGCTTTCCAGTTTCTCCAACGTTTTTCAATGCGTGAATAAAGAAAAACGGGCGCATAACCCGAGTTAATCCAGATTTTGAGATACTTCTTAATTAAAAAAACCATATTAGGGAAAGCAAGCATCCGAAAAAAATAAAAATATTGTAATCAAACTCAGGGATGGCTACACGCTTATTTTCGTATCCACTGCATCGAAAACTTGGAAAAACAAAGAAAAGATGTGGAGTTTGCAGAGACACATTTCCGTCGCCGTCCCAAGTGGATTTACTACAGCATCTTATTTTCAGGACAAAGCTTTTCTGCTCAAAAAGACCCTTTTTGCTGCAGATAGTTTCAGCTGAAAAATATTTTTTTTTGATGCCAAATAGACTTTGTTGCTGCAATTCGGCTTTTTTTGTTAAAATTTTTCGCAATTTTTTTTTTATATGACAGTAGCGTCAAAAAATTTTGTTGGATTAAAAAAAAGATCTCTCCTCTACAGGGTGTTTCAAAAATCCGCAGGATTGAAATGGCTGTAACTTTTTTTTCTGAGACCGTTTGGTCGAATTTCTGTAAAACGCAAATCGTTTTCTCTGATACGGACATTTTTGTTTTTCGGAAAAAAATTCTTTCGAAAATTTGACTTTTTTTGCCTTGGCCCCTCTATGGTCCAAAAAAATCAATCTTGTCATCTTTTTGGACATAGGGGGACCAAGGCAAAAGTCAAAATTTAGGAAAAAATTTTTACCCGAAAAACAAAAAATGCCGTCAAGAAGAAGATTGCGTTTAGAAATTCGAAAAACGGTCTAGAAAAAAAGTTATGACCATTTCAAATCCTGCGGATTCTTGAAACACCCTGTAATTAAAATAAAAAAAGCGTTTTAAAGTTTGCTGAACATTCATTTGCATCACAATTTTTTGAATCTTAAATCAGTGCTACAAACCCACCTGCGAATGCGTATCAACTGGCCAGTGTAATAGCAAGTATAGAGACTAGAAGTGCTATCATCACCCTCAGGTGTATTCGGCCATGAGCACACAGGAACTGGAATAAATATAAAAACTTAGATGCTTAAAAGAAAATAATGTGCCGCCAGACCACCTACCTCATAGCAACCGGCCATAAACTGTGAGTAGGTCTTAACTCGCCCACACTTTTTCTCTGTCCAGCTCAGCGGACCAAAATCGAAGCAGCGGGAATTGTGGCCATATTTCTCCATTACTGAAAATCAAGGTTGTAAGAAATAGAAAAAGGTTAGTGTAAAAGTTAATGTCCCAAGTAGGCAAATATTTTAATTAGAAACCCAGTAATTTTTTCGTCAATGTAGCAAATAGTTATCACTTAATTGATCTGACCAATAGTAGAGTTTCGACGTAAAAGCTCAATAATTCGACCCTAGCAGCGAATACTTCCCCTTCCCCTAAAAATTGTAACTTGTAAAGCTTGATTAGAGTACTCAAATATTAGTCCCAGACGCCAGAAAAAGTATGTAAGACATTTATTAGTCAAGTAATTTATAAAAAACTATACCGTTTTTTTGGATTTTTCAAGTAATTTTGCCAAAATATTTACGAACAATTTGCTCAGGAAACAAAAGCCAAATTTTAGGTTTGGAATAACTGAATTACAGTGGTTGTCGACCGTTTTTTGGCTTTAAAAAGGCAGAGGAAAAGGGTGCATACCAGAATTAGAGTCATCGGGTGGCAATTGCCTATTAGTTCACATCTGGAGTCCCTCCGGTCACTTAATTAAAACAATCACTCACTGACGGAAAAAGCACGATAAAGGTATATTGAATTGACTGATTTCCATTCAAATTCCTGGTTGTATGGGCAAACTGAAAGAATTCACAATATAAATAGTAGATCGAACAAATTGTTTACATCAGCCAACTCCCAGAACCTCCATAGTAGCGGACCCCTTCTTTCTCACACCGGCCAGAGAGGCAAAGTTCCTGTAGTCGACTGGAAGGGCCTTTTTGTAGGGCACTAGGTTGCACAACTAAAACTTAGGAATCTTGCACCATGTATGTGATGCTTTAAAAAAATACATACGCCAGAGAGTCGCGTTGTCTGTGGCACCGAGTTGTGCCAGAGATTTTCGACCATCATGCTTGATGTCATGGCAAAAGGGAGCTGCGATAGATTTCTAATATTTGAATTAGATTGAAAAATTGGATTAATTTACGATTTTTATAAAAAATTAACGGAGCGTTTAAGAGGTCATGCTTTTAATAAAATTAATGTTTTAGTGGCTGGAATGAGAATTTCTATTGTAAAAGTTTTGACACTTAGGGTTGTCACACAGTAACTCGGTTTTTCACATTTTTGACATAATTGTGGTTTTTATGCATTTTTTTCAAATTTCGAGCATGTCTCCCCACAAATGGAAGCCTAGGATGCTGGCTACATGATGGTGTGGAAATTTTCGAATTTAGTTTACAAAAATGTATCCTTTTTAATGAAAACAGTTTCGAATAAAACTTCGTTTTCGAATAGTTTTGAAAATTTTCTGAAAATTTTTACCACTATCATGCAGCCGACATCATAGGCTTACAGTTGTGGGTAACACGCACCAAATTAAAATAATGGATAAAAACCACAAATTAGTTCAAAAAATGAGAAAAACCGAGTTAAAAGTAGGGGAGGAAAACATACTTAGGTTGAAAAAGAGGCTTCGGTGGCGCAGCGCGTAAGCGTTTGTGTTTTTTTGGCCCAAAAATGCGCTATTTTTTTACTGCTTGTTCGACCTGTTTCAGAATTGATTCGACTTTTTGACGCCAAATTTGAATTAACTCTAAAACGGGTCAAACAACCCAAAATAGCGTACCACCAGGTGTGATCAAACCTGGGTACACTGCTGTTATCCGGGGGACATTTTTATAAGCAAATTATCAGTTTATCTTTTCTAATTTTTTTAATACCAAGTGGTTACATATCAACAAATCGTCATTTGATTGTTATTTTTGGTGGATATAGAAGTGTGATGTTAAAGGGGGACCGGTCAGTTAGCGACGGTCAGTTAGCGACGCTTTTTTAACGATCAGTTAGCGACGGTTTTTTTGAACATTTTTATACTTTTTTACATAAAGGTGAATTTTTATATGAATTTTTTTTTCTGAAGTCACCCAGCAGCTAAAATTTAACGAGGAATCCGAATCACAAAACAGAATTTCAAAATAAGACTTGGTTGTTGAGATATGGCCTAAAGTTGAAAAGTCAAGATTTCAAATAATATGCATCAACTTCACGCCATATCTCAACAACCGAGTCTAATTTTGAAATTCTGTTTCGTGATTCGGATTCTTCATTAAACTTTAGCTACTAAGTGACCTCAGGAAAAAATTCATATAAAAATTCCCCTTTGTGTACAAAAGTTTACGTACAAATTGTCCGTACAATACGTCCTTTATGTACAAATGAAAATTTTCAAAAAAAACCGTCGCTAACTGATCATTAAAAAAAGCGTCGCTAACTGACCGTCGCTAACTGACCGTACACCATGTTAAAGCATTAGATGAAAAAGACATCTCTCAAAAATCAGAAAATGAGCTGATATGCTTATAAAAATGTCCCCGCATAACAGAAAAGTACCCAAACCTGCAACACCATTTTGGCCAAATAACGAAAACGCTTACGCACTGCGTCATGTAGGCCACTTTTTCCTTCGACCCCCCTTTAACCGTGTGACAACCCTACAGTGACACTTGCCAGGTAACTAAAACAATGAAAAATATTGTTAGAATATAAAAATTTTTAAATTAAATTTTTGGGAAACCCACGCAATAAAATTTGGAAAAAACCGAATATTTTTCGATTGGCCCCAATGTACACGTGCGCCTCATTTCCTAAAAATTTTTTCTAAATACTGTAAACTACCGTATTCTCCTCTAATAGCTCCCCCGGGGGAGTTATTTTTTGGATGCCCAAAATCGGAAAAATTTCAGGTCGATCTCGAAATTTTTGGGTGAAAATTCAAAATCGAAAAAGCGGAATCGGTAGAGCTCGTGGGAGTTAAGAAAACGCATTAAACAGCTTTGCAAAAATTTCTCTCTGGCTGAGATATAGCTCCTCAAAGTTGGGGGGGGGGGAGTTAATAGAGCAGGGGAGCTATTAGAGGTAATATGGTATCTAAATTTGTATTGGTCGATAATTTTCTAATCGCTAGAGATCTGGAAATCTAATTGGAGGCATCGTAAAAGAATTTTGCTTGATCTTGACTTCAGAAAACGAAAAAAAATTACTTTCTAGTCGACTCTTAATCCACTCCCCGCAACTTTTCATGGCAAAATCGCAACCAAGATGGTGCCCCTAAATTTTTTTCGTTATTCATAAGTTTGTTTAGTTTGTTGTGATGACATTACCCAATGGAGCGTCTCGGCAACTCTAAAGTTTACAAATACAATCTAAAGGGTATCAAAGGCAGTCTGAAAACTAACTCATAGTTGGCCTTGTACCAGCCACTGTCCTCCATTAAAGCCAGGTCAGGCGACTGTAGGCAGGGTTCTGGGTGTGCGTGCCTGTCATGCTTCGTTCTAAATTTACAAGACCCATCAAAATATATTAGCTATAAATTTTGAAAAAAAATTTAGCCGACTAAGGAGCCAGCGCTTCTTCATTCATACATAAAATTTTTGATTGCTTTCGTGTTAGTCTTCAACAACATTGGTACTTATGTAGGCTGGTTTTGAAATACCCTGGAATCCCATCTGGCTTTGAGGAGTTAGAGTCAAAAAATTTTGAGAAAACTTCAAATTTTTCCATGAGAAACTGTTTACAAATGTTTCTTTTATCATGTTAAGCAGAAAAAATAGCTTAGAACGTCTTTCTGGTCACTTTTTAAAAAATCGGAGGTTGGGGCGGAGGAAGGGCAGTTTTGCGTAAGTAGCACAACATCAATCGGAAATTGCTGACAACTGTGTGAGCAAGTTAATTTGACCACAAAATTACCTCAAACAACCGTTTCTCCCAATGAGTTAGTGCAGTGCCATCTCCGCCTGGTTCTCCAACTCAGCCCCTTCCAACGCTTCACAGCCAAAGTGTTTGCGAGCTTCTTCTACTACCTGAACCATTGTAATTTTCAATGATTAAACAAGTTTAGCGAATTTTCAAACCTTTCAGTCACCATCAAGTGTACTGGATGGGGTATCTGAAATAAAAGAAAAAGCTTAATTCTAATAGAATACAGTCGATGCTCTCCATTGCGCCCCCCCCCCAAAGTTCGTTCCCACCTTGGGCCCGACACTTTTTAAGCTCAATTTTTGAAGTTTTTTTCACAACTGATTCGTCAGTCTGGTCGAAAATATCGCAAGGATTCCGATTTTGCCGGTCGTTTTTCGGAAACATGATAATTTTGTCATTTAGACCCCGCAACGCTCTCCATTGCGTCGCCTTAAATCCCAAAAGTGTCGGACCCAAGGTGGGAACGAACTTTTGGGGGGGGGGCGCAATGGAGAGCGTCGACTGTATATGAATGCTAAAGCCAGTCGTTCGGCTTTTTTCGAAACATTTCACTTCACGCATTACTGACTCGACTGACCCATAACAAAAAACATGTACAGGGTGAACCAAAAAAAAACTCTACCAGATATTGGGCAAGGGGAAGATTGCCAAAAACGAAAACTGCCAAAACGAAGATTGCCAAAACGAAAATTGCCAAAACGGAGATTGCCAAAACTAATTGCCAAAAACGAAAATCGCCAAAACGAAAAATTGCCAAAACGAAATTGCCATGACAAAAAAGAGCTTAGTGAATACGAACATATACCACTCAGTTTCACACAGCGTATCCTTCATTTATCCATTCGTTTGGTTTTGGCTAAAAGCAAAATGACTAAAGTGACGCTCCAAAATAGTGACACTCCAGTATAGAGATACTCCAAGGCCGGTCCCAAGGGGTGTCGCTACACCGAGGTTTGACTGTATTTTTTCACACATATAACACTTTTTTTCGTCTGTTGCACTAAAAGCAAATGTCGTTTTGGCAATCTTCGTTTTGGCAATTTTCGTTTTGGCAATTTTTTTTGGCAATCTTCGTTTTGGGAAATCCTACGTTTGACAATTTTCGTTTTGGCAATTTTCCTCTAGCGATATTGTGTTGTATAGAAAGTCTTGCTGAAAGAATGCTGTGAACATTGACATCTTGATGGGTTTTATATAATTTTTATAAATTTATAAATAAAAATCTTTAGTAAATAAGCAAAAATTGTTTTATGGGTTTCAAATTCAAATTCCAGATGGCTTGTTTGCGCACCTTGAGTTCAACTTCGAGTTAAGATCAAGGGTTGTCATGCAGCCGAAAATACGAAATTTGAACTTGAAGTTAGTGACCAAGTCAAGAAGGAAAATTTTGATGTCAAATCCACCAAACAATTACGTTGCAATGGTTTTTTGGAATTTGTATTCTGCAGCCCGTTCGGGCTTTGTGGATACTTTAAAGGGGGGGGGGGGACACTTGGTGGGGGGGGTGGTTTGAGAAATGGGTTTGTCAACCTGATGAAAAACCATTGATCGGTTGCAAAAAGATTTTAAATATAAAATTATTTACGTGATTTTACGATGGGTTCCACTAAATTATTCGACAATATTTAGTGAAACCATCATAAAATCACATAAATAATTTTATATTTAAAATCTTTTTGCAACCCGTCGATGAGTTTTCCTCCGGCTGACTATCCGTTTCTCAACCCCCTCAGTGCCGCCTCCCTTTAATGTTCCAAACTATGAAACCCATCAGAGTGTCAAGCCACAGAGTCTTTTTAACGCAAGATTTTCTGTGTAACTCATTCATGTCACTCACTCAACGCCACTCATTCTCACTCACTATTCCCAAAAGCGTTCTCAGCAAAACACTGAACTTTTCTCGTCTGAGTAATCGAAATTGGTAAAAAGCATAAACACAAAATATCTAATTTACCCTATTCTCAGCTGTCCACCAGTCAGTGCGCATTTTGGTAAGTATAGTGCTGTCATCTGCGTCGTAGTAACCACGGTCTCGGTTGAATGAAATGGGACGGTTGTACCTATTTCTGCAAATATTGAAAGCTATTAGTTGTGAATATTACTAAAATGAGTGCTTTTCCTGACCTCTTGGTTCTGGGCTGTCCATTGGAGTCTCTGAAGAAGGCGTATAGACCAGCGGAAAAGCCGAGAGCATGTAGAATTTCGTGTTTGATGGGGAAAGCAGAATCTCCTGTCATGTTGGTGAGTGGACAAAGATGTGGGACACACATTCACGTGACCGGCGATAGGTCTGCAAAAATAATATGGTGCGGTAAAATCGGCTCTATTGACCTTCGCGGGCCACATTTTCCTGGTCTCCCTGTGGTTTTTTCTTGAAAAATGCCTTGGTCCCCATGTCAATTATTCCTATGTTAATATTTGTTATATATACCTTCATAACAACAAGTGGACTAGGCGAAAAAAAAGATAACGGTCAATAGAGCCGTGAAATTCTTTTGGCTAATTCAATCAATTTTCAGGTAGATTGGTAGAAAAATATCTACCTGTCCAGCTCAGCCTCTTGTTGGCAGTGAGCAGCGTAAGCAATAGTGTCCTCGTTTTTGCACCTGACTGAGTCTACTGCTGATACGTAGAGCAAAAAGTCAGCATCGTTAATGCCTTCACCATCTGGCGCTGAAGAATGTAAAATTATTTTACTTTAGTGGAAAGCTTGCACAAAATAAAAACAAACGGCCAGAAGAAGTGCAAGCCAGCGGATTCGGCAAGGCACAATAGCGGCATTGCTTAATATCAATTTGTAGTTGAAAGTGCTATTGATGAAACTTTTTGTTGTCAAACTTACAAACAAATGCTCGTCCGGAATCGACACCTAAAGTTTCCAACAATAAGAACTTAGAAAAAGGTTAAGAAGAACTCTAATAAGCAGATACAGTTGCCGCTCGATTTAACGACAGCCCAAAAAGTTTGTTCCCGCCTAGGGTCCGACACTTTTTAGCTCGATTTCGAAAACTTTTGACCGTTTTATTTTGACAGTCTGGTCGCAAATATCGCAAGGATTCCGATTTTGCCGATCGTTTTTTCAGAATTATCAAATTTTTCTCTTCAAAAATCTAAATCTCGATTTAACGACACCATTTTTTGATAAAAGGGTGTTGTTAAATCAAGATTTGGATTTTTTGGAGAGAAAAATTTGATGATTCTGAAAAACGATCGGCAAAATCGGAATCCTTGCGATATTTGCGACCAGACTGTCAAAATAAAACGGTCAAAAGTTTTCGAAAATCGAGCTAAAAAAGTGTCGGACCCTAGGCGGGAACAAACTTTTTGGGCTGTCGTTAAATCGAGCGGCAACCGTACTTCATGATTTTTATCAATTAAGTTATTTCTGAACCCATCACGAAAATTTCATTTTCATGGAGTGTTCACAAAAACCTCCCGCCAAGGATCCTAACCGGAATTTTCGAAAAAAGGCAGGCCCTTCAAAAAAGGAGTGTTGTTCAAAAAAATTGAAAAAATTCAAGGAAAAAGGACACTTTTAGTTTCGAAAATATAAAAGTATAAAAATAAATTTCGGTGCATATTGCCTTCGGTTTTTTTTTAAAAAATCAGTAATTTTGTGTGGCTGTATTTGTAGTAACCCGGCAAATCCGTAAATTTTCCCGGCAAATCCGTAAATTTTCACGGCAAATTCGTAAAAGCTTTTATTCTTGATGCTTTTCTTCAAAATTTTAAAATCCTTTCGACTAGCGTGTAGCCTAAAATCTCAACTTTTAGACAAGCTATCAACTGATCAAATAAAATTTCAAAAAGGTTCAAGATAAAGGTCTGTGAAAAGAGCAAATTTTTGCTCAGAACTAGACTCGGGGGAAGGATAGCGCATGGAAGTTGTGCGTAAGAAATGTCTCACGCACTTTTTCCTGGGTCGAGGATATATACTTTTTACTTTAGTTTAAAGGACCATGAAAAAGACCGTGGTATTGTCGAAAAATCTAATCGTTTCGTATGAATTGAAAACCATCCTTACCTCACCACATGTGGTATAGTCTTGCATTGGTCAACACAAGAGGATGTGAGTCCAAAGCGTCCAAGTAATAGTGGTTGGACTTGCATCGTCTGGAAATCAGATCTTATCAGTTTTGCACGAAATATTTTTTTGACTTGCCGCTTAGTCGAATAGGAGCTTTGGAGGGTCGGACAAGTAGGGCCTCTTTCCAGAAATCCACAGCAATGGCAACAACGATGACTAAACATGAAGTTTGATATTTGAACATGCTTTCAACAACCCATAGTTATTTTGAGCATGTGCATAATTTTATCAAAAAAAGGATGCCTGGGTGCGGGAAAGTATCGAAGGACATTTTATGCTTTCTAGGCAAGTGCCGTTTCAGTTGCTCAGTTTGACATACCGTACAACCTCTATTAGTTGTATAACCTCTATTAGTTACCCACCCTCTATTAATTACCCCCCCCCGATGTGGACCCCAATCTCAGCCTAAAATTTTTCACTTCACTTCACATTTTCACACATCTTAGCGAAAACAATATACGTGTCGTGAGTTTATTGTTACAGAATATTTAAATATTAATGCCCACACTTTCTCACAGCAGAAAAAGCGCCGACCACAGCCCCGGAGTATAAAAAAATTTGTGCCAGCGTCGGCGATTTGATGAAACATTAGGCACCGGCGCTGGCCCCAGGCCCCGATTTGCCCTAATTTTAGGACCCATGGAATGTTTATTTCACTCATTTTTCAGAAGTCTTTTCGGTTTGTACGCAAGAAAACGCCTACATTGATAAATATTTGCTTGTCCACGTCTAGTCTGGAATATTAAATTTTGGTATTAGCCAACACTTTTTAAAACTTACGGCTCAATGCTGACTGGATCATAGTAAAGGAAGATGCGCAAGGGACGAAATTCTCGATCCAGCAACAAAGTCTCTGCGAAATCTGGTCAATCTCCTTCGCTTTCTTCTGCTGCTGTGTTGCTTGCGGTCAGCAGAGAAGTCAACATGCCAAACGTCCTCATCTGCATCCTGTTGATATAAGGAAAGAGGCACATTCAATTGAACCTACAAAAAATAGATGGGTTCTAATCATATAAAACATAGGTTGGAAGAAATATACCTGCTCAATGCTAGCACCTAAACGCAATAAAAAATTTTAATTTTTTCTCTTTGAATAATTTGATTTTTAAATTCAGAGTTTTGACGAATAAAGTTTTGGACCATATATGGTAACAAATTTTTTGGAAGCTTGTTGAATTAATCCTCGACTGTATTTCCGTATCTATCGAGACATAAGAACAGCCAGCGCTATTAACAAATAATCAACGTTACTGCACCACCTTTTTTTACCTTGGTCCCCCTGTTGTTTGTAAGGTAACACTTTACTTGACCCCCCCCCCCCCACGGCTGACCCACTTTTAGTGAGAATTTTTAGAAACCATTGAATATTCGTGTTTCTCGATCCTGATTCAGGCGCAAATTGACCAATAGTTTCCGAGATAGTGAAAAAAAAAATTTTCAAAACCACAGAGGGGGTATCATGGAGTTTTAGCCTAAATTTGGCCAAAGTTTGAAATTTGAATTGGCGCCTTTTGAATTTTAAGGGATTAAGGGCTGGATTGGGAGGGGAAGAAAAACAAAAAATAATTCAAAATACTACTGACAAAAATCTATGTGGTCCCGATTTGAAATCGCCATGCTAAGGAAGAGACAGGGTCTATTAATGATTACGGTGCAGTGAGTAGTGAGGGGTGTCTGGTGTGCTCTCGAGTTCGATTCCCGCCATGTGCTTTTGTTTTCATACTTTTTGTTGTTCCTATACTTTGTAATGCTTTTATAATTTTACTAGCCGAATTTTTCAAGACCAAAGGTTTGATGACTTTAGACGCCATTTTTGGGGTAAACGTGAGTTAGTATACTAGGAGAATTCATTCATCCAGTCCAATATTTCTATAAAAATGTGGCCGAGGTGTGTGAAAAGTTGCGAAAAAATTGTTAGAAGATCGGTTTATTAATTGTCGGTTTAATTATCAAACTAGATTTACCTGGTAGGAGCAAGAATGTTGCCGTGCATCGATCAAGCATATAGCTAATAACAAGAAAATATAAGTGATCTTTGGTTAATACTGGAAGTCCTGGTTTGGGTTGCAACATGCCTGCCTAGCTGCTGCTCTGCGACTCTCATAAAACATGGGTTGGCGGTCAGCAGCAGCTAGCGACGATTGGAATATATGTAGTCAATAGATATACTGCTGAGGGAATACAATAGAAAAAAATAAAAGCTCATCGCATCCCTACTCCTGCCGCTACTACTGCAAAAACAAGTGTATTTCAGTCAAGCGAAAATCAATTGTGTAGTAAAATGTTTAAAATAAATGAAAATTCTAAAGTAGTCTAGTCTAACAAGCTCAAGGTCAACCAATTTATTTAAAAAAAATGACAGAAATTCGCAAAAGAAATTAAATATAAGTCAAAACACAATTGAGGAAAATTAAAAAAAAAACGCTAAATTTCCAATTTGCGAATCACGCCAGTGAAGAAAAACATATTTGCGGTAATGTGGTCAGATTCGTCAGCACACAGTTAAAAGGACAAAAAACAAGTGACGTTGATGTCCTGATGCTCCGTAGCTTCTGAAAAACTCTGAAGTCTGAATTCACAAGTGTTAACAAAAATATGGGTTGCAGTCAATTCAACAGCAAAAAATATGGTCAATGCTGAAATTGATATTTGGTGGAATGAGATAACAACAGACCCGAATAAAAGACATTTTCTAGAAGAGGGGGAAGAGTAGTTGGTGACTTCCCTCTCACTCTGTGTTTCAAGGTTATACAGGTGGTGAATGATGATAAATACAATGGTGGTGCATAAGTGTGATTTTAATCCTAGTGAAGACTGGAGGGAGATATCCACTCATTAAACTGAAACCCAACAAAAAATTTAAAAGAACAACAATATTTTCTAACGCATCTTTTTCTTCTAGGGAACTCTCAATCACAAACATTTTTCAATTTTCCATTTTTGGAGAGCTTTTATAATTCTCCCAAACACAACCAAGAAAAACCGAAATACTGATATGTCTTTTATAAAATTTTGAATAACGACAAGTTCGAATTAGAGTCTAGCAGAGTGAATTTTAGCAGAAATCTCACAGTTTTCAACTTCAGACAGCCTTATCTCTAAGATTTCATGATCAAAATTTTCCTGGCTGACCACCATCACACCATCTGACCACCCCAGCTTTCTCATGTTGTCTTAAGTTTTTGAATGCGCTGTCGAATTATAAATTAGGCTCACCCTGAGACTGGCATTAATTTTTTGATATCAATTGATTCTGGCAAAAATTAATTCTGGCAAAAATTCAAACTGACAATAATTTGTCTTGACCAGATTTTTTTCGAATAAATTTGTTTGGTAGTTAAATGTTCATGCAAATAATTGTTTTCGATTTATATTAAACTGTAAATAATTGGAAATTAGGTTTGATAGGACCGAAATTACGATTTCAGCAACCTGAACCCGAAATATTTGGATAGGAACTACTTGGATAGGATATCCTTCTCGGTGGACCGGGAAATCAAATTTATCAAATCAAAAAATAATCATTTTATCATATGTAAAATCCTGTGGGAAATCGAGTTTGTTAAGCCCAAAAGTGCGATTTCACTTAACCGAGCCCCGAAATCCAAGGTAGGTACCACCTGGTCAGGTGGATATCCACATGGATGGCCTAAAAATAAAATTTTCAAAAATTAAAATATAAACACTTTTCTTTATTCAAAATTGTGTGGGTAATTGGGTTTTTTTAAGACCAAAAATGTGATTTTATAGACCCAGACCAAAACCCGAAATGGGTACCTTCTGGTCAGATGAATATCTATTTACATGAGTTAACCGAATTGATCCACACCGAATTGGTCCAAACACGAACTGGCCACACATGAATTGATCCACATTTTTCAAATTTGTGCATTTTTAACAATTTTGCGGGAATTTAATTTTTTTGAACCAACCAAACCAAGTGGTCGTCCACTTGGATCAAAAATTTTTTTCACGTTTTTCATGTTCCAAAACCTATTTTCTGAACTAATTCGGGCATGCTGAAGATGGTTTGATAGTAGTAAAATGCCGTGTTCTCGGGTATTTTTTGAAAATTTTGATCCAAGTGGACGACCACTTGGTTTAGCTGGTACGTGGATTATGCAGTAGAACTGAGGTTGGGTCATAGAAAAAACATTCAAAATGATGGTAGTTCTTCACAAGACAAAAATATTACTACCTTTGGGGTATTATTACTACCTTGGGGGTCTGAGTGGGTGAAACCGGGTTTTGGTCCTGACAAACCCAATTAGTAGCACGATTTAACGTATGATAGAACGATTTGTTTCAGAATCTGACTCAACTTTTTCAGGTCATCCAGGTCCAAAAGAAGCCAAATTAATACACAACCATTTTTTACTGGAATCTTTAATTTCGAAACCATTTTTGCTAATACAAGTTTTATTCAAAAAAAAATCTGGTCAAGACCAATTATTGTCAGTTTGAATTTTTGCCAGAATTAATTTTTGCCAGAATCAATTGATATCAAAAAAAATTGATGCCAGTCTCAGAGTGAGCCATAAATTAACCTACTAATTTTATGAATATTTCGTGTTTTAGAACTAATGGACACCATATCTCTTCTAGCAAGGTGTGATTTTGAAAAATGGATTACAAAACCGAAACCCTGCTATTTTTTGGGCTGGACTTACCACAGACCGAAAAATCTGAACTTGTTGGCGAACAGGTCGGAGGTAGTGTGAACTGTTATTGTGACCATCTCTCATTCCAACGACGATCATTGTGACGGGTCATTAGGGAGTCCCTAATTAATAATAATTTACAATGGATCACATGAAACTAGTCGAAAAATTAATAATTTTCAATCGATTAAATTTTTGTAAACGATCATAATCGATTTATATCGATCGAATCGTGTGCACGGAACATCACCGTTGGGACATACTGAGCAAATTTCGTGCGCCACGCGCCTTCCAGCACTAGCAGCTACTTTTACATGTTATATTAATGATATCGAATAAGTTTAGATGAGTTTTCACAAATGCTTGGCGTCAAAAACACAAACATTTGTGAATGGTAAAACGACATTTGGCAACATGGACACTTGGCTACAGACAGTTGCTACACTTTTCGATCTTTGCGGTAAAATTTTACCGAAAAGGTCAAAAATGTAGCCAACTGTGTGTAGCCAAGTGTCCTAGCCCCTTTGTGATTTGGTTAATTTTCGAGGATTCTAATGAAAAAGCTGTAGCATACAACCCTTCCCAAAAATTATTCTGTCACGCACCGATTCTGAACAAAAACATAGATGTGCAAAAAGTGACAAATAATGAAACGAAACACAATTCGAAAAATGTAATGTCGAAACTGTCTCAATAACAGCTTTCAAACCCGTGAAATTATAAATCATAGCGTTTTTTAGACGTCTCTCATAAATATTTCACAACACATAAAAATGAAAAGTGGTCGTTCTTAGGCACCGGGTAGGACTTGATGAAAAATGGCTGGCATAATCCGTGCACCCAAGTCCTGGCTTGTTAGAATCAAATACCTACGAAAAAAAATTTATTTGTGGGTCTCACTAATCACTAACAGTTATTCTTGAACTGTAAACTGGACTAAATTTCAAAGTTTAACTCATTATTCGGATTTTCTGAAATGGACGCTACTCGTTAATTGCACCTCCCCATCCCAATAATTTTTTTACCCCTAAAACCATACTTTTTTTTGAAAAGTTGCAAGAGTTGTTAATAAATACGACTTGCTAGTAATTGACTTGGGCTGATAGTGGATATACTCAATTGCATGATTGACTCCATTCAGAGATGTAACAACAACAAGACAAACGAACAGGCTAATCATAGATGAAAGAAAAGAATAGAGGAAGTGATGTATGTGGCCCTCACCTTCAATTTGCTCAAATAGTCTATGGCCTGCTCAATTATGGAAGTGGGGAAGGACAGCCGGGGATGGGCTGGTCGCACAGAAGGTAAGGGGAGATGAGCTATTTGAGTAGCAGAGAAGACAAGCAGTAATATTATTATGTGTTTACTTAAACTTCTTCAACACAAGTGAGCGGAAATCAATTGTTTTGGTTGTTTACTCAACCAACACACTTTTATCAGCTTTGGAAGTAAATGGGCGCTGCTCGTTAATTCACCCCCCCCCCCCCTCCAATATTTTTTCAGATACCCCTAAACCATACTTTTTTTTGAAAAATGCTGAAATTAGTAGGGGTTGTCCCTCAGCCTAAGGCTTACGCCCAAAGCCTAAAGGCTAAGACTAGGCATAAAATTATTGGGGAGGGGCATCGTATTCCCGAGGAGGTGTTTGGGCTGGGGGGGGGGGGGGGGGTTTGAACCGAGGAGCGCCAGTAAATGTTTCCCTGTCTAAATAATTCATTTCAAAGGTTTATAGTAGATGCTCAATATACCATACACGAGGTATAACATACGCTCGATACAACGTACCTTTTTGGAGTAAATTTTAGAAAAAGTGTTTCTTTAAAAATGACACTCCATATATTAGGTCGTGTCAACAGTTCGTTCGTTTTATTTCAAAAGCAATATTTGTGGCGTTGTGTTTTTACCATAGATTTTTTTAACATTTTTCAAAAGTTTACCACTCATTTTTGTAGCTAAGAATCTTGGCTACAAAATGAGTGGTAAACTTTTGAAAAATGTTAAAAAAATCTATGGTAAAAACACAACGCCACAAATATTGCTTTTGAAATAAAACGAACGAACTGTTGACACGACCTAATATCATAATCACGATACAAAATACAGCTGAGCCGTGTAACGAAGGTTGACGTTACATCGAGAGTAGAATGATATAATATTAAAGCAAAATAAAATTTCGTTCGGGTGCAGCTCTAATTTATTCCGGCAAAAATCGATAACCAAAAACTCACAGATTCACCTTGACCTATGTCTGTGAGTGATGAGTCCTGGCAATATTTGTGACAAAGGGCATTTTATTAATGTATATGTTTTAAAAGCCGCAGTGATACACCCAAAATGACATTCACTCTTTGAAAATATGACCGAAATTTCGAAATTGCAAGGAATTTTCACTGTTTTTGCTTTCATGTTGTGGAAGCCAAAAATATATAGTATAATTTTTTTTGTTTAAGTTATACAGCCGGGGCATCTTAAAGACTTTGACATACGGCCTCCGAATTTAATTGGCGACCTAAGTGTCTTGGTAAAATGAAAAAAAGGATCATCTTCATTGATTTGTTATATGCAAGCTTGCTGAAAAAAAAAGTAGTACCAGTACTTTTATCATTTCATTGCAGACAATAACACTCACAAACACTCTTTTATGTTAAAATGAAAACTTTTTGGTCAAAACGCGAAAATGATTTGACCAAATGTGAGTCTTCAATGAAATAAAAAACTATAAACAAGCATAGAAATAAGAGAAATGGACGATGATAATATGCCAGCCAATGGTTAATTAAATAGCCGGAAAAGGAATAAATATAATTATTCTGCATGCATAAGTCATGTTTAGGTCTAGTTCCTTTCTCTTTATCCCACTAGATGTGTTCACACAGACAATAATTTGGCCAGCTGGCTGCATATTAAATGCTGCCAAATATCATCTTTATCCACAAAATCACTATATTCAATGCATGCACAACAGAATGGATATAACATAGGGCTTGGATCTATCCTTATTAATGACATTTTTCTTTATTTTGGAACTCCAAATCTTATTATCCAAATCGTATATTCACGTCAAAACCTTGTTTTCTAACTCCAAAGGAGCAATAACCACTGGAAAAGATAGCATACCGTGAAACTTCTATCAATCAGGCACCCTCTAATAAACCTGCCCCTCGACTTTGAGGACCTATACCTTAGCCCAGCGTAAACATTTTGCAAACCTGTTGATTGTGTTTTCTAAACTCCCACGAGCTCTACCGATTCCGCTTTTAAGATTTTGGGCTTACGCCTAAAAATTTCGAGATCGACCCACAATTTTCCCGACTTTGAGAGGGTTGAAAAATAGTCCAGCATGCCTAATTAATAGAGGTTATACGCTATTTTATCCACATAATTTAAAATGTCTTTATTTTGAAAAACCGTCGTTTTTTAAATTTTGAGATTTGAGCCTTGATATAGTAGATAATAGTGTAAAAATTAGTTGTATAGTCTTCAAGACCGGTAGTCTAAACAAAAATTACCGAGCAATTTTGAATGACCCTTGAATCGAAAAAATACTATATTTCAACAAACATTTTATTTTATCGTTATTTATGGCTAAAGTACACTATTTGGACAAAACCGAAACCTCGTTTCTCACGGTCTGAACATGTTTTAGGCACTAAAAACGATAAGAAAAACAAAATTTATTTTCATGACCTTGGTCACTCAATGCAAAAAGTCAAATTCTGGCAAATTTTATTCTGAAAACTGTTTTTATGTTCTTTTTTGCTTTCTTTATCGTTTTTCGTGCATAAAACATGCCCAGACCGTGAAAAAACGAGGTTTTGGATATAGTAAAATAGTGTATTCCTGCCTAATTCATTGGTTGAACCTACATTTGGTCAAGTTTTGTTAATCGACCGAAAAGCAACCTAGACCGAAAATGAAATCAAGCTAATTTGTAAACTACCGTATTTCCTCTAATAATCACCCGGCTGAGTTATTTTCTAAACCTCAAAAATCTGAAAAATTTGAGGTCGATCCCGAAAGTTCTGCTTAAAGGGGGGGGGCTTCTACGTCTACTTTTTGAAATCGACTGCTACTTCACTTCACATACATTTTTTCAGATATTTTGTTTTCTTAACTCAGGTTTCTACATAATAAAACAAAATATGTGAAAAAAATGTATGTGAAGTGAAGTAGAATTCGATGTCAAAAAGTAGCCGTAGAAGTCCTCAGTTAACTAAAATCAAAAAGCGAAATTGGTGGAGCTTGCGTGTGTTCAGAAAGTGCAATAAGCAGCAATGCAAAATATTTCTCTCGGCCGAAACACATGACTACAAAGTCGAGGGGTTGAGTCCGTAAAACGCGTCAGCTGCTCAAGTAAATACGCTGTCCGAGTTAAAATGTAATAAACCTAAACAGGCCATCACTTTCTGATGGGCTCCTTTGATGGCCTAAGCCTACATAAAAAGAAACAGACTTTTTGTTGGTTTCGCATTATTAATAGTGCAACCGATCAGAAACTTATAGCCTGTTTAGGTCGGTCGCATGGCTTGTCTAACGATCAGATTCGGGGTCCAACGGTCACTTATGTAAACAATTTTTCTACTGGGTTAAAATCACCTTTCTAATATAAAGCGGATGCCTAGGGCAGTCAAAGTAGAATAGTAAAAAATAAACTCAAAATTTCGCCAAAATCTATAAATTTATTGCTATTTTGAACCAACAAAACATAATAGTAAAGCAAAAAATTCATTACTTAATGCAAAATGCAGAATAATGCAAGTTGTCCACAACGGCGATTTTTATGCCATTCAGACGCAATAAAAATAAATGCAGCAAGCAGTGGCAGCAGCTATACACTGCTGCTGCTCTTTTATGTAGTGCTGGAGGGAGAAATGCTTGCACACACACCTCTCTAGCTGCTTCTCAGACTTTTCCTTATGCTCTGTTTTCTTTTTGCTCTCTGCTTGCATGAAATATTGGAATCAGTAGCTAGCCGTATTTTGTCTAGTTTTAGTGAAAGAGGATTAAAAACACGTCTAAAATGTATATATGAAAAGTAGAACATAATTGAAAGCGGTTGCAAATGGTTTTAAAAGTACCCTGAAACTTAATAAGCAGAGCGATTTGCGAAATTTAAATTCGCGCGAACCAACATAATTTTGTTTATTATTTTCCGAATTAATTTTTGTATGCATTTAAAGGAGGGCGGTTAAACTTTATAAACGCATTGCCTAGGGCCAAAGGTTCAAATTCTCCTAGATGCACACTTTAGTTATTTTTTTATTAAACTCACTTACTCATAAGGCCAAAATAAAATCGAATAATTGATTGGAATTGTTTCCAGCAGGGGTTCACTGTCAGCAACTGCCTTAATTTGCAATTCGAGCAAATGACCATCAAAATGAAAGGAAACCATCCAAAATGATGCATATTTAGTTTTTATACCGCCTGAAACAACACCAATTTTATTCATTTATCAATACGTTTAGTTACATTCTCACGGGACCATGCTTGTTGATTACAATGAAAATTTGGCAAATTCAAAAGCGCACGGGACACTATTTTTACTCCAAAAATACTTTTTGAATTAATTGTTGTTTTTTTCGAAAAAGGGTGTCGGATAAACGAGATTTTGCTTTTTTAATTCGCTTTTTTAATGATGAAATTGCAGGATTTTTAAAAAATGATCGGCAAAATCGGAATCCTGACGATTAGGGTTGTCGGCTCGGCGCGCCGATTTCGGCTTTTCAAGCCGAAAATTTTCGGCTTTCGGCTTTCCGCTCGGCTCGGCCCGCCGAAAATTTCGGCGCCCCGACAACCCTACTGACGATATTTCCGACCATACTGTCATAACAGAATCGATCAAATATTTCGAAAATTGGGTTCAAAAAAGTGTCGGACCCAAGGCTGGAACGAACTTTTGGGGGTGTCGGATAATCCAGGTTTGACTGTATGTCACAAATAAACACCCAAACATATTTTTTCAACTTTTTTCTAGTTCGGAGAAAATGTTTGAGTCCGTCCTAACATACGCTGGCCGACCCTTGCCTAAGAATAAGCCTAAAACTAAAACGGGGTGAACTGATCGTGGGGCGAACTGACCGCACACCATAAATGATTTAAAAAAATTCGGAGTGAAAAAGGAGTCCTGCGTGCATTTGAATTTGCCAAATTCCCATTGTCACCAACAAGTATGGTCTTTTAAGGGCACTTATTTACTTGGGGGGCGCATTTTTTACTAATTTGTAAATCATGTTTAAACGACTCCTAAGTAACTTTTATGTGCTTAAAACGATAAAAAAGTCATTTTCTGACACTTTTCTACACAAAAATCGTTTTTTGAAAAAAAATTTTTTTGACTAAAATTTGACTTTTTGCCTTGGTCCCCAAGGCAATCCAACCTGAAAGGGTACCTGGATACCACAAAAAGATGGAATTTGAATATAGTTTTGTTGACTGGGGCCTACCGCATAAAGAAACTCTGGTATGCATACATTTTTATGCATCCAGAGTCACTTTCGAGTGATTTGCGTCTAAGGTACGTGGGTGTGCGCATCTCAACCCCAAGCAACCAAGCCCCCTGCGCCCCCGAGGGGGCAGGGGGCTTGGATGGTTAGAGATGCGCGCGCGCACTTACCTTAGACATAATTCCGAGCTTGACTCTTGATCAAAAATGCATTAAGCGACTCTTTTTGCCCAGCTCCAGTGACCAAAACGCGGTAGAATCCCTCAATACAAGGTGTTTTGCCTTGGTCCCCCAAGGCAATAAGTCTTATTTTGGCCAAAGAATTGTTTTTCAAAAAATCTATTTTTTACGTGGAAAAGTGTCAGAAAACAACTTTTTAATCGTTTTAAGCATATAAAAATTACTTAGAAGTCGTTTAAACATGATTTACAAATGTGCAAAAAATGCGCCCCCCAAGTACATAAGTTCCCTTTTAAGACAGAATTTCATGAACAACCAGATAGAAATGTTGCCACACCAAAATCACTTCATAGAAATCAAGTAGCTAGCGAAGATTTGACCAGGGAAGTAAAGATCTTTATTCACTTTCCGGGTTAACGTCAAATGCGATAATAATAAAAATTAATTTACGCTGGTTTGAAGAGGAGGGGGAGGTTGAAAGCTGTTAAGGAGATAGTCTCGACACAAAAAAAATCCTAGTTTTTTTGTTTTAAATGTGGTATAGAGCAATATTTTGTGGACAGCTCGGTGTTTTGATGTCAGAAAAACTTGTTCATAATTAAAGTTGAATTAGCGTCATAAATATCAGCATTTCTGAATTCTTTCAAAAATTTCCTGAATATCGGAATTCAATAGATAACTGAAAAACAACTCGATGTTTTTTTCTTTTCCAATTCAATTTCCAGGCATTTTTTGAAGGAATTTTCAAAATGCTGATATTTATGATGCTAATTCAACTTTTAATTTTGCACAGGTTTGTTCGACATTGCAACACCAATTTGTCAACAACATATAGCTAAAAAACATTTTGAAAATAAAAAGTAAACAATGTGACGTTTCGACTGGGTTATTGCACCATGGTGTACAGGGAATGGGAATACAATCTGGAGTTTTAACAATGAGAGAATTAGATACTGGAGCTTCGACTTCGACCACTTCAACTGGAGACATTCTTGGAGAACCACCAAACTTGACTTCGGCGGAGGAGACTAAGAGCTAAGAGCTGGACGAGAGCTGGATTGTTTCCCATTCACCCATAGCAGGCACCAAAGAAACCACAGCTGGAGCCAAACCATCCTCTTCGTATTGCAAGTGGGAGCGCGAGCTGGAGGCGGAGGACGAAACCATACGGAGGGAATCCCTGCATGCCGCTGTTGACTCGGAAGATCCAGCAATTGTCGATCCATCAAGCAAATCTGGAAATACAAGAGGCGCCTCCTCAAAGGACTTCTTTAACTCTGGAACATAAGGATCTGGAGCTTCAAAATCATCTATGAGTTCTATTCGAACCGCCTTAACTGGAGTAGGCTGGATATGAGGAACACTAAACAGAGATTGCAACTGGGCCTGAGCCTCTATCAAATCTGGACCATTCAGGTTTGATACAGCGTACTGCAAACTATGAATGAGACTGGAAAAGAGTGCCTTCTGATCGGAAAACATAATACTAGAACTAGAAGGGGACGGCTTACTGTCAGGAGTGATCTCGACTGATTGCGTACCAGAAACAATAATTTTACTAACTTTATTGGCAGACATCATCAATAGAGCAAGCTAACAAAATCAAGATCCACAAAATAGAATAATGATTTTGCAACTAGATCATCTGTGTCGACTAAATCTGGACAAGACAAAACTGGATTCGAATTTGATTATCGAAATCTGGATATATTTAGGGTCGCAATAGGTTTCCAGGGGAAACCTATTGTCCTGACTGGAAACGTCGTTCGATTGAACGCAACAATCCTTACAAAAACACGCAGTTCGACACCTTAAATTAGAGTAACGCAGAAATTTGCAAAAAGTTAAAACAATTGAAGATTTCTTTTTTAGGAAAATGGGAAAAACCCATTTATTTGAGCTGTTGTTTAGCAGCTGCACGCGTTGGTCGAAGCACGCATGCATGGGTAGCAAAGTCTATTTTAGACACGTGTACACTTTAGATGTGCACATATGAAAATACAGACGTCAATAGAGTACATGAGTAGCTTCGAATGGCTGGCCGATCAGAAAAACAACA
Organism: Ditylenchus dipsaci; assembly: GCA_004194705.1. Classification (NCBI taxonomy): domain Eukaryota; kingdom Metazoa; phylum Nematoda; class Chromadorea; order Rhabditida; family Anguinidae; genus Ditylenchus; species Ditylenchus dipsaci. The sequence continues at coordinate 446,052 of SADC01000020.1, read as the reverse complement.
AATTCTGCATATAAACTCAAGAAGACCTCGGCAAAATATCATCATTTGCAAATTTTTATTATTGTGAATACCTGCTGTTCGTTTGAGTAATATTCCAACTCAACCATGCGTTTCATTATATTTCTTGTTATATTTACAATTCTATTCATGAGTTCAAACAACCATTTGGAAGCGCTGATCCTCATGCACATGTACAAAATGGTAGAAGTGGCAGGCATACTAAAACATCTAGGGGACACCGCAAACCGCATTCTAGTGGAAAAGTGATGAAAAACAAAGATTTCTCTGGCTTTGTCATAGATCCCAAAAAATATATTTGAGCAATACAATTGTGAGTGCAACGGAATAGCAAAAAAAACAATTTTTTGTTGGGAGGTTTTTTCAATACCGTATTTCCTCTAATTTAGCCACCCCCCCCCCCCTCTTTTTCGACTAGAACTTCAGAGTTAGGGCCATTTTTGATTTACAATTTCAAGATTTTTGGGCATCCAGAAAATTTAGCCCCCGGGGGCTAAATTACAGGAAATACGGTAAGTGTGAAATTCAACAAAAGAATTCAACTTCTGAATAATTTAACAGATTAATTTTCAAACCCGCTCATACAGGGTGTCCCGATAAATGCTGCTTTAAAAACAAATATTATTCAAAAATATTATTTTCGGGACACCTTGCACATTGCCTCGTACAGAGCCATTTAAAAAACACCTTAAAGGTGCTTTTTGAGATTTGAGCAAATTTTCTGCGAAAAATTCAAAAATTATTCATATTCAAATAGAAAAATGATTCTCTCTTAAAATGGCTTCAAGTTTTCACAAAAAAAACTTAATCTTGTCACTTAAAAGACTGATTGTCGTCATCAAAATGCTTTTTCTTCAAATCGGGTACACTTTTTTTTGCAGCTGATATGGTCTTGTAGCTGATTTACGTCATTTTGCAGCTGATTTGGATGATCCACAGAGGACACTAAGCACTTTCATTTTTTTTGAATTCGTCCAAAAATGGTTCTATACTTTGTCTACGGCAATTTTATCATATTGTAAGCATTTTGGCAAAAAATGAATTGGTAACCAAGGTAGCCGAAAATTTTTGGGCATCTTAAATATAACCTTGGTCCCCCAAGGCAATTTTTTTAGCAAAAAAAGTTTTCACGCCAAAATGCTAAAACATAGTGAAAACACCGTAGAAAAAGCATTAAACCATTTTAGAAAAAAATTAAAAAATTAAAAGCGCTCGGTCCTCTCTGAGGATCAGCCAAATAAGCTTCAAAAAGACGGAAATGAGCTGCAAAAAAAAGATTCGCCCCTTCAAATCCATCCGAAAAATTTTCTGCTCAAAGCAAAAATAATTTTTTGGATAAAGAAAAAGCTTTTTGCTGAAAAGATGTTTTTCGGTGACAATAATTGGTCTTTCAGTGACAAAAATAAGTTTTTGCTGTGTAGAATTCTTTGATATAAAACTTCACCACTGCACTTAAAAATTCAAAATGCACTTTTTGAGCTTCCGAAAAATTTCAGCTGGTGAAATGTCTGTCTGTTGAAAAAAATTCTGTTGAATTTATTATCCTGCTTTAAAAATTAGAATGGTGAATTATACGGGTTTTAAACTATTTATTGTTTAATTACCGTATTAACTCTAATAGGCTGACATGTAGGGTCATACTTCAATCAACCAAAAATCTGAAAATTTTGAGATCAATTTTGAGATTTTAGGGTGAAAATTCAAAATATAAAAAGCTGGATCGATAAGACTCGTAGGGGTTAAGAAAACTATAAAAACAGCTGTGCAAAACAGGAATATAAATATCGTCGCCCTATTAGAGTAAATACGGTATATTTTTAAATAACATGGTTGTTGAATTCTCTTCTGTTAAATTATCCTGCATTCTTCTGAATAAACAACCCATTTATTTTTCGCCTTAAACTTGCATGATTTCATTACGTTACTCAATATATTTATGTTACTTAACCAGCTTGCGCACCGATTGACAAAACATGTTAAAAATTCGGATGACTGGTTGAAAAAGGTCAAAATATTGTTTCAAGAATGAACTTCAACAATTTTAATTAAACTTAAACAAACCCAAGTATTAATTATTAATGCACAATTATCGAGACACTTTTTGATCTGGCCTGCACTCACATTTTTTAAATCACTGTTGAATAATGAATGACCACCCCCCCCCTCACAGTGTGTCCAAAATTAGAGTTGTGGAAATTGTCCCTAGTACTAAAGCTAAAATTTGAAAAAGGCTCAAAAATGTCCAGATAAATGCCATCCTGCACCAGTTCAAAACAAGGACGCCTGTCACCGTAGGGACATTCGCAGTCTATGTTTTTTTCCGAAAACTCATTGATCGGCATAAGTTCCGAAACCGACTCCCGACTATCGTTTGCAAAAGCCTCTGTTGAGTACGAAGACGCTCTGGTCAATTTCGTGATGTACGTGAGCTAAGTGAGAGACTTTATTGTTGTAATTTATTGCTGATTTATTGCTTCTACTCTTTTTCAGCTACCACCACATCTACGCCTGTTATGAGACTGCTGTATGGTTGGACCCAGCTGGAGGATAATGCATCGATGAGAAATTTTAAACACCAAATTTACTTTTTTTTTACACCAAGTTCGCTTTTTTACACCAGATTTACTTTTATGTCGCAAATTATCTTCTCTTCATTCCGAATTTCAAATGTCCCAAATTCACTCCTTGTCCCAAATTTACTTCTTTCTGTGCTAAAAAATACTTTTTCTATCCTATATTTTCTTTTTTCTGTCCCTAAAGTTGATCCTTGATACGAAATCAACAACTTTTGATGTAATTTGGTCATTTTTCTGTGAAATCCAGGGTTAAACAAAGACCACATGGCTTAGGACTCACCCCGGAGCGACCAAAGGACAAAATAATCGGCTTTTGGGGCTTACTAAAGGTGTATAAACTTTTTGCAGATCAGGATTCCAGTCCGATGGGCTTAATCGCTCGGAATTCCACCTTGAAACATCGTTAAGAGTGAAAAAATTCATCGAAACCCGAAGTGACAAAGCTAATAAGAAACTATACCAAAATTACAGAAAATCAGTTTTGATTTTGTGTATTGGCATACTTTGGCATGATATTTTGGCGTTCAATATTAGTGGTTGAGTGCCAATTTTACAAACTCTGAATTATTCAGACAAAAATTTTGTAGCAGTGAACCGGTTAAATAGCAAGCAGATAACTGTATGGAACTTTTAATTTTCAGACTACAGGTATATTTCGAATTCCCACCATTAAAAAACAGTTATCTCAGTACTTTATACTTGGTAAATTGGAACTTATGTACTTGGGGGGGGGGGGGGGGGGGGGGGGGGCGCATTTTTTGCACATTTGTAAATCATGTTTAAACGACTTCTAAGTAATTTTTATATGCTTAAAACGATTAAAAAGTTGTTTTCTGACACTTTTCCACGTAAAAAATAGATTTTTTGAAAAACAATTCTTTGGCCAAAATAAGACTTATTGCCTTGGGGACCAAGGCAAAACACCTTGTATTGAGGATTCTACCGCGTTTTGGTCACTGGAGCTGGGCAAAAAGAGTCGCTTAATGCATTTTTGATCAAGAGTCAAGCTCGGAATTATGTCTAAGGTAAGTGCGCGCGCGCATCTCTAACCATCCAAGCCCCCTGCGCCCCTCGGGGCGCAGGGGGCTTGGTTGCTTGGGGTTGAGATGCGCACACCCACGTACCTTAGACGCAAATCACTCGAAAGTGACTCTGGATGCATAAAAATGTATGCATACCAGAGTTTCTTTATGCGGTAGGCCCCAGTCAACAAAACTATGTTCAAATTCCATCTTTTTGTGGTATCCAGGTACCCTTTCAGGTTGGATTGCCTTGGGGACCAAGGCAAAAAGTCAAATTTTAGTCAAAAATTTTTCTTTTCAAAAAAACGATTTTGTGTAGAAAAGTGTCAGAAAATGACTTTTTATTGTTTTAAGCACATAAAAGTTACTTAGGAGTCGTTTAAACATGATTTACAATTAGTAAAAAATGCGCCCCCCCCCCCAAGTAAATAAGTGCCGGTAAATTTTCGAAAGCTAAGAAAATCGGAAAACTTTCTGTTGCAAAACAATTCTTAGATAATTACATTAATGCCTCTAAAAATACACAGAAAAATTTTAGTCGATTTTCCGGTACAGGAGGATTCACTATCAAAATTTTCACTGTCCGCATATTAAGACGATTATTTTTATCTATTTTCAAAATTTAGATCTGAATTTTTAATGTTTTGTAAGAGTCTTGGCGTTTACATGCAGCCGACATTCAGGGCTACAATTTGGACTAAAACTTTAATAAAATTTAAAAATTATATCTAAATATTGGTCTCAGTGAAAATTTTAATTTCAAGGGTATTTTCAGAGGCATTAATGTATTATTTGTGAATTGTTTTCAAAAAAAAAGTTTTCTTATTTTCTTAGCTTTCGAATGAAACAAAGATCAGCAAAAAAATGTCAAGTATACGCTACTCAAATACTCTTTCTCAATCGGGGGAATTCAAAATGCACCCTCTATTGCAGAAATATTGCACATCTTCCTTGTGTCTGCTGCAAAAATTAGCTAGCAAGATCTAAGTTCTGATTTTACTGCAATTTTTGTTTTTAGCTTTTTCTAAAAAATGGGCAATCTCTTTGAAAATGCTGTTTCTTCAGATGACAAAAGTCCTATTGATTCAAAGGGCCACAAAGTGAACGAACAAAAGGTAGTGATGGATATATGTCTATGGACATATGTTGGTCATATGTCCTGCAAAATTCCCGCCTTTATCAAAATCGACATAGTGTCCTAACTTATTTTTACTTTTCTCACCTTTAGCTTGTATGCGAATTTTATCAACTTTTTGTTTTAGGAAGCTAATTATGACGAAAACCTGATGTTCATGGACGAGAAGGACCGTAAGAAGCTAAGTATGATGAGCGAGAAGGAGCGTGAAATAGAAAATCTTTAATTGGATTCAGCAGCGAGAGCTCATCAAGACTAGGTCAGTCAGCTAAATATGCAACTTGTAATGTTGCGATATGACAAGTTTTTTTGTTAGTCCAAATCGTTATTATTTCAAATTAATAATAAATTTCGCGATCCAGAATAGCGATAAGTACAGAGTGCACAAGAATTTTGAAACACTTTGAACGGTCATAACTTTCTTCATACTCTCGATTTTTGAAGTTCTGTAAACGCAGATGGCTCAGCACCAGAGGTGGGCAAAGACCAGACCAAAGAAGACTAGACCAGACCGATCTGATCCGGTCTAGACCAAATTACAAATGTTTTTGTTTAAATTAGAGAATTTTGCGGGAATTCAAACTTTCTGGTCTGGAGAATCCATGAATGGGTCAGAATCTCAGTCCAGAGTGACCAAAAGCATCTGAAATTTGTTTTTTCGAGGGTTTACTGAAGGGGAGGTAAACTTTTTAAATTGTGCACATCAGAATAGTCATCTGTCCTATAGAATCTCTCAAAATCCACGTTGAGCCATTTTCAAAAATTTCAAAACCAGTTTTTAAGGTAGTCTAGAATGGCTCAGGATGAGATGCTGAGAGACTCAGTGCACCAGATGACTTTTCTAGGGTGCGCAATCGCTTTTTAAAATTAGCTTACCTCCCCTTCAGTAAACCCCAAAAAACAAATTTCAGGTGTTTTTGGCCACTCTGGACTGAGATTCTGACCCATTCATGGATTCTCCAGACCAGAAAATTTTAATTCCCGCAAAATTTCTCTAATTTAAAACAAAAAAAAATTGTAATTTTGCTCTAGACTGGATCAGACCGCTCTCTGGTATGGTCTGATCTGGTCTAGGTTTGGTACGGTCTGATCGGTCTGATCTGGTCTTGGTCTTTGCACAGCTCTGCTGACCACGCTCTATCAATTGGTGTATAATGTCAGAAACATGATTTTTGCTTGACCTCGCCTATGGTTTAGGCGCTGGTATATAGATGTTCTCTGGATGGCCAATGCCCAACCACAGAGGTATTAAGCGAAAATCGTGTTTTCCTCATTCGTGCTGAACCGATCTGTTTTCACATAATTTCGGAAGTCGACGTATGAGAAAAGTTACGACTGTCAAAGTGTTTTGTAATTCTTGCGACACCTGTACTAGATAGTATAACCTTTTTTTATGAAAAATGTCTTATTGAGCCAAATTTAAACCCTGCAATATAACCATTTGCTGGGTAAAAACTAGACTTGCACAGTGCTCGATTCCTGGTGCGACTTCGTGTACTTTTTTTGTTGCAGAGAAAAGATTATGAAGGAGCTGAAAATGAATCAACATGCTGAAGCGACAAACAGGTCCAGTGAGACCTTCAGTCATGAATCTCCCATTCAATACCAAAAAGAGTCCAACCAAGGGCCTGAGCAATCAAGTGGATTTGGCCATATTTTGGATCCCGATCTGGATGAGGTCACTCTTTTAAAAAAATCGACTATAATTACAGTATGCGTTTAGGTCTCCAAAAAAATTATTGGGCATCTGCTGATAGAATAAATGTTGTAAAAACCGATATTGTGTATAAACTATTTATTTAAATGTATACCTTGTATGCTTGTCCATTACCCTTACTATTTTTCGTTTTCACTTTGCCTGTGCTGGAGCCAGCAGGGATACAGTCAGCCAAAAAAATCACTTCCCGTTGGAGCCAATCGCAGCTTCTCCTGCTCCCTTTGACCATTACGATTTGTGCCCTCATTGCATTTTATTACATCTTGGCTTTCTAAGCCGATGAAATGCTTTTTACGCTTTTTTATCAGGCTAGACAACCTCCTGCGGAGAGTAGCCAGCAACCATTTGTTTAAATGTTTATTCACTCATAAAATTTCTATCGCAAATCTCCTATTTTATCTTTAATTAATTAAATCCACATCATACCACTAGGCCAACAAACCTAACACAACAACAAATCAAGTCAAAATTTGGGCTAAATTACACTATACCTTAATTGTACCATTCTTCACAAAAGGTTTGAAAAACTGCCTATTTATACTTTTGAATAATGTGTGTCCCAGATTCAGTTTTTGTGTAATAGATTTTATTATCTACTTGAAATCAATAAATTTTTTTTTATTTTTTTTAATGAAATTTGCTCATTTTGTGCGAGGAGGGAGGCCAACCCTATTAATTGGCTTAGAACCATGCTTGCACAGCCGCCGGCGGGCGCCTTCCGCCGGCGGAGGCGGCGAAATTTTCAAAAATGCAGCGACGGCGGAGGCGGCGGTGGCGCTGCGCTGGGAGCCAGATCCGGAGCGAAAATTTTGCCCCGACGGAGCCGGAGGCAGATCCAGAACGGAAATTTGGAAATGCCAGCACTGGTTACAGTCGAGTGCCGATAAACGACACCTCTTCGAGTTCATTCCCACCTACGGTCCGACACTTCTTTTTGCCAATTTTCGAAGGTTTTTGAAATATGCTTCTACAGTTTGGCGTATATATCATGAAAATTCAAATTTCACCGATCGTTTTAAAAAACCATCAAATTTTGACATTTAAAAAAACAAAAAAAAAACTCCAGGGAGTGTCGGGTTATCAGCGCTCGACTGTATCACGTAAAGTATCAGTTCATGACGATTTTGATTTGGACTATATAGATTCGTGGTCATTGAGCGACAAAATTAAGTGAAAAATCGGGTTTGTTAGAACGAAAATGCATCCCAACCCCTACTTGGGTTATGGTGCTTTCTGGCCAGCGAATATTTTGCAGGTTCTTAGGCTGTAACCCGAAATTTAAGCGGCGATTTGCTAAGCGGTCGTTTTGCTAAGAAAAAAAAATTAAGCGCGATTTTGCTAAGAATTCACAATTTAAGCGCCAATTTGCTAAATAGTCGTTTTGCTAAGAATTTTTTGCTAAGTAGCTGTTTCGATAAATATCTTGTTTGTAAGCTACATCTTCTTCTGTTCGGATTAATTTCGGGGTACAGACCTAAAAACCCAAACGACTCAATCAAAGCTGAAAAAAATTGTGTTCTAAAAACGGTTTCATTTAAATCGGGCTCCTCTACTTTGGACTGATGCACCCAGAGGAATTCGAACCACATGCCTGGCCTAGGGTCAACTAATATTTTCGATTTTCAAATACGATAATTAGGAGTTACCAGGAGTTACTCAATTCTCCACACACGTTACTATCTTGGTGATAAGTATATTGACCTCAAGACACTCAAAATTATGATAAAAAAACGTATGCACCCAGGTGGATTCGAACCAGCGTCTGCGGCGGTCGCTATCCAAGTGGTCGTCCACTTGGATCAAAATTTTTTTTACGTTTTCGGGTTCGGGTCAACACTGTCAAACCATCTTCAGCATGCTCGAATTAGTTCTGAAAAATTATCTGGAATCCATATACGTGAGAAAATTATTTTGATCCAAGTGGACGACCACTTGGATATCCACCGCCGAGGTTGCTGGTTCGAATCCACCTGGGTTCACACATACAATTTAGTGGTGATTTAGATTGACTTTATTAATAAGAAGCAGTCTATGTTAGGTATGAATAGAAAGCTGAGCTCCATTTTGGTGTATTATGAGCGTGGGTGCGCTAAAATGGTCCCGACGCATTAATTGAAAACCTGTGGGTATCCAGCTGGATTTCGAAAATGAAATGAAAAATAATTGAGTCCGTCTTAGCATATATAGACACATATAGAGCCGAAGTTTGGATAATTTTTAAGTGCGTAAACGTTTGGTTTTTTGTCATGTTTTTTCGGAAACACACAATTGAGAGGCTTAGGACATCCTTGCCTATCCTTGCACCCAGGCAAAGCTAAAAAAAATTTTAGAAAATCAATAGCGGTATGTATAGAAACACATTTTCAAAATATTTTTCTGACGCATGTGGAATATTTTATCAAAAGATGTAAGTACTCACAAAAGAGTTCAAATAAATATAAATTTATGTAGAAGAATCAATGAAGATAAGTGAAAAATATTCAAAAGAAAAATGATAAAAATGACAAAAAGAAACATTGTAATAGAAAGTGCACATACACTTTTTGTCGGCATAGGGCGTTTAGGGGATTTTGTGACAAATGTCACAAAATCCCCTAAACGTCTTAACAGAACGCCAAGTTTGTACACATTTAATTCATTCTTTTTTTTTGCACAGCCGGTTTTCTATGTTTGCTCTCTTAATTTTTCGGTGCATAGACGTTTCGCCCTCTTTTGGACAAATGTCCAAAAGGGGCGAAACGTTTCGTCCCTTTTGGACATTTGTCCAAAAGGGGCGAACTGCTAATTTTGCCTTGGTCCCTCTGCTGATTTTTTTGCAATTTTTTTCAGTCTAATTGCGTAAGAAACCGTGTTATACGGGGCGACGGTAAATTCCCCACAGTAAATTCCCCCACGTAAATTCCCCACAGTAAATTCCCAAGTCAAGCTCTTGCTGTGAAATATCAGCTTGTTATAATTTTATATGCGTTAATTATGGTATGATTGCTAACTGTACTCCTCAATTTCAGAAAGCAAGAAAGATGGGTGAAGCTGAGCAAATCGCTAAAGTAAAGGAAAGAAGTTGGCCAACCCAATGCGAGATCTGAAGATCCAAAAGCTGTGCCTCAATATCTGCGTTGGCGAATCTGGTGACGGACTAAAACGAGCTGCAAAGGTATCTCATCTTCTTAAAATAACATCTATGATCGTCTATTTTGCTCTATTTCAGGTGCTGGAACAGTTGACAGGTCAAACGCCGGTTCTCTCCTGAGCTCGATACACAGTCCGCTCGTCTGTATTCGCCGCATAGAGAAGATCTCCGTCACTGCACCGTTCGAGGGCCGAAAGCTGAGGAAATCATCGATTGCGGATCGAAGGTTTGCCTTTATTCAATGTTTTATTCCCTAACTTTTTACCACCAGGTCAAAGAATACGAACTCTATCGTGAGAACTTTTCGGACACAGGCAACTTTGGCTTTGGCATTCAGGAGCACATCGATTCGGGAATCAAGTATGACCCGTCGATTGGGATCTAGGAAATGGACTCTACGTGGTGCTTGACCGTGCTGGTCGTCGAGTGGCTAAGCGTCGCAGAGCTCAGGGTCGTGTGGTATGTAATTTTTGTGGTTAGTCTAAGCGATCTGTATATATGGCCCTCATTTTCAGGGTCCATCTCATCGTTGTGGCAAGGACGAGGCAGTCAAGTAGTTTCAACAGAAGTATGATGGAGTGATATTGCCGCCCAAGCCGAAAAAAAGCTCGCAAAGGAGGAGGTCAGCGCAAGCGTTAAAGCATTATTTGAATTGTTGATATCCCGTATGTTGTTGTTGGAATAAAGTTATGCAATTGACGTGGTCTTTTTCGTCTTGTTTTTTAGATAATTTCGGAACTGTTCTTTCTAGGTTTCAACAGGCCATTCCCTCACATAATTTTAAATTAGAAAAAATAGTTTATTTTTTGTTCTTAAGAGATTTAATTTTGTAGGCCATCAGGTGGGTATCCACCTGACCAAGAGGTAACCACCACACGTTTTGGGGTTTGCGTGGGTGAAATTTTGATCTTGGTCCTAACAAACCTTATTCCTCACACAATTTTAAGTTGGAAAAGTTAGATTATTTTTTACTTTTAAGAAATTTCTGCTTTCCAGGTTTGGGTTGGTTAAGTTTTTCCATCTGGGTACCATCGCATTACCATCAGGATTGGGCCACCTAGGCACTGATATCTGAAGAAGACCACTAATGGTATAACTACCAGACCATAACCACTATGAATGTAATTAAGAAGAATTTTACTGGAGAACACTATAGAACCTGGAGAAAGGAAGGGTACGAGAAGAAAAGTTGAAATAAGAAGGTCTTTGACACAAAAACAACTACAAGTGCCTTTACGTGTTATTCGGTATCTTTTGGCACTAGATGGCATTTGGTCCCCGGTCATTTGGTCCTCGATCATTTGGTCAGCGAATATTGGTTTGTAAAACCAAAAATTGTGATTTTACCCATTTGGTCTCCAAAATCTGAAATGGGTACCAGCTGATAAAATGGATATCAACCTAAATTGGCTGAAATAAGATAAAAACGTTAAGAGAATTTCAATGCATGTTTTTCTAAAATTAACCTTAGTTTTACTGAATAATCCATGCACCAACTAAACCAAGTGGTCATCCACTTGGATCGAATTTTTTTACGTTTTTCAGCTCCAAAATTGTTTTCTGCACTAACTAAAGCATTCTAAAGATGGTTTACAGTATTGAAATTACGTTTACATGGTATTTTTACAGTTTTCGTAAATCTTGCAAAACATAATTTGAGTACTGTCAAACTATTTTCAGAATGCTTGAATTAGTGCAGAAAACAGGTTTTGAAACCCGGAAAACATAAAAAATTTGATCCAAGTGGACGACCACCGTTCAGTTGGTCCATGGGACATCCAGATGGTCTATCTGCCAACATAGTCAGATGCACTGCGAAAAATAGTCTAATATACAACTTGGATACTGCTAAATAAGTACTGCACTAAGTACAACCACCTAGAAACTACAATCTACCACCACCCAAGTACCACTACCTAAGCACTTCACCTAAGCGATGATACCTAGCCTCCATAAATTAGTAAAAATTTAGGTGCGTAGTCGTTTCGCAAATTTTGACATTTGTCCTTTTTGCGAAACGTTTCGCAATTTTGACATTTGTCCTTTTTTGCGAAACGTTTCGCAAATTTTGACATTTGTCCTTTTTGCGAAACGTTTCGCAAATTTTGACATTTGCCAACTGTTGTGAAACGTTGAATTCGTACTTCGTACTTCTACTCTTCGTACGTTCTTCTACTCGTACTTCTACGTTGAATTCATACTTCTATTTGTCATTTGTGACTAGTTGGTTGTCTTGTTACAAGTACGTACTATGTTTATTATGGCAGCGCTAAGTACTTTTTTATCTTTAAAGTTACTTTTGTTTTGTAAGTTGCAGCTCGATCAAGTCGAAACATTCGGGCAGATGAAAGCAGTTAGGCAAAGCGAAAAAGGCTATCATACATTCCGCATCTGCAATGAAAAGGAGGGAAAAAAGTACTACGCGTGCTATCACTGTGGCGAGTAAGCATACTTTTATTTTGCACCTCCTATTATGATTTCAGAAGGTTGGTTGTTTAATGATTAATTGTATACGATTCAAGTGGTTGTTCTTTTAGTTCCAAGAGAAGGCATTGCAGATGTCGCAAGCTAAAGGAGAAGACGTGTTTGACCAGGCCTGGTCTAAGGACAAAGAAAGCGGAGCGTGCAGCGAAGAGCAGAAAGAGGCGCCCAATGGATCCGGTGCCTGTGAAGGAAAAGAAGCTGGAAAAGATAGCAGGGAAAGAACAGCCACACTAGACTTGACAGGTTTGTGACTTTCTCTGTTATTTACATCCATATTATGATTGTTTTGTATAGAACTTTCTGGATAGGGACTCAACATCATCAGGGGACTTGAATCGAAGGAGGACAGAGTGCTGGCCAACAGATTCGGCATTCAACTGAGGCAGAGAGATTTGGACAAGCTAAAGCCAGGACAGTGCGACAATGACGACCTCATCAACTATTACTTGCAACTTGTAGCGGAAAGAAACCGCGGAAAGGTAATGCACCGTTGTTGTTTGCCTGTTGCTATAGTATTTTCACGTCAGGCTTTTGCACTCAGCTCTCTTCTCTACACACAACATCTTCCAAAGCACTGCTCAAACAAGAAGCCAGTTCCTTTCGACTTCTGCGATGATGGCAATATTCTCTGGACTTTCATTCCAGATGGTTAGTTTCAGAAAAAAATAACTTTTAGATATCTTTGATATGGTTATGAGATGTTTCTCGCTTTTTTTCATCTGGATTATTCTTTATTTAAGGTAAAAATGTCGCCATCAAGAAAATAGATCGTCAAGGAGAACCAGTTGCACAAATGAGCACTTGCTAGAGGGTCATTTTCATCTGTCACGGCGATTGCATACGGTATTCGTGGATAATATAATTAGTTTGTTTCATAGTGAGCATTTTTAGTCGGAATCGCCAAGAGGTAATCTTAACTATATTTGTCAATCTAGTCCAAGATAATCGTGCTTAATTTAGCTTATCACTTCAGCAAATGATCGCCTGGCTTTGATCTGGACCGAAGATGGATGAGGAGAGGCCGGAATATGAAAAGAAGGCGGTGGATCTCCATAAGATGAATATAGTGATGAAGATTGATCAGTAAGATCTGTTTGTTGTGGTACATGTTTTCGTGATGAAATTCTAAGTGTAGATTTGACAGTTAAAATGTTTGCGTTTGTTATGTTTGTTTGCGGTGGTTGATATAAATAAGTTGGGGTGATTATCACTGGATGTTTACCTGGCTTTCGTGAATATACAATGCGGAGGAAAACACAAGGAAAGGTTACTATCTCAGTATATAGTGTATATTTGTTGAACATGAAATGAGATAGAAGTAGAGTTGGGAGATGTCAAAATTTGACAAATGTCAAAATTTGCGAAACGTTTCGCAAAAAGGACAAATGTCAAAATTTGCGAAACGTTTCGCAAAAAAGGACAAATGTCAAAATTTGCGAAACGTTTCGCAAAAAAGGACAAATGTCAAAATTTGCGAAACGTCTATATGCCAGAAGTACGAAGTAGGAATTCAACTTTTCGCAAAAAAAAGAACAAATGTCAAAATTTGCGAAACGTTTCGCAAAAAAGGACAAATGTCAAAATTTGCGAAACGTTTCGCAAAAAAGGACAAATGTCAAAATTTGCGAAACGTTTCGCAAAAAAGGACAAATGTAAAAATTTGCGAAACGACTACGCACCGTATATAGTGGTATATTTGTTGAACATGAAATGAGATAGAAGTAGAGTTGGGAGATGTCAAAATTTGACAAATGTCAAAATTTGCGAAACGTTTCGCAAAAAAGGACAAATGTCAAAATTTGCGAAACGTTTCGCAAAAAAGGACAAATGTCAAAATTTGCGAAACGTCTATATGCCAAAATTTATCAAAGGACTCAAAAAGAGACTTCAAGAGAAAAAATAGGAGAGCAAACACAGAAAACCGGCTGTGCAAAAAAAAAAAATGAATTTGAATGCGTACAAACTTGCGTTCTGTTAAGACGTTTAGTGGATTTGTGACATTTGTCACAAAATCCCCTAAACGTCTACGCACCCTTTTGTCTCATAGTGGTTGCTGCATTTTTTTACCTTTTACGCTTATTTTCAGCAAAATCGTGCGTTCTTCTTACTGAATCTGAATAAAAAAATGTGAACCCTATGCTTAACCTCGAGAAAAAAACTTTTCTCGTTAAAGGCCATTGCCGTATCGACAACGGTTGTATCCCGTCAATTTAAAAAAAAATCCTCATCATTGAACTTCTGTGACAATTTTTAACGCGGTTTCTAGCACAACTACATTTAAAATTAAATTATAGGCCTTATTTTGTTAGAAAACCAAGTTTAAAAATCCGTACAGCAGTTCGATGATTAGGCGAAATTTTTCGAATTAATGGGCCCTATAATCAAAAACGCATGCCGTGACTTTTAAAAACACCAATCCTCCAAAAAAATCTGAGAGCACTGATATTATTGCAAATTGGTCTCCCTGTGATTTTGTAAAAAGGCGTTGTCCGTTTCAACTACGCTAACTTTCAAAAAGTTTAGTGATGACCGGAATTTATCCCACTTCCAGTTACGATGCAAAGTCTGGTGTTTTCATGACGGGCGGCTTTGAGGCGGACTCAACTCAAATACCTGTCCCATATTTCGATAAACCATTGAAAAGAGAAACGATCTTCAAGGTTTGAGAACACTGGCAATTGTCGCCGTTCTCTATTTCACATCTGGCCAGATGCTTTTGAGAATGGGTATTTGGAGTGGATATGTGAGCTATAATCTTCGTTTTCAATTATGATTTTGCTTATGTTAGGTTTTTGTTTTATCTGGCTACTTAATGGCCAAATATTTGACTAAAACCTATAAACTTTACCATAGTTGGACAGTTCTATATGCGCAGAATCCACAGGATTGTGCCAACCTGCCTCATAGTTATTCTTGGCACAGTATGACAACCAGGCTATTAGTTATGGACAGCGTACACACTCATTTGGGCGAAACTCATTTGGGCGCCCTCATTTGGGCGCCCTCATTGGGCGAAACTCATTTGGGCGCCCTCATTTGGGCGCCCTCATTTGGCGCCAATATTTTATATTGGTTTTAAATGTCTCAGATAGTCTGAAAGGATATGTTAACCCAGGGATAGTAGGGAAACCATCACGTACCCACATGTAAAGGGTATCCAGCTCCATAATCCTGAAATTTTACATTTAGTGAAAATCGATCAAAATCCATTTTATCCTATCCGAAATAAAGTGCTAAACATGTTTTGGTAGTTCCATAACATTTTCATTTGGTGTTGCCACCTGAAAACCTGGGTACCACCACCATTTCTGCCACTCTTTAAGCCCACTCATCCTCACACATTTTGTGTCCCCAAGTTAGTGAACTCGGACTAGCAAAACATTATAATTTTAAAATTTCTCCACAAGACAAAAATATACTGTCCGGGTACTGCTACACTACCTGAGTTCCCCAACCTGAGTATGACTATCTGGGCACAATAAAACCAAGTGGTTGTCCACCTGGATCGAAAAATTTTTTTCGTTTTTCATGTTCGAATCTTGTTTCTGGAGTGATTCGGCATGCTAAAGATGGTTTGATAGTGGTAAAGCCATTTTCTTGAATATTTTTTGAGTTTTGGAAAATAATTGATTTTACCGAAACTCGATTTTATCAAAACTCAATAAATTTTCGAGAAAATGGCATTTGACCACTATCAAACCGTCTTCAGCGTGCCCGAATTAGTCCAGGAAACAGGTTTTGGAAAGTGAAAAAAAAAAAAATTTATTTTTTTTGTGATCCAAGTGGATCACCACTTGCTTTTGTCGGTACATGGGATATCCAGCAAAAACTACTGTTGTTCATAAGAACAATGTTGAATTACAAGTAAAATAGTGAAGACAAAATATAAAACATTGCGTTTCGTAAACTTTTGTGAATCAATTCGCTCTGGATCAATTCGACGCCGCCCGGTGGATACCCTTCATGGTGGGTACTTGGTGAATTCCCTACCATCCCTGGGGTTAACATATCCTTTTCAGACTATCTGAGACATTTAAACCAATATAAAATATTGGCGCCCAAATGAGGGCGCCCAAATGAGGGCGCCCAAACGAGGGCGCCCAAATAAGTTTTCGCCCAAAATGAGGGCGCCCAAATGAGTTTCGCCCAAATGAGTGGTGTACGGTTATTTCATGACATATGAAAATATTTATCTGCTTTTTACACGATTGTTTCAAAATGCCCCGAGGACCTGAGCTATTATGGACCAAACGAAAAAATTTGCAATCGAAGAGAAGAGGCCGATTTTTGGCTATCCGAAAACACAAGCTAGACTTTCAAAAGAAGAAGGAGGCTTCCAAACAAGTACTGATGTTTATTTTTGCAAATACTCCAAGCCAATCGGGAGAAGAAGTTTGACTGCAAAGCGCGGCATGCGAATTCGCTACAGAAATGACATCTTTGAGGTATGCTTTCTTTCTTTTGCGTTGCAGGATTGTTTTCAGGCCTACATCCAGACTAGCGGTGGGCTCATGATCATCGACTGCTTCTCGATAATGGGCTTAGCTCTCAAGTAAGGAGGAAGATTAAAGCTTTAGACGAGCCTCATAGTGGAAAAACTGCCAAGCACATTCAAAGAACCATTCAAGTTGGACATAATTCTCAGACGTTTTGACGATTCATTAGAAAAATGAAAATGTTCAGGAAGATGTCGAGCTGGAGGGTTTGGTCATTCATCTCTAAGCAGGTGCAAAATAAAAAACAGATAACGCTAGAAAGCGGCAATTTACACGATCTTTGACACTCAACCAAGTGAAAGATTACTTCGAGATGAACAAGAAGTTCCAGGTACAGCACATGTTTCGATCAATTTCATCAATATGCTTCTAACTTAGAAAAACTGTCTTTAGCTGCTGAAAATGAACCCTACGCGGTCAGCTTTGAACATCGAGTGATGACTGCGCGGGACGAAGATGGCGTGGAAAAGCCATCGGCGCAATTTTATTTGGTCATAACTACAACAAGCTTCAGCGCCGTCAAGCTACCTGTCAAGCATCCAAGTTGATGGGACGTACAAGTTGATGAACTCAGAGAAGAAAAGCGCCCGTTTGTGCAAAGTGTATACCATCAAGAGTATTTTGGATTATCCGTTCAAGTTACCCTACGCGGTCAGCTTTGAACATCGATTGCTCACGTCAGAATAAATAGTTTTTTTTTTATTTTGACCTAATTTTTTTTCAGGTCATTTAGCTGAAAATCCACCTGGACAAGGGAAGTACACCTCAAGTCATCGGGTAGGGGTGGGTGAAGTCGCAATTTTGGTCCCGTCAAACAGAATTGTCATATACGATTTCATATGCACCATCACTATTTGTCAGCAAATGATACCACTTGGATCAGACCACCTGTGTGAAATAAATCTAATAAAGAAGGACTAAAAAGGAAACTGAGGATTGAAAAAAAGACCAAACATGAACACGGGAAATTTGATTACAGTGGGACACTCTTTAGGGCCCACTTACAAAGGATGTCGATGTCGAAGTAAAAGTGGTGTCTAGATCTCGCGTTTCCCATAGGAAAATGCAAGTCTGATATAGATACCTATAACTAAAATCAAAAAGTAGTACAGGTCATCTATATCAGATTTGGATTTTCCTATGGGAAACGCGAGATCTAGACACCACTTTACTTCGACATCGACATCCCATTGTAAGCGGGCCCTAAAACATTAACAAATTTGTTCTTATCAAAGTCAACACTTAACAAAACAAATTAGCAAAAATACCGCGAAAATTTTGTGTTCATATTAAATTGGCGCATAAATTTTTTTTTCTTAACAAAAGAACCTCTTACCCAACGTACCTATTACAGTCAAACGTCGTCTATTTGGCACCCAAAAGTTCGTTCCCGCCTTGGGTCCGACACTTTTTTTAGCCCCATATTTTCAAATTTTTTCAAGCTCTGTTTTGACTAGGCTTGATCTTTAGGGGTCCGGCGGGATTCGGGATCGGATTTAAAAAACTTTCGGGATTCGGGATTCCGTCAAACAAAAACGGGAATCCCGTCGGGATTCGGGATTTCTTGTCGATAACTGTAGAGTTGACAATTTTAGAATTTCTCGTATATCATACGAGAAATTTTACAGTTATCAACCTACAGTTAATTTAATATTTTTCAATTTTAACTCTAGAGTGGTAAAACCCCGAATAGGTACACATTATTACTGGTGCCACGACTAGGTACAAATACGACTGGGTACAGGACCTTTTAAAAATTATAGAAATTAAAGGGATTTTTTACTAATTCTATTGTGCTTTTGCGCATGGCAGGCCAGTTAATGTTAAAACAGACTCAAACGTGTTTTCCAGAATACAAAAAATTATAAGTCGGTCCTAAACCTAAAACTACACTCCGTCATAAGCTCAAAAACAAGATTCAAGTGCTTATAAAATGGTTACTACGCATTTGAGCCCTCTGGATTTGAGCCCCCGCATTTGAGCTCCCGCATTTGAGCCCCCCGTATTTGAGCCCCCGCATTTGGGCCCCGCATTTGAGCCCCGCATTTGAGCCCCATTTAATTTTTTTGGGAGGGCTTATTAGTCGCTCGCTTTTCAGGTTCTGATCGAGGTAATTAAAAGTCCCTAAGGTTTCACGCTTTTTTCAAGATCTGATTTTTAACAGAACGAGAGAACAAATCTAGTGGTACACATGCAAGCAACTTATTGATAACATTCAACAATTTAAATGAAACACTAGAACAAACAACAAATTAAACTAGTGTCATTTTCGTTCTCCTCAGATTCTTCTCCTTCAATTTGGCGCACAAACGAGAACTTTGCCAGCAGATGCTGTACAGCTCGCAAGAACTCTATCCTTCCCTCGGGTTGATATTGACGCGCCAAGGCCCTTAGATTCGCTTCACGCTTTCAATTTCCGGGCGGCGAAAATTAAAATAAAATTATTTCAACAAAAAAGGAGCAGAGAAAAAAGGAGTTACCTCAATCGGCGGATGATTAGGATTATCTTTCACTCTAGCCAGAACATGGGCAAGCCATTTCCGATCCACGTGTAAAGACATCGATTATCTAAACAAGCATATAGCGGGAAGTATAAAACAAAGGCATCGTTTATGTGGCAACTGGCAAAATGAATGAACGAGTAAATTGGTAAACTCGTACCAGTGAGCGCGTACAACAATAAATGAGCTGCTGAGTAAGATTAAATGAGCTACAGAGCAAAATTTTGACGGTGATTCAAATGTCGGCTTTTGCTATGGGGCTCAAATGCGGGGCTCAAATGCGGGGCTCAAATGCGGGGGCTCAAATACGGGGGGCTCAAATGCGGGAGCTCAAATGCGCGGGCTCAAATCCAAAGGGCTCAAATGCGTGTTAACGTATAAAATAAGAAATCGTGCAAAAACCCAGCTGGTTACTTGCGGATAGTTGGTTTAGTGTGTCTGGGCAACAGATGAGGGTTTAAGCCCGAAATATTATCTTACTGTCCATAACAATCAAGCTTTCAGATAATATGCTTTGTCTGAGAAATAAACAGGTAAAAACTATTTTTAAGCACAAATGACTACACAAACGGCAACAAAAAGCAAAAATGATAAGGTTCACTTTTAAAATTATTCTATTTTCGTACTGAAACAAAATAAATTCGAATTCGGGATTTTTCCGGGATTTTCGGAATAAGACCAGGCGGGATTCGGGATTTCGGAAATTTTTCCGACGGGATTCTGGATCGGGGTTTTCAAAATTTTCGGGATTCCCAAACCGGGAATCCCGTGGGATTCCCGTCCCGAGATCAAGCCTAGTTTTGAAAGTCTGGTCGGAAATATCATCAGGATTCCGGTTTTGCCGATCGTTAAAAAACAAATGCCGGCTAATCGGGTTTTTGCTTTTTAATGCTAAAATTTGTTTTTTTAACGATCGGCAAAACCGGAATATTGACGATATTCCCGACCAGACTGTAAAAACAGAACTGGCAAAAGTTTTCAAAAATTGGGCTAAAAAAAGTGTCAGACCCAAGGCGGAACGAACTTTTGGGGTTCCGGATAAACGAAGTTTGACTGTAACAAATTTCGTTTTAAATTTTAGAGTACAGCCGAGTTTTTTTATAGAGTTTTTTTTTAACATTGAACCTGAGGACACAGGTTCGAATTCTGGTGGTAGCAGATTTCATTTTTTCCTGAAAAATAATCATGAGCTAGTTTTAGAAACCAGTAAGCCTCAGGCTGGGCAGGGTAACCACCTGGTATTCCCCTAGATGGGTATTCACATTTTAAATCCGAAATTATGGATTCAGCTGAAGTTAATTAAAAACTATTGAAACCTATCCCGAATCATGTCGTGAACAAGGTTCGATAATACTAAAAAGCGATTTCATTTGCAGAAACCCCAGTAATGTAGTATTTTCGCACCTATAGGGTATCTACTAGATACCGACTGTCGGTAGAACTCGTAGGAGTTAAGAAAACTCAAGCAACTGCTTTGCAAAATATTGATACTATTTAGATACTATCTAGGTAGCGTTCAGACTGTTGTACCTAGGTAGAAGTACTCAGTAGAAGTACCCACTCAGGTGTTAGTACAAAGGCACTGCCTAGGTACCAGTACTCTGGTGTAAGTGCTTAGGGCGGCACCGAATTCATTCACATCAAATTCATCCACACACGAATTCACTACATACTCCTTGCCATGTCAAGTGTGCTGGTCTTGACCAGCAAACCAAGTGGTCGTCCACTTGGAGCAATTTTTTTTAAACTTTTTCAGGTTCCAAAACCTGTTTTTTGGACTAACTCGGGCATGCTGAAGATGGTTTGATAGTGGTAAAATGCCGTCTTGTAAATTAATTTTTGAGTATTGGGAAATAATTGGTTTTACCATAACTCGATTTTAGCAAAACTCAAAAATTACATTACAAAACGGTATTTCACCACTATCAGACCATCTTCAGCATGCTCGAATTAGTCCAGAAAACAAGTTTTCGGAACTCGAAAAAGTAAAAACATGATGCCATAAGCAACACTAAAGGATGAGTTGTAGCCTTTGGTCCATTTTCCCACTTTCTATGGATTTGTCTCAGCACCAGCACGCCTAATCAATCTGCAGCACAAAGTTTTTTGCAGTTTGGAATACACGCTTGAACCCGCCTTAAATTACGCTGGCCTGCTATGCGCCTAAGTGCCTCTGCATAAGTTAAAAAGAATTGAAAATAACCACAAGCTGAAACGAAAACAATGAAAATTTGAAAAAGGCGCGAATTCAAAAAGTGCACAAAAGGAGACAAAAGTATCTACGCCAAAAAAAACGTTTTGCTAATTTTTGGGCAAAACTTGTATGCAGCCTTTTTTTTCATAGGTAATATCATATTGCTTATTCCAAAATTCAAAAGATTTTTCCAGTTTAAGTCTTCTGCTTATCAGTGTTACTCAATAATAACCCGTTATTTGCTCAAAACAGCATTTCCCTCGTTTAGGAAGCAAAATATTAGAGAAGAAGCAATGACCGCCCTCCTCAGCTGCTAATTCTTTTCTTTTGAACGTCCAGTGTTTTGTCCTTTTGCTGGAGTCCCTACTCTTCATTAGCTTTGTTGAAAAGAAAAAGAAGAAAAAGTTTGGGCAGGAAACGCGTTTTTCAGTCTACTACAGCAGCAGCAGCAGCAGAGCATGAATACTTGGCTGCTGGTCTTTGTTTTAATAGCTCTTTATCTATTC
Organism: Ditylenchus dipsaci; assembly: GCA_004194705.1. NCBI lineage: Eukaryota > Metazoa > Nematoda > Chromadorea > Rhabditida > Anguinidae > Ditylenchus > Ditylenchus dipsaci. The sequence continues at coordinate 424,273 of SADC01000020.1, read as the reverse complement.
TATCATTTATACTACAAGCGCAAGAATTGGCCGCCAGGTGAGCAAAAGATACAGTCAGAGCTCGATATACAGGCGAGCCAAGAAATTTTGCCGATTTTACAAAGTCATATCTTTTTGGCTGTAACTGAAGTATGCCCTCAAATGTCTGAATTTCAATAGTAAATTACTGAATTTCACCATCACCGTATTTCCTCTAATAACTTACCCGGGTGAGTTATTTTTCGGATCCCTAAAAATCGGAAAAATTTAGGTCATAAAGTGGATTCGGTAGAACTCGTAGAAGTTAAGAAAACTCAAGCAACTGCTTTGCAAAATATTGACTCTGAGCTGAGATATAGGTCCTAAAAATGGGAGGGCGAGTTATTAGAAGAAACACGGTAAATTTTATTTTGACGTTTCTTTCAACTATTCGTAACTAAAAAAATTCGACGCTACTCGGTAATACCCCCCCCCCCCCCAAAAGCTACTCGGAATACCCCCCCCCCCCAAAAATCGGACCTACTCGGTTATACCCCCCCCAAAAATCAAGATTTTTAGGAGTGGTCAAAACACATTTTTAAGCAATAATTTCGCCATAAAAGGTCTAGAAAAGCAATTAAAAGGGATTATGGGCTGTATTGGGAGGGGAAGGGAATAATACAGGGGCCACTTTTTTTAGCTGCTTTACCATGTTTTTCAACTCGGGCCGTGGCAAAAATAGACTTTATATGCATTTTATGATCAGGTGTACTTCTCGGAATCATGTCTAAGGTAAGTGCGTGCGCGCATCTCTAACTCTCTTGGGGCTTGGAGTTGAGATGCGCACACCCACATACCTTAGACACAAATCACTCGAAAGTGACTCTGGATGCATGAAAAAACATGCATACCAGAGTTATTTATGCGGTAGGCCCCAGTATTCAAAACTATGTTCAACATCTTTGATTTTTCGGCCGAAAAGGGTCTTCCCCATTTTCCAGCCTGAGGCTACGAGCCAGAGGCTCAGCCATCCAAAAGTCAAACAACAACCATCAGGATCCACCCGGCTGACCGGTCTGATCATTTCGAGTGCTTATACTTTTACGTGCACCACAAGTGGCTGGGTTGAAAGTGACTTCAAGGCTAAGAGAATTATTACTCTTTGGTACTTATAGGCACTATAAAAGTGGCCCCTGTTTTGTCCCTTCCCCTCCCAATACAGCCCATAATCCCTTTTAAATTGCTTTTCTGGACCTTTTATAGCGAAATTATTGCTTAAAAATGTGTTTTGACCACTCCTAAAAATCTTGATTTTTGGGGGGGGGGGGGGGGTATAACCGAGTAGCTCCTAGGATTGGGGGGGGGTATCCCGAGTAGCACTTTTTGGGGGGGGGGTATAACCGAGTAGCGCCAAAAATTCTGCCTTTGCGTGTGGCCCGAGATCTTGGCTTTCTGATCAACTATAAAAATTTGTGAATGATTTGAGAAATGTAAAGCTCTTGAGAGGTTTTCAAAAATTTACGTGTTTTTAAGACCTCTTTAACACGGGAATGCCCGATTGCCATAAGAGCACGTCATGGTGCAGAATTTTACGCTGAACATGATGGCGGAAAAAATATTGAAAAAAACACTATTTGCGAGACAGTTGCCCGCAAGAACCATCCAAGTCAAGATTTTTGCGTATGCAACTTCAAAATGACAGATCTCATCAATTTAAATAATTTAAAAGAAAGCGCAGATTACGGGCTTTCTAATAAGATATCATCAAGGTATTTATGATAATTCATGTAAATATTTTAGTATATTTTAGAATGATTATGAAAAGTGTTCTAGAAAAAAATAAGGCCCGTTTTAAAGACCATTTAAGGACCATTTAAATCAGCAGAATTCCTTAACACCCATATATATTAAAAAATTTGAAGCTAAGTGAAAGCTGATCTGTGAAAACAGAATGTCTAAGTTTAGATGTAAATCCTCCCTGAATTTTGATATAGCATAATTAAGATCAACTGATTTCTAAGCTGTAAAAAGGCTAACCTTTGGAACCTTTGCGAACAATTCTTTATCCAAAAAAACCGGTTTTTACGTGTTGCATTTGATTAGCTTGATATTTTGCTATCAATTAGCTTAATTAGCTTACTGGTATAAAAATGTTTTTATGAATTATTTTAAAAAGTTGTATTTTTGACCTTTCACTATAATGAGCGCCACATACTTTCCTCCCGTTGCCGTTTTCCATTTTCACAATATTTTTTAATAATTAATTTTTTTAATTATTATCTTTTTATAATCAGGCTATTATTACACACAGCCTGTCAAACACGTCGAAAGGCTAAATCGAGCTTGGCGTTCTGTTATTATGCATTTTGAATATGACCTTATTTTTCTGGGCTGTAGGTATAAACACCCCTTAAATTATGTGCTTACTTCGTCAAATTTTTAAAACTCGTTGTTCTCGGTGTTTACTTTTTTTTATTTTTTGCATTAGCATGTAGCCCTGAATCTCTAGTTTCTAACGAGCCATCAACTGGCTCAATGCAATTAAAAAAGTTAGAAAAACAAATGGTTTTGAGAAGCAAAAACGTAGTTTCATAAAAATGAATTTTTATCAACCTTTTTCTTAGTACATCGAGCCAGTTGATAGCTGGTTAGAAACTAGATATTCAGGGCTACATGCTAATACGAAAAATAAAAAAAGTAAACACCGAGAACAATGAGTTTTAAAAATTTGAGGGGGTAAACACATAATTTAAGGGGTGTTTTCAATTTCAGCCATTTTTCTGCTGTTTTTTGAATGACACATCAAAAAGTACATTCCCGCTTAGGGTTCGACACCTTTTTTTTATTCCAGATTTGAAATTTTTGACCCTACTATAGAATACCCCCCCCCCCCCCCAAAAAAAATCCGACCTTTTAAAACTTAAGTAAAAAGTACCCAAATTTATGTCCCAGACCCCGGAAAATATGCGTGAACTTTTTATTAGTCACAACTTTCGTACGCTGGCCTACCCCCAAGCCTAAGGGCTAAGCCTAAACTTGTTGTTTGCAAAGGTAGTTACAGCATTTTTAAAAGGTCGGATTTTCGGGGGGGGGGGGGTATTCTATAGTAGCGCCAAATTTTTCTTTGGTCTCTCGTCAAGAGTTTTTAATCAATCTGGTCCGAAAAATTTGCAAGGATTACGATTTTGTCATTTATTTTCCCAAATTACGCTATAAAAGCGGAGATATGAGGTCCATTAGCTTACTAAAACATGTCAATTTTTATAAAACCACTAGGTTAATTTAAAAATCGACGGCGAACTGAAAAACCAAAGAGCTGATGAGAAAGCTGAGAAAAAATGCTATCATATGTTCGGCCACAAAATTTCGTTACTCAGGAATAAAGTTCACAACTCGAAATTGGTTATAAAATATAATTGTCTCGTAAGTCTCTCATCGAAAAAAATAAATAAAAACGGGATGAAAAAGTGGGTAGGTGTGAAGTGACTTGGCCACAATGGAAGAGGGCTGGTTCGCCGTCGCCTGAATTTGCCGTCGGCTGAATTCGCCTTCGCAAAACGGTGAATTCAGGGCAAACTGGCGCAAAATACCGTATTGCGACGGCGAATTCCGCCGACAGCGAATATCGCGACGGCAAATCAGCCCTCTCCCGCCACAATGCCCTTTACAAGCCTACCCAATCTGATTTTTAAAAAAATTCTAACAATTGTAACTGCTGACATTTTGTACCTAAATTTTTATTACCACTGAATTAACTAGAATTTACAAAAAAATTAATCTAAAGTTCGTTCCCGCCTAGGGTCCATTACCTTGATTTTGAAGTCTTTTGTCGAGCCTGATCCGACAGACCTATCAGAAATATCGCACAGATTCTTATTTTACCGGGTGTTTCTAAAAAAAGTTGAAACTTTTGCCAGTAAGACCAGGGTTCGCAGATGAAAAAACGGAAAATCAGGATTTTGAACAAAAAATCTCTAAAAATCAGGATTTTGAACGAAAAAATTTCCAAAAATCAGCTAATCCCTGATTTTTGGCGAACAAAAATCAGGATTTGTTTTGAAAAATCAGGAAATTCCTGATAAATCAGGACATCTGCGAACCCTGAGTAAGACAAAAAAAAATCGGTGGTGTTATATCGAGAGGCGCGGGTCTTATTGGAAAAAGTTTCAAATTTTTCAAAAACGATTGGTAAAATGAAATTTCGTATGATAATTTCTTATAAGACTGTCGAATCAGGTTCGGCAAAACACTTCCAAAACCGAGGTGAAAAAGTGTCTTACCCTAAACGGGAACGAACTTATATCGCGAGTGGACTGTATCTAAAAATACGAAACAAAAAAGTTTTGTCAAAAAGGTTAAAGTATGAAGCAAATAAAAAATTGGCGCTACTCGGTTTTACCCCTCCCAAAAACAGCTACTCGGTTTTACCCCTCCCAATAATTTTCAGGCTTCGGAATTAGGCTTAGCCCTTTGGCTTAGGCTTTGGCCCTTAGGCTTAGGCTCAGGGCCAAGCCATTACTAATATTAGCTTTTTTTTTTGTTAAAAACTATGGTTTTAGGTACTCTTAAAAAATTATTGGGAGGGGTAACACCGAGTAGCTTTTTTGGGAGGGGTATAAACGAGTAGCGTCAAAAAATTTATTCGGTTTATACTTTTACCTTTTTGTTCCACATTTTGACAGGACCTTGCAATTAACAATATCTTGTTGAAAACAAGAATCTCAGGGCAACACAATGGTGTTATAAGTTTTAAAAAAATTAAAAAATTAAAGAGAAAATGGGGAAAACATAAATTTGCGGCGAAATTCCGATTCGCCCGAAAAAACAAAAAATACTTAAAAATATATTTAATAATCTTTCCTGTTCAGGTCCCACTCCAATACCTTTGTTAGGTAATTTGTTACCGGTGGTTACTCGTTTAGAAAAAGCATTTGTGGAATGGCGAAAGCAATATGGACCCATATACAGTAAGTTTTCAAAATTCTGATTCAGAGATAACTCGGGGAACAAAAAGTGTGTTTTGGCAAATCTCCTAGAAAACCGAAAAAATTATTTGCAGTTTTATGTCGATGGTTAAACTGCAGGTTCCTTACTCTTCCAACTTCTTGATGTTTTTATAGTGGACAGTTTTCCTAGGAATTTCATCATTTATTATTAGGTTGGTGCATAAGTTTTAAACCATACAAATATTTAAATAGAAATTCATTTTCTTATCCAAAAATTTCTCTTATAACAAAATCCAAACAATAGGTTTTGTAGCCCTGACTCTCTTCTTTAAAATGGCATATTGCTTTTAGCTTGATTATTTTAGATAAGTCACCATTTGGCTCCAAACACTTGTCAGATCATTTTGAGAAGTTGACCAGCGTTTTCATCACTTTCACTGGTCAAATGTTTTATTGAATTTTAATCGTCATAACAATATGTTATCACCATGTTGTAGCGCAGCTCAAGAGCTACAAAATGCACTTTACAGAATGATTTTTTGAAATCTGAGTGTTGATATATGGCCTTTTAAAAAAAATAGATTTTCTGAAAAAATGGCCAAAATTTGAAAAAATTGGAAAAACTTGGATTTTGGCCATTTTTCAGAAAATCTATTTTTTCTAAAAGGCCATATATCAACACTCAGATTTCAAAAAATCATTCTGTAAAGTGCATTTTGTAGCTCTTGAGCTGCGCTACAACATGGTGATAACATATCGTTATGACGATTAAAATTCAATAAAACATTTGACCAGCTAAAGTGATAAAATTGTTGGTAACCTTCTCAAAATGACCTGACAAGTGTTTGGAGTCAAATGGTGACTTATCCAAAATAGTCAAGCTAAAAGCAATATGCCATTTTAAAGAAGAGAGTCAGGGCTACAAAACCTATTGTTTGGATTTTGTTATAAGAGAAATTTTTGGATAAGAAAATGAATTTCTATTTAAATATTTGTATGGTTTAAAACTTATGCACCAACCTAATAGATATAGAGGGCCCTTGCCTATCTAAAGACCAGTGCTGTAAATCTCGGCACCGGCTAAACTTCATGCACCTGTTTGTAACAGTTATTAGTATTACTCAGCTTGGTGCTCGGATTACCAGGTATCTCAGACATCGGCAACGGGCTAGGAATAAAAAATTAGTCATTTAAACCTTTTTACACAGTGGCACCGGCTTGGCACCGAAGAAATTATGGCCTGAAATTCCTTTGTAAATTAGCAAGGCACCAGGCAGGGGCCGGTATGTAGAAAGGTTTAAATGACTAATTTTTGTATTCCGAGCCCGTGCCGATGTTTAAGCTAACTGATAATCCGCGGCACCGGGCTGCGTAATACTAATAACCGCTAGAAACAGGGGCTTGAAGTTTAGCCGGTGCTGAGATTAACTTGCCTATCTAAAGACCAGTCTTTGATAAAGACCATCCACTGAGCAAAGCCCGAACCACAGGGGGACCAAGCAAAAATCGTGTTTTTGACATATTATACCATAAACTATTGTCGGCGAAGAAAAACGATCTGTAAAAGCACAATTTTGAAATAGGAGGAATTTGTTGTTACATCCTGTAGATTGTAGGGAAACTAATATTTGTGAATACCAATTATAAGCTCATATTCTGCTCCCTAACAAAATTTTATACAAACTTTAAGTTATTCATAAATTTTTGATTGCAGCATTTTGGCTTGGCTCTCAGCCAATGGTGGTAAGCTCTTAGTTCCACGGTTAAAACCTCTAACTGGCAAGTCATTGTAGAGCTTAATATTTAAAGGTAATCGCGGACTATGCGAGCATGGTGGAAATGCTGCAGAAAGATCCCAACACCTACTCAGACCGCTATTACATGAAACTATTCAACCTGGTCAGGGGTGGCAATTATGGAGTGATCACCACTGCTGGAGACCTCTGGCGAGACCAACGCCGATTTGCTATCCACGTGTTCAGGGACTTTGGACTGGGCAAAGGCGAGATGGAACAGATGGTAAGTCAAACGCATCAATAATTTTATTGGTTGTAATTCTTTTCAGCCCTGAAATGGTACCTTTTCGGCCCAAAAAAGGCTCTTTTCCTGCCCCGAATTTGAAAAACTATTTGTTCTGAGTGATTTCTCAATCAATTTTTTGGTTTTTTAACCCATCTTACAGCTCTGAAATTCAGCTGTCTAGCAAGCTGTTGAGTGATTTAGTGTGGTTTTAAAAAGTTTGATAAAAAGGTTTTTGAATAGAGCAAATTGTTTCGACGATTTTGTACATTCAAAGACTTTTTTCTCCAACTTTTTAAAAATTCATATGTTCAGTTGATGGCTTGTTATAAAGCTGAGATCCAGAACTACAAAATGGTTGAAACAAAACTAAAAATTTATCAGATAATTACCGAGAACAATGGGTTTTTCAAATTTGGGGCAGGAAAAGAGCCTTTTGAGGCAGAAAAGGGGTCGATTTCGGGGTCGAAAAGTATTTCAACCAATTGTATTGCCGCACTTCCTCTGATAGAGCCCCCGGGACTTCATTTTTTGGATGCCCGAAAATCTTGAAATTGTAAACAAAAAGCCCCTAACTCTGAAGTTCTAGTCGAAAAAAAAGGGGGGGGGGCTCTATTAGAGAAAATACGGTATATTCAATTGGTTGTCTTATCTAGGGGTGTGCACGGGCCGGTCTTGACCCACTTTTGGAACACATATGTCGGCTCGAAGAATATATTATTGAAGCTGAGATTCCAGGCTACAAAATATATATTAACATTTAGAAATTAAATTGAAATTGAAGGAATTCAATAAATGTTTCAAATAATTAAAAAAACAGCTCAATTTTTTAGTCGTCCGAGCTGGGCATGGTTGAAAAAATTGATTTGAATTGATTATTATTATTTTATTAAATTTCTATAAATGTTAATATACGTTTTGTAGCCGTTAATCTCAGCTTCAATAACATATTCTTCGAGCCGACATATGTGTTCAAAAAGTGGGTCAGGGCCGGCCCAGACAACTCGCGGGCCGGCTCTTGCACACCCTTAGTCCTATCAAAAAAATTAAGGCTGCACAATCCTCGGGATTTTTTTAAAAATTCTGCGCAATCTAGATTTTGAACTTAAAAAATTTAAAATTTCTCTTAAAAATTATCCGGAGAAATTTCCGATTTAGAATTTCCGAAGAATTATTTTCTCACTTTTGGCAAGTTGGTTAATTAAAGGAAATGCAATAATTTATCCTACCCTAATTTATTTCACAATTAGTTTTTTGATAGCCCTTACTGCTAAAACTTTTACACCTACTCAATTTTTTCTATTTGCAAATAAAAGCTGTTTACATTTAATATTTGGCGCACTATCTTTTTCTTATCATTTTCCACACTGCTTTTTGATGTTTTTATTGGCAAGGGTGGCTTCTCATGCACTTTTAATCTAATTCAATGGATTACTAAAAAATAATGATAAAACGCAAAAAAGCATTTTATAAAAATTATTTTTACAAAAATTTACAAAAAAACAGCCGAGTCGATCACCCCAAAGTTCATTCTTGCCTAGGGTTGACACTGTATTTTAACGGTTTCACTAATTCTGTTTTGACAATTTATTGGCGAAAATTGCAAGGATTCTCATTTTCTGAAAGCTTTTTTTTACAAAGATAGGATATTTTCTTCTAGAAAAACGAAAATTTAATTTTCACGATCACCGTTTTATGAGATGGGTGATCCTAAAAATCGAGTATTTGATCTTTTTAGAGGAAAATTTCTTATGTTTCTAAAAAACAATCAGCCAAATCGGAATTTCTGCGATTTGAAGAATTTGGTTTCCCAAAATGTCAAAACAGGATTAGTAGAAGCTTTCTAATTCTGAGTAAAAAAAGTGTTGTTTTCTGGGCGGGCAACTTTTTAGGTACAGTCAAAATTCTACATATCGCTCACCCCAAAAGTTCGTTTCCGCCTATCGTCCGACACTTTTTTAACCCAATTTTCGGAGCTATTTGCTGAATGTAATTCGGCAGCATAGTGAGAAAAATCGCAGGGATTCCGATTTTGCTGATCGTTTTTTTTTCAGAAACCAACAATATTCTGCTCTCAAAAATAAAAAAACCCGTACAATGTACACCTTTTTAAAAAATAGCTTAACGTTATAGGAGGTTTTTGATTTTCTTGCGATATTTGGCACCAGACTGTCAAAACAAACAATACTGGCAAAAGACTTCAAAAATCAGGTTTAAAAAAGCGTCGGATTCTAGGCTGGAATGAACTTTTCGGGTTGTCTTTGTATTTGGGTTAGCTTTGTAAAAGAAAAACAGAGTGGCTCAAATAATTTGGCTTGTTTGAAAAAAAAACACAGGAAAAAGGGTGGTAGCTGAGCCATCTTGAAATACTAGAACCAAGCGCAAAAGTACCAGATAATGTATAACATTTTTAAGATTCTCAAAGAGGTGGACAGCCTTCTAACTGGGCTTGATTCACAAATCCGTGGTGAACCCAATGTGGAAATAGACTTACCGAAACACATCGACGTTGCTGTAGGCTCCATTATAAATGCCCTGATGTTTGGCTACCGATTTGACGAGGTGGCCTTAAACATATTATAGCCATTCAAACTAACAATTTAGAGCAATGTAGCAGAGTTTTATGCCCTCAAACGACTAGTCAACCACCAACTGGATGGCAGTTGGCCCATTTTATTGACAATGAACAACCCCGAGCTTTTCAAGCATCTACCCTTCTTTAGGACTGAACTGAAAAACTACATTGCTGGATTCAACCAGATCCTCGACTTCTTCAATGAACGCATAGCTGAACACCAGTGCCAAATGGACAAGCTGGGGGAGGAGGGTTGGCGTGAGCAGCCAGCCACTGACTATGTTTTTGCTTTTTTGAAGGAAAAGGGGGAGAGAGACGCGTCTGGTGAGGAGCACACTTTCAGGTTTGTTTTTGTTTGTTTGAAAGAGCATGCCCGTCGACGATGGAAATATTTTAAAAGGCGGGTACCAATGAAATTTCAACGAGCATTAATTTCACGCAATTTGATGAAATTCGAGGAAAAACAATACCTCAGTGGGAATCGAACCGACGACCAACTTTAACCAGTGTTTTGCTGAGCTCACTCCGAGTGAGAATCTCAGTCACTCTCACTCACAGGGTTCTCTTTAATTCTCACCTCACTCACTGAATGTGAGGACAAAAAAAATTATTCTCACTCACACCCTGTGAGCACAAATTTTGTTCTCACTCACTTTCACTCACAGGCCAAAAAAAAACGTCCTCACCCTCAAAAAGCTTGGATTTTGGCTTAATTCTCACTAAGATTCACATTTTCAGTGAGATTCTCACTCTTAGTAAGAGTCTCACTCACACACTTAAATTCTCACTCTCACTCACAGGCTGTGAGGACAAATGTCATTCTTACTCACTCTCACTCACAGGTCCAAAAAGTGTCCTCAGCAAAACACTGACTTTTACACTACGCCGCTGTTTTACCATTAGGTCATTCACCGATGCTATTAAAGGACCATAGCCGTGGCCGACAACGAGAATTTCAAATGTTTGAATTTGCGCGGGACAGTTCTCTTCGTCTTGAGTCAATGGAAGCAAGTCAAAAGAGTAGAGTGCGAGACGGAAGAGAAATGTCCCGCGCGAATTCAAACATTTGAAATTCTCGTTGTCGGCGACGGCTATGGTCTTTTTATCATTGGAAGTGTTTTCGACAACTTATTATCCGCAGGGTACTGAACGAAAATAATTTTTAAAAAATTCTCGTTTGAATTGACCTGGTACCCGCCTTTTGAAATATTCCCATCGGAAATATTCCCATGCCCCTTTAATTCTACGCGACCTATAGAATTCGCATCTTTTTGCCAAGTAATTGACCAGGATCGTCAAGTATCTGAAATTTTTGAATAGCTTACCAAAAATACGAGCAGGACTTGAAAGTTTTTGGTCAGAATACCCGTACTCGATATCCTAAATTTTCGAGTTAGTTAATCAGACTTGAAATTCGAAATTTAAGAATATAGTCGACTCTCTTTTTTAGGACAGAAGTTCGTTCCCATCTATGGTCCGACACTTTTTTTACCTCTGGTTTTAAAACTTTTGCAATTCTGTTTTGACAGTCTGGCTCCAAATATCGCATAGATTCCGATTTCGGCGATCATTTTTAAGGAAACCAAAAATAAAAAGAAAAAAATCCATTCAAAGACAGGTTCAGTTCTATCCTACTATCTGGTGCTAAAATATGTCTTGCTCCCCACTGTTTTTCTTTCTTGTAAAGTGCCTTGGTGTCCCTGTTCATTATGGTCATGGTAGCACTGAAAGATCACCCTGAAAAAACAATATGGAGTATTTTTCAACTACAGTCAACCCTCGATACAACCATACCTCGATATAACGATACTTTTTGCCGGTCCCGACTAATAACGATACCTTCGATTTTAGATCTTTTTAAGAAAAAAATAAAAGAATTTTTAAATTTCAAACGCCTTTTTTCTTACAAAGTACAAGGTGGGCCAATTTTTTCGGAACACTTTAAACGATCATAACTTTTTTCTATGATGGAATTTCGAAATTCTGTAAACGCCATTCGACTCAGAATCAAAAAACAATTTTTTTGGTACATGGAGCTCGAAAAAAAATTTTTGGTCAAAATTTTCGAATTTGCCTTGGTCCCCCCTGTGTTCTAAAAAAGTCGATTTTTTGCACAACAATAACAACAAGCAGTGGCAAAAAATCGACGTGTTTAGAACACAGGGTGGGACCAAGGCAAATTCGAAAATTTTGACCAAAAATTTTTTTCGAGCTCCATGTACCAAAAAAAATTGTTTTTTGATTCTGAGTCGAATGGCGCTTACAGAATTTCGAAATTCCATCATAGAAAGAAGTTATGATCGTTTAAAGTGTTCCGAAAAAATTGGCCCACCCTGTACATTTTTATTTTTCTGCACTGCTCAATTAAGTCGTTATGTTTAGTTTTTATTTGTTTGTTTTCTCCGATGTTGCATTTTACTAGGGTTGTAAAATGGCCAGTCATTTTTAAGTCGGCGGCCATATTGCCAAAAGCCGGCCATTTTCCCATTTGCTCGGCCATATTCCGCCAGATGGCCGGCCATGTGAAGAGAGAACAGCAGCCAAAAATTACTAATTTCTTCTCTTCTAACCGTTGATGTTTGATTGTTGTTAGTGATGTGTTAGTGTTGTTGATTGAATAAAAGTGCTTTTAATGAACATTGTTGTTCTGATAGAGCCAAGCCTCGATATAACGATACCTTGTCAGATTTTCGGTCTTAATAGCCTCGATACAACGATACCCAGGACTGGTCCCTTGGGGTATCGTTGTATCGAGGGTTGACTGTAACGTATTTTTCAAGAAAAAAACAACAGGGGAGACCAAGGCAGAGTCACTCAAGTTGAGTGCAGTGGATTTGGGAATTTCGGCACCAACACTGCGCCGGGCACCAGCCTGTAAAAACTGTAAAAAACACCGGGCACCACACCAGGCTCCGACCTCTGAAATTTCGGCACCGGGCACCAGTCTTCAAATTTTCGGCACGGGGCACTGGCGGCATCGGTGTCATTTACATCACTGGTTGAGTGTCATCAAATCGAGAGTCTACTATACCATAGATCAGATTGAATCGATCTGTAAAAACAAAAATTCAGAATTCAAAATAAATCAAATTCAAAAAGAACAGAATTCAAAAAAAATAAACAAAACAAATCAAAAAAATTCAAAAAGCTATGTTTGAAAAGGTTATTTTGGGGAAGCAGACTATTAGAGGAAATTGTATGTATAATTACAAGCTATTAAAGTAACTAAATATTCATTTCAGTACTGCTCAACTGAAAAACATGTGTTTGGACCTTTGGCTTGCTGGACAGGAGACCACTAGTAACACTCTGGCTTGGGGCATTGCTCTATTATTGCACAACCCCTCAGTATTGTCTCAGCTCTACAAGGAAATGGGTAAAGTGTTCGGCAATGACCAGAGACTAATCACTTTTGCGGACCGCAGTCAGTTGCCATTCACTTGTGCTGTTGTTAATGTAAAAATGATAAAAGAAGTAAATGGTCTAAAATATAGATTTAGGAGACTTTGAGAAGAGCCAACATACTAGTCAATGCCATAGTCTCCAACAAAACAACTCGAGAAGTGGTGGTCAATGGAGTCCGCATTCCTAAAGGTTGCTAAAAGTGTTTATAAATCTAGCTTTTGTGGGTTTTGATCAAGAATAAATCCGCTTTGCTGGACCCTTAACAAAATTTAAGACATTTTTATATTCACTTGGTTTCAAAATGACTACAGTTCAATCTCGATTTAAAGGGGCATACCAGCGCGGTACAGAGCAATTAAGGCTGGGACCAGCAAATTATTTCTCTATTGACTACTTTTTATAAGCATTCTACCTGACCCGATGAAAGTTTTCTGCCTACTTTTCAAATGTAGGATAAGGTCATAAATATCAGATATGACATGAAATGAGTGAAAACAAGGACGATTTTTAAAAAATTGTTGATCTCCGCCTTAATTCGCAGTGTAAAGCGCTGGTATGCTCCTTTAAAGACACTCAGGGTACCGGCCAAAGTTCGTTCCCACCTTGGGTCCGACACTTTTTAGCCCGATTTTTTGAATTTTTTTGCCAGTTCTGTTTTGACAGTACGGTCCCAAATATTGCAAGGATTCTCATTTTGCCGATCATTTTTCAGAAATTCAGATCTTTTCTTCTAAAAAACCAAAAACTTAATTTAAGGACAGGATTTTTCAAAAATTCCTGTCCTTAAATCGAGTTTTTGCCTTTTTATAAGAAAAAATTTGAATTTCTGAAAAAATGATCCGCAAAATAGTAATCCTTGCGATATTTAGGGCCAGAATGTCAAAACAAAACCGGCTAAAAATTTTAAAAATCGGGGTAAAAAAATTGTCGGACCCAAGGTGTGAGAACCAACAAATGTCAAGAGTGGACTGTATTCAATTTGAAGAATGTTTTTTGAAAAACGAGCGATTTGGCGAAAATTGAGAGGGATCGGGTCGGTTTGGTCTTCATAAATGCTGTTTTTTTACCATGATCACGCCTGTAAATTCATGGAGTTTTCAATGGTTTAGATATTTGAACAATTCACTTCAAATCCATCCGCCAAATTGGTCATATTTTTTAATTTCTAACTACCCTTTTTTTCTTCTAATAGTAGCCCCCCCCCCCCTCGTTCAAAATCATGCTTGTGGCATTGTATTTTTGACCCACCTTTTGAAGACTGCTCTTAGGCAAGTCACCACGTGATTGTAGCCAGTGCGATGAGCTGCAAAATAAGTGGAACTTGCTTGAGAGAAGTGATCGAAAAATGGGTCAAAACACGATGCCAAATAAATGATTTTAAATCAGGAGGGGGGGGGCGCTACTATCAGAAGAAATACGGTAAAGCATGTGATAAATAATACAGTCAAACCTCGGCTATTCACATACAAAACAACAGCCACCAACCGCCCTAACGACATTTTTTTGGAAGTGTGCGACCGGGATTGTTTCAGTGGTCCAAATATTTAAAAAGTTTGATGACTGAAAATACAGCTAGGAAAAGTCCAACTTTTACACATTTTTTTTATAATTTAAGGCTCGCCAGTACTTGCTCAAGTTTCTGCCGTTAATTACGATGAGAGAGTAAGGCTAATTGTTGTGAAATACATTGCAAAAATTTTTTTTTCAGGTTTTTGAAAACCCCCGTCAGTTTAACCCAGAAAGATTTTGGATGAAAATGGCGCTTTAAAGAAAATAGATGCATTCGCTCCTTTTTCAGTTGGAAAGAGGCTGGTTTTTTGTTTTTTATAAATTTATGGAAATCATAAATATATTTTTCAGGCAATGCTTAGGCGAAGCTCTTGCCCGAGGTAGTATTTTTCAGCGCTAGTGTCATATACCCTCAATCGTGTTTGGAGAGTGTCTTAAAGGGCATGTTCATCGGGGATATTTTGAAAAGCGGGTACCAGGTCAATTCTTTTTTTTGAAATTATTTTTTTGGCTACGTTTCGGACAAATAATTGATCCAAAACACTTTTGTTGTTTAATAGTGAGGGTGGCCTGATGGTAAAGCAGCGGCGTAGTGAATGAATGAAAGTTGGTTGTCGGTTCGATTACCATTGGAGGTACTCTTTTCCTCAAATTTTAGCATATTGCGTGAAATTAATTGTCGTTTGAATTTCACTGGTACCTGCGTTTCAAAATATTTCCATCAGCGACGGGCATGCCCCTTTAAAACACAAGTTTTCGACAAACAAAAGTTGGCGAATATATTAGTACCGTATTTATTCTAATTGAAGGCCAATCATAGCTAAGCCAGTCTCTAATAAAAAGCAACCCCTTAGGGCCAAAACTATGGGGTGAACCGGGTTTTATTGTATTTTAAACACAAACCCAAAAAAATTTGGTGGATGAAAAATAGGGCTAAAGTATGGTATACCACATGTTCCCAAAACTGGGGTTTGACCACATATTCGAACGTTTCAGGTCGTAATTAGTACGAAAAACATGTTTTCCGGTGGCGGAAAGACATCTGGAGCGAACAAAATTTTTTTTGAAAAGTGTTCAAAATCTACATTTTTTGACCAAAAATTCATTTTCGCCTCAACAATGCAAGTGCCTGCCGAAGGCAGGCAGGTGTGTATAAAGGGTCAGCCCTTGGCCCAAACAATGTACTCCCAAAGGGGCTTCCTATTGAATTAAGGTGCCTGCCGAAGGCAGGCAGGTGTGTATAAAGGGTCAGCCTTAGCCCCTAAACGCTAATGCGAGCACTGAATTGTTCGGGAACCCTTAAAAGGAACCCTTAAAGCCTCTGGGGGCGTAGGGGCTCGGGGGCTTAGGGTTGAGCTCCACGACACAAGCGCACCTTGGAAAGAATCCGAGCGAACAGCAGCATGTTGGATCCATTCCCAGGGCCTTTATATAAGTCAGCATGTGGGTTGTTATGGTGTTGCACACTTTTCATCGTTTTTGAAAAATTCAACCATGAACCCCACCCTGCGGTTTTGGTCGATTTCGGTCAATTTTTTTTTGCACATGTCTTTCCGCCACCGGAAAACATGTTTTTCGTACTAATTACGAGCTGAAACGTTCGAATTAGGGGTCAAAACTTACTTTTGGGAACATGTGGTATACCATAATCCTGCCAAAAATAGAGGACCAGACTAGCTTTTTTTCAATTTTTTTTGTTTCGAAGCTAAGATCTGGGTGCAGAGATACAGGTCGACTTTTTGTGAGTTGATGGCCTTCTATTAGAATGAATACGGTTAGTATCGGCCAATGCTCTGCTAACAGGGCTGAGCCTAAGTCAAAATTATTGAGGTATATGACATCAGCACTAACTTTTCATTAAAAAAAATTTTATACCAAAAAATTTTCAGGTGAATTGTTTCTTTTTCTGGCCAATCTAGTCAAACGATACAATGTAAGCTCAATTTTTCGTTTCTTAAGGAAAATAATTAGTCTACGAAACTGGGTACTGCTTCAATTAATTTTAATTTTTGGGAAAATTTGTGATTGTCTACAAATCTACAGATTTTTTGAGTGGGTCAGCAAAAAGCATGTTGCAAAAAACTTCAAAAAATGGCAGTAAAATTTGTTGGAAGAAACTCAAGAAGGGACTTTTTGGATGCCGTTATATCCACCATCAACTATTTTCAGATTGAATGTGGCGTTAAAAAGCCGTCATTAAGACGCAAAATGGGTGTAACAGTTCAGTGCCCTCCATTCCATTGTAGACTACAGAAACGCAACTTATAAATAAATTTCTATTGTTTGTAATTAAAACGTGATTTTGTTTTGCCATATTTTCACTTATTTGTACTTAACTGCCCAAATACAATACTTACCTTATTTCCTCTAATAAGCGCCTCCGCTCTAATAAGCGCCCCCCCCTCGACTTTGAGGGTCTGGATCTCAGTAAAGAAGCAATATTTTTCAAAGCTGTTTGATACGTTTTCTTAACTCCCACGAGCTCTACCGATTCCACTTTTTAGATTTTGGTTGAGCATCCAAAAATCTCAAAATCGAATCCAAATTTTCCGATTTCCGGGGGTTTGAAAAATAAGCGCCCCGGGGCGCTTATTAGAGGAAATACGGTAAAAATTCTCTTAGCTGAAAAAAGTATTTATTAAAATGGGCAACAAAAATCACAAAGCACTTGCTACAATCTTGCTACGAAAATAATATAAATACCCACAAAATAAATTAATATAAGCTACTGGGTGAATTGCACCATGATATTTCTCAAGCGACAAGTTTCAAGCCCCAAGCTGTTTGTAGAGAGTAGGCACATAATCGTCGTATTCAGCCTGAAATTTTCACAAAAAAATATTAAAATTTTCTGGGCCACAACTAACCGAAAAAAAGTTGCCAGCCACAGGATCACCTAATCCGTGTTTTTGCACAAAAGCAGAGGTTTTGAAGCCACCTCGTTTGTCACCTGATGTATTGGTCAAATGTCCATGCTCAGGATCAGAGATCTTGCCACCTGACTGCTGATAGACCAAGTACACGTACCGGTGAAGTCCTAAAAGATTTTTTATTTTTTTTTCGCTACTGAATAAGTTCATAGTTTTTTTACACCAACCTGTTCCAGGTGGAGGGCCAGCTCCAACATATTCGGCCAGGGTCTCGCCTTTACTTACATCATTGCCTGGAATGTTGACAACCAACCTGAAAAATAAAAATATTAGGTCGTGTCAAAAGTTCGCACCGTTTTTTTTCAAAAAGTTTTTTACCATAGATATTTACACAACTTTTAGACAGTTTACCACTCATTTTGTAGCCGAAATTCTCAGCTACAAAATGGGTGGTAAACTTTAAAAAGTTGTTGAAAAATCTATGGTAAAAACACAATGCCACAAATATTGCTTGTGAAAAAACCTTTTTTTCTGCCGTCGAAATACTTTTTGTTTGCTGGAAAAACTTTTTTTCAGCAGCTAAATTTTTTTGCCTATGAAAATTGATGGCCGGAGTTAATTATAACAACTCCTCCTAAAAAATGGTTTCAACTAGTTTTTTAAGTATTTTAGGGCCTGAAACGTGAAGAAAACACGTTTTCACGTGAGGGGCGGCATTTTTTTGAAGATAAAAATGTTTTGACTAAATCTTGAATTTTTTTGCCTTGGCGGACCAAGGTTATTCAACCTATTTTTCTCACTAAAACTTTGTAAAACAGACTTTATATGCACTTCTTATCAAGATTTTTGGTCGGAATCATGTCTCAGGTAAGTGTGTGCGCTCATTTCTAATTTTTTGAAGGTTTAGAAGCGTTAGAGTTGAGACGAACACCTTAGGGCTCATTCACGTACTTCGAGTTCGGATTTTTGGCTACATGAATACTTCTGATCCGAACTCGAACTTGAACTCGAATTTGCCCTGGTCCAATTCAGGTGGGTCCTGGTAGTTTTCGGAACTGTTTCAGAACTCACGTTTCTATCTTTTTATTATTATAAATATGATTATATATAATTTTTTGCTCAAAATGACACTAGAAAGCAAGACTACATTTTGAGTATAAGTTTGTATATGACTGTGCCTGCGAAATTTGCGAAAAAAGTCCAGGCTTTCGGGAAAATTTTTCGGAGCTTTTTGAGAACTCTGGTTTTATTTCGAATTTCGCAGGCAGAGTTTTTCTATACTAGAGTCAAAAATTCTTTCAAATTTTTATGTATTTCATTTTTCTAGTGGCTAAGATTTTAAATTAAACAACTAATATATCAAGGCAGCAGAAATTCAAATACTTATAATTAAAGACGGAAGCGAGACGAGATCTCGATCGAGATCTCGTCTCGTCTCGGCCGGATTTTGGCCCGAAATCTCGTCTCGGAATCTCGCTCGGTCATTTTCAAAAATCTCGATCTCGGTCTCGTTTTTTGTCTAATCTCGTTAAGAAATATGAGTGAAAATTTGTGTTGCATCGTCTCGGTTTTTTCCGGCTTCGTTTTTTTTCTACTTTACTCTTGTTTTTATCTCTTTCACGTTTCAGATGAGCCTTATCTGGAAGATCGATCTGTTCTCGAAAGTGTCGGCCACCGAAGCAAAATGCGCAGCTTGCGGGAAGATAGTCAAGATGCCGGATGGTGGAACCAAAGGACCAACTTAAGAACTTCACTCACCATTACCAAAGCGTCAGCAATCTTTCTTTGGTCGCCACAGCAAGTTGTTCGAGGACGATGTCGGTCAAAATTCACCTTCGGTTAACACGGCGATGACAGAAATGCGGGCGTATAATAAATTAAAGTGCATCTGTTCGGAAGAGGACCCCTTACTATTCTGGAAGGTGTCGTCTTTGTTTTTGAAGATGGTTGTAAAATTTGTTAATAAAAGATTGTTTAGGATAATGAACTCGTCTACCCCATGCTTGCCAAGCTTGCTCGTCGCTATCTTTCAGCTCCAGCTACAAGCCAGCCGAGTGAAGAAATATTCTCCGTTGCAAGGGACGTGTACAATTACAGAAGAAGCAACTTGAGTCCAGAGAAAGCTGACATGTTGATATTTCTGAACAGAGCGCTGCCGAAAATCAACTATTGCTATTGAGATCGATTGATGAATGTTGTTTGTTGTCTGTATAGAAAATTGAATAAACGAAAAATGGTTTGGCGCAGTTTTCTAGTTCTATTTTTTTGTATTTCTTACAGTGTTACTAAAATCTCGCTTTTTGACGAGATCTCGACCGAGATCTCGGTCAATCGGTCTTAAAAGTCTCGATCTCGATCTCGGCCAAAATTTGAAGGTGAAATCTCGTCTCGAAATCTCGCTCGGTCTCCGTTTTCCGTCTCTACTTATAATCAAAAATTATGGAGCGAAAATAATAAATCTGTATTACCAGTGATGCCATTCTCTGTGAGTTGGCTCTTTTCTAGAAGGGGCATCTGGATCAGTTTTAATGAGAGTATACAGACTCCCGTCTTGAGCCTCCCAGCTGACCTTAGGCTGATTTTTGACTTGAGTTGGGGTAAGGGTGTTGCCCAATTCCGCCTAAAAAAAAAGTGTTGAGAGAGCACTTAAAAAGGTAAAAAACAGCATTTACCTTGACTCCACTATCAAATTCTACAGAGACTTGCTTCTCTGGAGCTTTTGAAATCACGTCAGGCACGACTCCTTCTTTACTAAAGGCTGCTGAAGTGCTCATAGTGCTTGCGAATCTTAATTAAAATTAAAATTAAAATCAGAATAATTTTTCTAAAAAGGTTCCAAAAGTTAAGTCATAAAGTGGCACAAGTTGATTTTCAAAACCCTCATTTCCAACCTTATAGAAGCCAACCATTCGGAAGAGAAAAGGCAAATTTGGTTTTAAAATTAGAGCTTTGAGGAGAATATGACAAAGTATGGTACAGTCGAACCTCCATGAACGGAAAAATTTCTTCAAATTTACTCTCCAGCTGGGTCCGCCACTTTTTTAATCTGATTTTCAGCGTGGTGTATGGCCAGTTAGCGATGGTTTTTTTTCAAAATTTTTGATATTTTTTGCCATAAAAGTGCTCTTTTTGTGGAAAACAGTTTTTCTGGAGCCACCCAGTAGCTGGAATTTCCTCGAGAATCCGAATCAAATAACAGAATTTTAAAATAACGCGTGGTTGCTAAGATATGATCTAAAGTTGGGTGCTTGTCATTTTTAAATGATGACCATCCAACTTTAGGTAATATCTCAGCAACCACGCGTTATTTTAAAATTCTGTTTTTGATTCGGATTCCTGAGGAAATTTCAGCTACTGGTTGGCCCCAGAAAAACTCTTTTCCACAAAAAGAGTACTTTTAGGGCAAAAAATATCAAAAATTTTGAAAAAAAAACCGTCGCTAACTGGCCACTCCCCTTTCGGCGTCTTATACCAAACGTGATTTGTCAGTCAGGTCACCAAAACTGTGGAGATTACGATTTTAACAGGCATCTTTATATAGTATTTGTCTCATATCCATACCTGCACGCTGGAAAAAATGGGCGCCGGATCGGCGCCTGGCGTCCCTTTAAAATTTGCGCTGGCGCCGGCACTCCAAAAGAGGCGGCGCCAGGGTGTATGATATGTGTTTATCGTTAAAATTTTTGTTTGTTGTCAGCATGGTATGAGAAAAATAGTGAAAAACACACTGTTGAAGCTTTATAATGTCAACAAAATATTGAAAAAATCTAGTGCTGCGGCGGGTTTCGAAAACTTGGCGCCGGCGCCCGAAAGTGGTCAAATTTTGCCTGGCGCCGGCGCCCGTATAGGTATGCTCATGTCGTTTACCCTTTGCTAATAATTTTTTTCACCAATTTTATTTTTTTTAACCTAATTTTCAGCTGTGGCTGGCTCCGCATTCATCCCAATGAAAATTACAGTTTCAAGGCTCTCGAATAAGCCTAAATTTGCCCTGGGGTGATGTAGCCATTGGGGTTGTAAGTGTGCGACAACTTTCGGAATCAGTGGGTTTTGTCCATTTTTGCGTATATTTAAATTCCTATCGAGAATAGTAGAAACGCCTGTTTGTTACTGGTTAGAAAATTTTTAGCCGAAAATCAATTCCATACCAGAGTTTCTATATGCACTAGGTTCTATTTAACAAATACGGTCGATCCTCGCTATTACACAACTCAAGGAATCGGCTGAATTTTTTTTTACCACCTCCTTGGTACCACAATCTGAGTACCAAATCCTGAGCACCCTATTTAGGTACCATGACTCACACTTCATCCACTTTCCTCTACACATTCTACCCACCTACCCAAAAAGCATACCTTTTAAAAAAAAAATCCCCAAGACCATCATCTGTTTAAGCATTCCATCTATTTTAAGGCCAGAAGTGGGAGTACTCAAGTGCTAGTACCCGGGTGGTGGTACCCATGCGGAGTCAATCAACTATGCTTATCATTACCAGGCGTCCTGACTGAGGACAAGCAATCCAGGTGGCATACAGGCCACCCAGGTGGATATCCATTTGACTAGAAAGTACCTCAACAGGGCTTTTCGGGTTTGAGTCTTTAAGCATACTTCTTAGCCACCTGGCATACCTATTCAACTGCTCGGCATAACTACCCACCCTGGCATACCTATCCAGCCAACACCAGACATACCTACCGAGCCACCTAGCATATCTACAGAGAAACCTGGCATAGTCCCATATCAGCCTGTCCCATATCCGTGAAGGGGGACAGCTTTGTAAGATTCAAGAAACAATAGTGAGAGCGAATTACTGGGGTGAATCGGCTCCTGGGGTGAATCGGCTCCTGAGGTGAATCGGCCTCGGGGGAAAATCGGCTGGGGGTGAATCGGCTGGGGTGAATTGTCCTGAGGGGTTTCTTGAAATCGAGATGAAAAAGTCAACCTGAAGGGGTGTCAGTTTATCGAGGTCCAACTGTATACAACTGTATTTGATCGAAAACTAGGAGCTAACTCACGCTAAGGATAGAAACAAAAAACTAACCTAGTGCTTAGAGAAACTACTGGATTTCGCATATGCTGTATTCGACCACATGAAAACAAGGCAGAAGCTCCACCCCGTAAAATTACAGATGCAAATGCCATGCCTGCGATCGAAAACTAGAAAAGATAAACAAAATGTTTCGCGTAAATAATAACTAAAGTTGTTTTTGTTTTTTATCCAGAAGGTTCCATTTTTACAAACAACATAATGCCAACAAGGCAAAGAAAAAAGCAATTTTTAGTTATTATTTTGCGGCTGTAAGTGAATTTCCGCACCAAAAGTGTGAAATTCCGCACCAAATTAATTAAATTCCGCACCAAATTCAAATTCGTTCTAAAAATAGTGAATTTCCGCACCAAAATTGTGAAATTCCGCACCAAATTTTTTATTTCATTGTCTGTGCTGTTTATCGTGTATAAAAAGTTGAGCATTGTCTCTTTTTTCGTTCATGGAAGGCAGTTCTAGGCAGTTCTAATTATGTCGCCGGAATTTCGGTTTCTCATGTTTTCAACACATGTTTTTATTTAGCACAAATATGCCAAGAGGAAATAATCGAGAATGGATTTTATTAAAATTTTACCCCCTAAAGTAAACCCCCAAAAACCATCTTTCAAGGGCTTGTGACCATTCCGGGTTGGGATTCTAAGCAATCCAAGTAATTTTCAGACTAAAAAATTTGAATTCTTGCAAAATTTGGTTGGTCTTGGACAGAAAAAGGCATAAATAATTTTTTTAAAAATTTGGTGCGGAATTTCACAATTTTGGTGCGGAAATTCACTATTTTTAGAACGAATTTGAATTTGGTGCGGAATTTAATTAATTTGGTGCGGAATTTCACACTTTTGGTGCGGAAATTCAATTTGATCCTTATTTTGCAACGTTTTTATTGTGGAGCAGACTGGCTACCGAATTTGAGGGTGTGTATTAGAATCAGTATTTTCCAAAAATTAACTCCCGTGAGCTCTACTGATTCCACGTTT
The DNA here is from genome assembly GCA_004194705.1 of Ditylenchus dipsaci. Classification (NCBI taxonomy): domain Eukaryota; kingdom Metazoa; phylum Nematoda; class Chromadorea; order Rhabditida; family Anguinidae; genus Ditylenchus; species Ditylenchus dipsaci. Next base: position 400,970 of record SADC01000020.1, on the reverse strand, counting down.
TAGATTTCGCTAGAGCAGCCAAAGATCTCGACATCGACCTCAAAATTTTCCCAATTTCTCATATTGAAAAAAAAATTAAAGGGGGGGGGAACTTTATATAAGCATCGTCTTTTGTCGAAAGTTCTAGTCCCTCTGGGGGTGTTTTAATTTACTTTTTCAGTAAGTTTTTTGACTTTTAGGTCCAAAAGTCATCGAGCAATCGATTGCAACCATTTTCAGCACTGCTTTGCTGTCATTAACTGCCTCAATTTTGCGATTTTTGGCAAATGACCACCAAAATTAGAGGAAACCAACCAAAATGATGCGTATTTAGACTAGTATAGCCTGAGCCTCCGCCGTCTTTGCTCACATGTTTAGTGACTTTCTAGAGTCAGAATTTCATGGCAAACAAGATAGAAATTTTTTCACACCAAAATCACTTCCGGAAAACAAGATAGCTAGCGAAGGTTTGACCAAGGAACGATAGAGTACTATTGAGGGGAGGATTTCGGTATTATTTAGGAACTGACTTTTATTGCGATTTCAATTTACATTATTTTATACAACCGTATGCTGAAAATGACGGCAAGAAGCAGGGCTACATTTTGAGTGTAAGGTTGCAAATGAGTATGTAAATTAAAATTGGGAAAAAACGTCAGTTCCAGGATACTACCGAAAAATACTGTTATAGTCCTATTGAGGATTTCACCGAATTGGATTTTTTTATATTTTAGCCCTAACTTTATACTGACTTTTTATCTGTATGATAGCTCAAATGAAAGCCCAGAAGCTTGGCTACATTTTGACACTAAACTTGTAAATAAAAGGATAAAAAAATAAGGTCTGCAGCCAGTGGTAGTCGAACCTGTGACCTAAGGCGATGCGTATATAATGTAGAATGTAGAAATTTTTTATGAGGTACCTCGCGCATTTCTGAGTCTGGAAACGGCCATAACTCTTCAAAAAGTAATAAAATAGCCAGAGGCAATATATATTTTCTAGTTGATTTCGCAAATTTAAGACAATTGTTGACCAAAAAAGAAATCATGTAAATCTTTCCAATCAATATATCGATATTTTTTAGCGTGAATTCAGCTAAATCACTGAAAACCTGAGGTCAAAATAAGTCTACACCCAGAGGGATTCGAACCAGCAACCTTTAAATGTGATTCAATTTGAATTTTAACGATTTTTTCTATGTGGGACCAGATACGGAGAGCAGATACACCCTCCCTTTAAAGAGACATGCCCACGCTAATAAGAGGTGGTGCCCGGGAATTCAAAATTTTTCCTAATCATTGAACTTCTGTACGGATTTTTCAACTTGGTTTATAACAAAACTATGCCTAAAATTAAATTCTAGGGCTTGTTTTGTTAGAAACCAAGCTGAAAAATCCGTACAGAAGTTCAATGAATTTGAATTCCCGGCACCACCTCTTATTAGTGTGGGCATGCCCCTTTAAGCAAAATATGGTACAGTTGACTCTCTCCATAGTGATCACCCAAAAAGTTAGTTTCAGCATAAGGTATGACACTTTTTTACCCCAATTTTTAAAGTCTTTCATCCATTCTCTTCTGACACCCAAATATCGTAAGGATTCCGATTTTACCGATCTTTTTTTTCGAAAAACCAATAATTTTTTCGCTGAAAAAGCAAAAACTCTCCATAGTGATCACCCTTTTTCAAAAACAGTGATCACTATGGAGAGTTTTTGCTTTTTCAGCCAAAAAATTCTTGGTTTTTCGAAAAAAGATCGGTAAAATCGGAATCCTTACGATATTTGGGACAAGACTACAAAAACAACAAATTTTTCGGCTAAATTAGTTTATAATATGTAAAACTAGGTTGACTGGCGCCTTACAGGCGCCTTTTCACGAAGGCACCTTCTTACTTCTCATATCTATTGTCATGAAACACATGAAAACAAATTTTTGCTACAGCGACATTCGAAAAGGCACCTTCCGGATAAATCGCTTACCATTTATCCGGTTGAAATACCCTCCAAGTAGTTGGGGTGCTCTTTAAAGGGTGAGATACCCTTGAAAGGGGTTGATGCCCTTTAGGGTGTTGAGTCAAAATCCGGGTAGTTGGGGTATCCATGAGGTAGTTGGGGTGCTGACCTAATGATTGGGGTGTCCTCGAAATAGTTGAGCTTGCTTGTCGTCTGAGGTACTCGCATAAAATTAGGGATGCTGCGATGCGACAAATGTACCCTAGCTATACAATTTTCTACCCTACTTGATCATCTCCTTTAACGTACCCATTCACTCTCGTGGTATTCCTGACCACCCTCGTTGCACCCATACCCCCTTTATCAGGCCACTTTACCAGGCACCTACCTACTGAAGTTCTTACCTACCTAAGAGTTAATTTCATATTTCTTACCTACTACGGGAAGGGCTGTAAACTTTTTCTTGGTCATAAATTTTTTTTCTTGATCACATTTTGTAGCTAACACGCAGTGCTAAAGAATGAAAAAAGCATAAGAGCATCCTAATGCATACAATTCAAAAAAATGAGACCTGAATGGAATAGGTGCCGACAAACAGTTTTCGTTTTGAGAAAAATCACATTTTTGCGCGAAATTTTGAAATTTAAAAGTATAAAATCTGGAGTGCAATCAAAGATTTTCAATGAAAAATGGCCTTCATGAAAGTAGGCATATGCCCCTTAAATAACGCGCATTTTTGTACGATTTTTTTTAAACGAAAGCTGATATTCTGGGGAACACAATGGTATTGGCGATAAAATCCTTTTTGCCGTCTATGACCGTGTTTTTTGACTTCCAAAGTCAAAAAAAACGTGACCCCTCCCCGTCCCAAATATAATAGCCCTCATAAAAGTAGGCAAATGCCCCTCTTAAAAGGGTACTTTTCGACGATAGTTTTTACAAACGACAACTGACATTCTTGGGAACACCATGGTATTAGCGACAAAATGATTTTCCCGTATTTTTTTCTTTTTTTTTGCTTCCGAAGTCAGAATGGCGACGGAAGCCCCTGACCCAAATATTATACAGAGATTCCTTTCGAGACAAAAAGATTTAAACTAAGATTTTCCTGATCCTAATTTTATGATTTAAAGGGGCATGCCCGTGCCCGACACGGAGAAAAGGCGGGGAACAGCACTTTTTTTCTTTCTCGATCAAGTTTTTCATGCATGCGCATTCAGATTTTTTAAGTTTTCTGCCTAGTTTTTAAAAGTAGTATATGGTCATTAATATTAGATTTGACGCAAAACGAGTGAAAAATAGAACGATTCAAAAAAATTGCTGGTCCCCCCGCCTTAACTTTTTGAAACGCACGGGCATGCCCCTTTAATAAGAGCAAGACTTCATGAGGGCACGTGCCCTCTTTAAAATCGTATTTTTCGATACTCTTTTTTTAAACGAAAGCTCACATTCTGCGGAACATGATGAAGTTGGTGACAAAATGATTTTACTGTCTAAAAGTTATTTTATGACCTCGAAAATCAAAAAAGCGTGACCTCCTCTCAAATACCATGACTTTATTTATAAAATTATACATATGCCCGTCTTAAAACGCGTATTTTTAGACGATCTTTTTTTTGAACGAAAGCTGACATTCTGGGGAGCACATTGTTATTAGATACAAAAATGATTTCTCACTCTACAACCCATTTTGGCCTCCAAAGTTGAAAAAGCGTGTCCCACCCGACCCAAATACTATATAGAGATGTCAACGACACTAACGGGGTTTTTTAATTTTTTTTTAAATTTTTAAATGCATCTGTGTATATAAAATTTCGACCCTAGTATAGAATATCCTGCCCCTCTGAAAATTTTCCCCTTTAAGGCTTAAGTGAAGAGCACCCAAATTTATGTCCCATATATGTAACACCACCCCCTAAAGTTCGTTTCCGCCTAGAGTCCGACTCTTTTATAACCCCATTTGCGAAATCTTCTGTTTTGTTGTTAAATCTTTTTTGAATCTTATTCGACAGTCTCATCAGAAATGTCGTACAGGCTTTTATTTTACCGGTCTTTTCTGAATAAGAGATGTACCCTTCCTTAAAAAAATGTCCGACTCCAGTCGGGAACGAACTTTAGGGGGTAGTGTTATATCGAGAGTAGACTGTATAACGTGAATTCGTTTCCTTACCCGATCATCACGAAGTACAGCAAAATTATTGCCAGAAACAACATTTTGTGCTCCATTTCCAGGAAAGCAGAAATCAAGTTAATAAATTTTCACACCAATTTATTATTATGTCTCGCGTCTAACAAATAAAAAAAATTGCGTGTTTTTGCAGAGATGTTTTCCACAACTTTCTAGGTTATTGTTTTTGATTTGGTAAATCTCTTCTTAAATTAATTTCTCATCAATAATTTTATCCATCGCTCCCTTTGTTTTGCTGCCTTGCCGCCGCTAGTTGAGTATAATGATGATGGTGATTGTACAGCTGTGCAATTGGAAACCTTCATCAAATTTTCTTTTTTCTTTTTCTAAACAAGTCCAATTGCTTATACAAAACTGAACAAACAAGTGTATAAACAATCAGGCACTTGTGCAGTCTGGATATGCCCGAACTTTTTCAAAAGTGACCCACAAACATATATTTAGCTAGTTTTTTGATGAGTATGGAATATAAGACATTTTTGAATAGTTTTTATGACTAAGTTAAACCTGAGCCCCAGCACTAGCCCCAGCAAAAGAGAGTAATGGAGCTCAAGGCTTGAGATTTGGAATGTTTCTCTTACATCGAAGAACATCTTTGGTGGTGATATATTACAGTAGCGTTTTAGGGGGGGCATATTACAGTAGCGCCGATATTTTTATCATAATTTTATCAGCCACTCTTTTGATAACGGTCGAATTTTCACATACGCACTACTGGATCTTGTTAAATTGGCACTCGACTGTAACTTTTTTTTGTACACTTTTCAAACATGCACCTACATCGATTAAAGTGTAACAGGGTATGGCAATTTTTGCTTGTTTAGATTGTCACATTTTTCTTTCTTTTCGGGCCATATCAAAAATTTTAGGGCCGGATTTCACTATGTCGATGTGCCAGAAACGCGGTTTTGACCAGTTCTAAAGCAATTTCCGGCTGCGAAAACAATAAAAAAACGTGTTTTTAGATCGCGGTCAACCGTTTAAAGAAAAAAAAATTTTGACCAAAATTTGAATTTTTGCCTTGGGGGACCAAGGTAAACCAACCTGAGGATGAGGATGACTGGAAAATGGTTGGTTTTTGTGGTATTCTACCCTGTTTTGGTCACTGGAGTTTGGCAAAAATAGACTCTATATGCATTTTATGATCAAGAGTACTTCTCTGAATCATGTCTAAGGCAAGTGAGTGAATTTTTTTTCGGGGTTTAAGCGGTGCGCAAAAGCCCTTGACAATAATTTATAAAGATGACCGATTTTTTTTGCCCCATTCCGTACACACACTTTCACGTGTTACGATCAAAATTAGCGAACAATTTTAAAAATAACGGCTTACATATGAAAAAACTTAAACAGTGAATAAAAAAACTGCAAGCTGTATTGCCGTATATAACCCCTATCTAATCATTTTGCTGGAAGCTCAAAAAGTGAGAAAGAAAGTAAATCAATCTTGCGTTTCCAATCAACCTTTTTCAAGGTCGAATAACAAGAGACTACTGCTCTTTGCTCGTATGCTCTGTCATTATCATTGTTATGATACACTGCAAACTAAATGGAAAGTTGAATTTTTATTGTTTTGAAGACAAAAATATTTTCTTGTATTAATAGCAGTAGAAATCGGGTAGAGTAAATTGTTTTTTCTTTGTATTCAAATAAGAGTAGCAGATTTGAAAAGCACTATTACAACAACAATAACAAAATAGGGGTGTGTGAATATGTGCGATAGTGTGGGATAGAACATAATAATAGATCTCTGAATCAAAATGGCGAACATTTTATTTGGAGCTAAAGTTTTAGTAAAATGAACTTCCGGTGTTATTTTTGTACAAAGCAAATTATTTCAAGTGGTTTTGTAGATGAATAATTTTTTTAATAAGTGTTATAAGTGTTAAGTTTAATAAGTGTTATTTTCAAAAGATGCTATTTTCGAGTGGCCCAGGGTGGAAGTTACTTAGGTTTGAAAAGTGGCCTCCATGGCACAGTTCGTAAGCGTTTGCGTTTTTCGACCCAAAATCGATCCCACGTAGTGACATGCTATTTATTTTGGCTTGTTTGACCAGTTCTAAGAGTAGTTAGACTTTTTTGACGCCAAATTCGCCAAATTACCCCTAAAATTGGTCAATCAAGCCAAAATAAATAGGATGTCACCACGTGGGATCGAACCTTCAACACCATTTTGGTCCAAAAAACGCCAACGCTTACGCACGGCGCCAAGAAGGCGATATTGAATCGGCAGTTTTAATCCACTTTTTAAACCTAAGTAGCTCCTCCCCCTTTAAATGAGGTATGCCCGTCGTCAATGAAAAATCTTTTTGATTGAAAGAAGGCAGGTACCGGGTGAATTCAAAGAGAAGTTTTTGAAATTTTGTAATTTTACATTTTGCGAGGAGGTTGGGATAGCGATTAATGAGAAATAATGAAAACCAATTTTTCATTTAAATAGCCTCGGTAGCTTAGTGGTAGAGTACGAAAGTCGGTAAAAATTTGCTGTACGTTCGATTTCCACTCGAGTCATACAAACTTTTGACTTTGAATATTTTGCCACATTTTTTTTAAATTCAACCGGTAGCCGCTTTCTTTCAATTACAAAACTTCCCAATTTTTGCATTTTTTTGTCACTAATTGCCACTAACCAGTAATTAACACTTAATGTACCACTTAACCACTCAAAATTTAGTTAAGGATATCATTTTCAGAGCTTAATTTTGTAGTTTAACCAGAGAACCAGCTAAAAATCAATTGTTTTAGGGTGGTGCCGTAAATGTTTCTTGAAGCAAAAACGGAACAACCTTGAAAAAAGCTATTTTCCTGATATTTGGTTTCTTTTTTTCGACTTTGCTAATAAATTCTTAAAATTGCGCTGTAAAGCTCACATCTGTAGCTTAATTTTGAGTAGTTGAGTTTTATGAAAAATATTTGATATAGGGAAGATATTAGCGAAAATGCAATAATTGTCGAAGCATGCTTCTGAAATATTTTCAAAGCTCTAGCTAATGTGTCCTGGCCATAGAATGAATTTTCACGGCTAATTTCTTATTTTTCCTGGTCAGTTTTAGCTCTTGCTTTGCATCTTATATTTTAACAGAATTTCATTTATAATTGTTAAGCCATTTTTTTATTTTTAAATTGTTTTTCAACCGAAAAAGGGGTGGCAATAAAAAGCTTGAAAACTTTGGCTCCAATAAAAAATATTAGCCTGAAAAATATTCTGTGTTATTCTCTACTATCTATGTCTCTGTGGCTTCTATGTCATCGTAAATTTTGTCACTTTCATACAACTAAAAAATAGCAAAACAGAAAACAATGGATTTTATAGAGGAAGTTAGCTGCAATAACAACAACAATAGAAATTTATGAAAAGATTTTTTGCTAAAAATTTGGAACAGGATTGACTCTTTTGGAGGTGTTTTAATCTATGAAGCAAGAAAAAAAGAATGGAAGGCAACCGACTTGCTAGCTCAATATTTGGCAACCGCTAAAGCTGCTCAACAAACAATTAATTTGTTTAAAACGATACAACTCATCAACTACTCAAGTTGGTAAAACTCGCTAATATGAAATTTTATAAATAGAAAATGCTGTCATAAAATTGCTTCAATCTTGTTTTTTAGCTTCTATTTTGGTATAAGAAAAATTTCATCTTGAATTGAGTAGCCCATTCTACGATCAGTAGGGGTTTTTTTTTACTCAAACCGACCGATGATGCTTTTCGGCTTGTGATAACCGTGTTCCCTCTAAGTGAGTTGCATGCCTTTCCATTTTTAGACAAAGATTTTTGGGTGCCCTTACCAAAGTCTAAAAAAATCGATAGATTTCGGAGTAGTTAAGAAAACGTAAAGAACAATAATACAGGGTAGACCAGTTTTTTTTCGCACCCTTTGTTTTGGTAATAACTTTTTTAGAACTCATTTTTCGAAAAACGGTTTTCACAGATGGTCTCAGAATTCATAAGCAATTTTTTTTGGTATATGAAAAACACGATTATGGCTTAGTCCCCTCTGTTTGGGTGCTGGTCCGTGGATGGTCTCTGGATAGAGAATTCCCGAACCAGAGAGGGACCAAGCGAAAATAGTGTCTTTGAGATTACATACCAATCAGATTGCTTTTGAATTCTGAGTCAATCTGTTAAAACCGGTTTTCAAAAAACGCGTTCCTAAAAAAGTTATGACCAAAACAAAAGGGCAAAAAAATTGACCCACCCTGTATTTTTAGTAGTTCGAAGTACATTTTTGTGTTTATATTAGGGTTTGTTAGCCTAACCTCTTCTTACGCACAAGCCCGAAAAATCAACAGGCAGGCGAAGGAAAAAACACCTAATTAGAGGACAGGGTCGACCTTCAGACAGAAATTCTCGGCGATAGCGAGCATTAGCGATCGTGTAGCTTTGCACTAGCGAGAAGGCTGCATCTCAAGACAGTGATTGCTATAAATAGAAAAGAGTTTAACAGAAACAATAACAACAACAAAGAGATAGAATAAAAAGTAGTAGAAGCAGTAACAGACAACAACGACAACCACTACCACAAAGACAACAATAACGAAAAGAGCAATAACGGTTGAACAACAGCTAAATAAAATTAGTCAACAAAGAAAAGAAGATAGAGCCAACCACCATAACAAGCTATAAAAAGATACGAGAAAAAGAAAAATACTAGAGCACAGAGCCAGTTAGCAAATTTGTGGTAGCACAAAGCAACAAAGACATCTAGCTAGATTTTCTTCGTTTTCCGCTCAAGACAAATAACATGCGAAATTTCAAATAATATTCATGTATATATTTAATTAGGATATTAGGGTTATAATATAAGAAAGCTTTGTCAAGTAACCAACTTGCTGGTATGGGCAATATCTTTGTGCTAAAATTTATTGCTAGATAAACGGGATTTTTTCAATCTCAATGAAAATTTCTCATAGACAGCAAGCTGGATCTGACAAGACGGACAATCGAAATAAGCAAAAACAGCGATTCACTAAAATTAGCTAGCTCCCGCAACCAACCCAGTAAAGAGAGTCACCAGTAGTAGGTAAATGAACAGAACAAATTTATTATAACAGCGGAAAAGAAATAGAAAAAATTGGTTCAGTTGGTTTTGACAGCATCTTTGACACTTCTTTGATTATTGTTAATTGCGGCCAGAGGCATCTTAGACTGTAGCCGAACAATTCTTGTCGGGTCAGCTGGTTTGGCCAGACCTCTCTCCAATAAAACATTGTCGATGCGAAGAACCTGCAAAATAGATTTGTACATAATTTAGCTGAATTTTAAGATTAATAAGTCTTTATTTAAAAGAGCTAGACAAACCTTTTTGTTTTCATCGACAATGTACAGATCCACGCAAGGAATACCTGAAACATATAACCAAAATAAGTAAAAAAATATTATCGAAAAAAATTACTGACCATCAGACTTGTTTGTGCCCACTAGCTCTGCTTGTATAATCTTAGCAGCGCACAACTTTTGAAATAGTTCGGTAGCTTCTTCACTCCAGTGTGACGTTCCTAAAAAGAATCGGCTATAAAAAATGTTAAAATAAGAATATTTGGCGCTAGTGGCGAATACCCACCCCCATAAATATGACCTTTCAAAAATCGCTATAACTACCCTTTAAAACAACAAGTTCAGGCTTATTCCTAAAGCTCGGGGTAGGCCAGCGTACGAAAGTTAAGACCAATAAATCCTTTACGCATTTTTACTGGTGTCTGGGACATATGTTTGGGTACTTTTTACTTAAGTTTAAAAAGGAAAAATTTTGGGAAGTAGGAGGGTTCATTCGCTACCAGGGTCCAATATTTTACCATCTACTGGCTGAACATTTGCCAAATAGCATTCAATAGCTTGTAGAGGAAGTGTCATGAAGTCAGTTCTAAAAAATTTCACCTTATAAAATCTTCTTTGAAAAATCAAAAAAGCACCAACCTGATTTGTCTCAAATCTGCTCTAGGGATCTTAGCAAAACCTCCATAGTCGACAAAGCGCACCAATGTTTCGTCTTGCTCTTCATCGTATAGCAGAGTTATGGCCCGAAACCATCCATTGTAGGCAGGAGCAGCGCACAAAACACCCACTAAATATAAAATTGGTCGAACAGTTTAGCAGAAGTTATATGTAAACGCACCATTGCAAGGCTTTGGCAGCTCAGGCACTCCACTGACCTGACTGTATACACTCAGCATGTAGTAATCCAGCAACTGCAAAGATGGAAAAGAAGGGTGAGTCGGCAACTGCACAAAGAAATGGCCGGCGTCTACGGATGCAGAAATGTACACTTCGCTAGAAATAAATCGAAAATAGTTTATAAGATCCCAAATTTAAAAAAAAAGTAAAAACAACATACCATGGAACTCCGCTAGGCATCGTCAGCGGTGTTGGCTGAGGACGAGCTTGGGTAATGGCTGAAGGGTTGTTGATTGGAGGTGGCAACACCGGTTTTAGATTCAAGTCCGGAAAACGCTCTTTGGGGAACCTTCCCTTGATCATGTGTAAGCTAAAATAAATATTTTTATGCCTTGTAATTAGGGCTATCAGATTTCGTGTGAATCGCCTGTAACCTATTTTTCGACAGCCCTGCGATCAAAGTCCAGCCTCGACTCTCCGTGAGAATTTTCTTAGGAACCTTTAAAATTCTACGTAGTAATCCGGTATCCTCCTGACAAAGAAGAGAATCCACGTTTCGCTTGACGTCTGGGAGCATTTTCGTGCCGGATTCAGCTTTTTAACTAACTGACCACTTGTTGATATTTTCTCGCTTTCCTTCCACAGAGCAAATCTGATGACTGTCAATCTTGATAGGTGTGTGGTGAGGGCGGATCAGCATTTTCACTTCAGCACGCTTGCACAACTCCTGCAATTGGAAAGGTTTAAATGGTCAAGAATCAGTGTTGGAGTGAAAATAACCTGAATTGTCTTTCCACCTACTCCAATGATTAGCCCAACCAAAGTGCTGAAATACCAAATTACAGATAATTCATAGATAATACACTTTATAATGCACTTACTTTGGAATCTCAAATTCATACATACAAATGGGCACCTCCATTTCATTCAAATCAAATGGACTTGTTGATGTTAGACCACCAGTTGCTCTGCCGCTGTCTTGACTTCCACTGTCAGCTGACCCCTGAAAAAATTTAATTTTTAAAAAGGAACTAAAGTAAATATTTTGTTTTTCAATTTATATTTTCTAGCGAAAATTCAAATTTTACTAAGGTTTAACATAACCACATAAAAGTCGAAGAATCTTGTAGCTATTTTTTTGTCATCATTGCTTTAACAAAAACAAACTCTTTGTCCGAAATGAAAAACTCTTGTCCACTTATTCGAAGCTTATTTTTTGTTATACTGGTAGATTAAGAATAAGCATTAAAATAAGAGAAATATTTGCTAAAGAGCAAGTGAAACAGCTGAATGTAACAAATAGGAAAATTTTTTTTGCAAAATTTTGCAGGTTTTCAGAATACTGCGCAAAGTTTGCAAAATTAAACATTTCTAAATTTAATCCTGACAACTGAAGTAATCAACCGAAAATTCGGTTTTTCGGTAACTCGAAGCGGAGTACGTAAAACCAAATTCCAGATAATTCACAACAAAATTCTGGTTAATTAAAAAAATGGAACCGGCTTCAGCCGAGTAAATCGACCGAAAGAAAATATGGGTTTGAAAAGACCCGGGTTTTCAAGCCGAAGGGTAGTTAAACCCGACAAATCCTATCTTTCGAATAATTATATAGAGAAAATTTAGTCTCTAGACAAAATTTGAAAACCACGCTCTTTTTTGTCTCTTATCAGCTCAAATTTTGCCTCTCGATTTTTTATATTGTTTCATTTTTTATGTCACTACACATAAATTAGTGTAGAGAAAAGCATCCTTCTCTACTGAAAAATTGTGGCCGAAAATATATTTTTCGATTTAAAAAGAGACTTAAAAACTCGAAATTACCTCGCTATTAGTAGAATTTGGTGATTCGGCATTCTTGTAGTCCTGAGTTTGGTTTGCATTGTGCTGTATATTCTGATGATTATGATATTGGTGGTTTGTAGAAATCTTGACTCCATTTCTGAAGGCTTTTGCAGTCTGAGTGACGCTGGTTGAACTTCGTCTTTCCGTGTTGCTGCCTCCTGTGAAGGTGTTCTTTTGTTGCTGCTGTTGGTTGTCTTTAATGGAATTGGTCCTGTTGTTTCTTTCCATTTCCTGGTCCACCTCGTCCACCCAGTTGAAAGAGGGTCGGTGTTGGAAGGAAGTCTAAATATGCTTATAAATTGAGTTAATTTTAGACTCTCCGCTTACTGTATTCTTCTCGTCATTTGTGGAGGATGAAGCGGATTGGCTGGCGAGTGATATATGTTCTTGACTCTGCTGTGGGTAGTTAGCGGAAGATTCTCTGCGGTTGGAATGGCTTACATCGTTGGCTGTGCTCTGAATTTGCAACAATAAATTAAGCTTTTTAAGTAAAAAAGATAGACGCCATTGAAGCTTCACCATTTTTCAAATTAAAAGAGGAAAATGGGAGTATAATCCAAAGATGTCAGCTTTCCTCCCTTCCTGGTTAAAAATATGACCTATTCATGTGTAGCATGGTCGATTTACTTATAAATAATACCTTAAGTCAATAAGTACCTGTCGAAATTCTGCTCGAGACAACAACTTTCAAATATCGAATATTTTCAAAGTTTTAATAGTTTTTGTCTTGAGTGAATTGGAAGTATAATCTAATAATAAGCTATTGCAGGAATGGATTACGTAAAAGCAGATCTACGATCATAAAAATGTTGAAAAAACTATATTTACTTAAACAATAACCTTTTCAGGTTATTTTAGGAAAGTACGCTATTCTGAAATAGTAAGATCATTGGTATAAAAAGTTGTATTTTTAGCTAATCTTGACCCGTTTCGCCAATTATTGAAATAAAGTTGAAGTGTTGGATTACCCAGTTGGCAAGAAGTAACCTAACAACTCAAAGAAAATGTAAACAGACAGCGAGACTAGGAAAGTGTAATTGTTCTACTACTTTTGATATGCTAAAAAAATTGCATAAAAAACTCACGTGTGTAACGTGTACTCTGACCATGGTATGGCTTCGCCATTAGTGTCTGTGCTCCTAGTAGTGGATGCGTCCTTGAATCCGTTCATTTCGTTTGTATTAGTGCTTGGTTTGCGCTCAAAAGAGCATGAAATCAATGGGCAGTCTTCGAGATTTGAGATCCTGAAATTTATTTTTTGGATATATTAAAAAAAAAACACGCGGGCTATGATTTTGCAAGTTCGATTTTGAATCTAAGAGATTTTCGTCTGATTTATCAGTAGTTTTTAATGGGATGGTCAAAAAGTTCCTGGTTCGATTTTATAAAAAAATTCAAGTTTTATCTTATCACTTATATAAAATATTTATGACACTTTGTAGACCTATCTTTACCCTTTCTTGTGGTTTATGGAAATTCGGATGGATAATTCAATAAAATAGATTATGAGACATTTAACCAGCAAAATAAAAAGCTACAATCAGCTATGTCAATAACGCGCGACCAAAAAGTTCGTTCCCGCCTAGGGTCCGACACTTTTTTTCTGCTGAATGTAATTCGCCAGCCTATTGCGAAAATCGCAAGGATTCCGATTTTGTCGATTGTTTTTGTGAAACACTATATCTTCATCATTTAGTACCGCAACTCTCTCAATAGCGCACGCATGTTTCCTAAATAGGTGTGCGCTATTGGGAGATTTGCGGGTCTAAATGATGGAGATATAGTGTTTCACAAAACCGCTTGGAATCCTTGCGATTTTCTGCACCAGGCTGGCGAATTACATTCAACAAATAGCTTCGAAATGTAGGGTAAAAAAAGTGTCGGATCCTAGGCGGGAACGAACTTTTTGAGCGTGCGTTATTGATGGAGTCGACTGTATTGAAGATTTTGCGGTCTCTCAATATTGCGAAAATTCAAAAAGCTAATGATGATTTTCAAAAAATGTTCTAATGTAAATTTTGGTCAGTTTCTTGAGCGAGGTGAACTTTTTTCATGTATAAAAAGCGACAAAGTCAGCAATCGTAAAGAAGCTCTAATGGTAATCTCGGCACTTGGAAAAGCTACTGAAAAAAACTCGTCATTATGTCGTTGAGAGCCTATGGGATAACAAATGCCATTGATAAAGTAAGAAAAACTAAATGCAATCAGTCTAGGAGAATGGAAAACATGGCAGGTGGTCTAATAAACCTCCAGTAGGTTCGGGTATATAAAAAACTTGGCTGAGTTGCTCAAACAATATGATCTTGAGCAAGAGGAACAAAATTTCATAAATATGATAGTGCTGGATTGTTTGCCCAGTCGTTGTAGGCAGGCACACTAAAATACCTGATTTTTAAGAAGCCGAGACTCCTTTTTTGTCACCGAAAATCAAGCATTTTGAACAAAATGAATTAAAAATTGGTCCAGGAACATTTCAGTGAAAAAGCCTGATTTAAACAAAAAGGATTGGGCATTTATCGATAGAACAAGTCAGCCTCAAGGCAGTGTACAATGAGTGTCGACCTAAGCGTATTTTTAATGCGGGAGGGGATGTAAAGTTATTTTTTCAAAGATTTTTTTTCTGTTAGTACTATTTTGTAGCTGAGATTTATGGCTTCAAATGAGCTATCAACAAGCTGCATCTAATTTAAAAATTTAGATAAAAAAAGCTTAGGTCTGCACTTAGGCCCATACTTGGCCGAGTGTCGACCTGAAAACGGACCTAAGCCTGTTTATCCAAATTTTTTAATCAGATGTAGCTTCTAAATACAGTCGAGTGCCGATAACCCGACACCCCCCGAGCCCCCCACTTTTTTACCACAATTTTTGAAGGCTTTTGAAAATTTTGTTTTGACAATTTGGTGCCAAATATCGTAAGGATTCTGATTTCACCGGTCGTTTAAAAAAATCCTTAAATTTTGATTCTAAAAACCAAAATTCCAATAACACGACACCCTATTTTAAAAAAAGGGTGTCGGGTTATCGGATTTCCAGTTTTTAAGTGTAAAAATTCAAGGACCCGCAAATTGGAACCCTCACGATATTTGGCACTACACTGTCAAAACAAAATTTTCAAAAGCCTTCGAAAATTGGGCTAAAAAAGTGTCGGACACTAAGTGGGAACGAACTCGAGGGGGTGTCGGGTTATCGTCACTCGATTGTATCTTACTCTAAGGCTCTCGATCTTAACTACAAGATAATACTAACAGAAAAATATTTCTATGAAGAAAAAAGTTTACAGCCCTTCCCTTTCTAAAAATACACTCAGGTTGACACTCATTGTGCACGTGTCTTTAATAAGTCTTAAAATTTTAAAAATTTTACTCAAAAATATGAGTTCGAAATCCAACCAGGAACTTTTGATACACCCATTAATACTAGCCATATGATGAGGACACCCTTATAAATGACTACTTTTTCAGGTAGTGGTATAAACTCTTACTCAGACTCTTCCTTCATGGAGGTGGAGCCTGCTGATCTGTTGGTGCTGCTGCTGGTAGTTGACATGGAGTGTTCTCCGGCCATTGTTTTGGGGGTGGGAGGACAAATTTGTTTCCTGGTTTTCCTGTAGTAATGTCTCTGTAGTATCCAGAGAGCTGCGGCGGCTGCGGATAGTCCACTTAGAGTGGCAACTAGGGCCAATAGCTTTTTGTTGCGATAGATCTGGGTGGAGCTGGCTAGACTAGCCAAAGAATTGCTTGGAAGTGAAGAAGATGACGAAGAAGAAGAAGCTGCGGCTGACAAAGATGAGGCTACTGCGGCTGCTGCTGAATTAGAAGAAGTGTTGGATGGAATAATCATTGCCCGGTGTATGGCATTAGCAAATCAGATGCTCCTGATACTTTATTCCTTTTTGAAATTCCACTGTTTTTCAGACTGTTTGATTAGATACGGCAAATTGGTCTGCGAAATAGCTTCTTATCTAAGATTTTTAATTTTATTATTGGATGATTTTTGGAATATAATACGCAACACAATATGGGAGCTTTATTAAAATAATTAAGTGAAAGGCTGAAATTGAGAAAAAAAAGAGAAGATACCTGAGGCCCTAGCAAAAAAGTTGAAGGAAAAACCGAAAACGGAGCCGGAAATTTTTATAACTAGTCGGTTTTTTGAATGAGGTCTTAATCAGCCACAGCTGGCTAGGAAAAATTATGGGTTGGCTGAGGCTGAAATGCTGGCTGGAGCAACTTGAAAATTTTGTTAAGTCTGAGGAAGAATTTCGAAAATATTACCTGTTGTATTACCTCCAGGGATTATTTTGAAAAAAACATGAGTGAAAAACTAACTGATATAGGAATGAGCCCTATTCCGCAATAGGGGGGGGGGTTGCCTTGATCCCTTGTTCTTTTTTTCGAGACTTTTCAGGCTTCAGGCTAAGACAAAGGTCTGGCCAGCGTATGTTAGGAAGGAGTCAAACCTGAGTCTAAGATATCTTTGAGTTCGTCCTAACATACGCTGGCTTACCGTTGCCTAAGCCTGAAGCCTAAACAGTTCCCAAAAAATAATAGGGGAACCAATGCGAAAAAAACCTCCCTTTTGTGGAATAGGGCTGAGGAATGAAAAGTAGTATATAATATCTAAAGCTTTCAGATGCAGCATACCGTATTTGCTCTAATTGTGGCCCGGGGCGCCTATTTTTCGATGAACCTCTATGAGGAAGGACTTATTAGAGTCATTTCGAAATTTTTGGTTAAAAATTCAAAATCTAAAATTCAAAATTAGTAGAGCTCGCGGGAACTAAGAAAACGTAAAAAAAAGCTGTTCGAAAAAAGATTAGTAAACAGAGATACAACAGCTCAAAGTCGAGGGGGCGCAATTAGAGGAAATGCGGTAACCTCTTCAAACCGACACCCAAGGTGATTGCACTTAGGGCATCAGTTGAAAAAGAGTCAACTGTATCAATTTTTATTGAAAAATATGTCTAAATGCGTTTAATAGTAAAATCCTTACATCGATTTTTATATGTCTACTTACCGTAATTCTTCTAATAAGCCGCCCCCCCTGTGATTCAAAATCGTGTTCTTGGCATTGTGTTTTTGACCCATTTTTTGAAGACTTCTCTTTGGCAAGTTACCCTCAATTTGTAGCCAGTGAGATGAGCTACAAAATAGATGGTGACTTGCCTAACAGTGGTCTTCAAAACATAGGTCAAAAACACAATGCCAAGAACACGATTTTGAATCACAGGGGGGGCGGCTTATTAGAGGAATTACGGTATTAAAGAAAATACGGTAATTTGAAGGTTCATATCAAATTTTAGCAACATGTTTTCTAAAAAATACATGTTCTAGATGGAATCAAACCTGCGAGCACTCTAGAAAATTAATATCACATACTAGTCACATGTTAAATTTTTGCTGTAAACAAGCATATTTATTTCAAATTTAATAAAAAAAAGATATTTTCTTTTTGAAATTTCTATTTAATAAGTGCATGTCTGGACTGACAATATTTAAAGTACTTTTTTAGAGTATAAAAGCATCGCATATTAACTCTTTTTTTATTAATCGACAATAACAAAATGGAATGACAAAAAGGAAGGCTCTCTGTTTTGGTTTTTAGCAGCTAAACAAACTAATAAGCTTTATGAAATACTAAAATTTGGCAAAAAAACTTCTTTTTGTTAGTTTAGTTGTTTATTTATAAAATAGGAAAAAATTCTTTTTTTCAATTATTCACAGGCCTAACTTTTTTATAATTTTATCTAACTATTTTTCACTATTTTTTTTTAAGTGAACAGCATGGCTTAGCTGCATCATGTTTTTTTCTTCGAAGTCTTAAAAGATTTTATGAAAACTTCTTGAGTATTTTTTTTTGTATCTTTCTCACAAAACTGATGTTGGAGAATCGATTTCGTACCCGAGATGAAAAGAAACTCGATAAAAATGGAAATAAAGATATTTTGGGCACATTTGGTCTTTTTTGGAAAGAGGAATTAATAGAGGTTATACGCAGGTTTGCCATCTCTGATTTGCAGTAAAAATCATAAGCCTTTAAAAAGGAATTTACCGTATTCATTCTAATAAACGGGCGCCCCCTCGTTCAAAATCATATTCTCGGCATTGTGTTTTCAACTCACTTTTTGTAACTACTCTCAGACAAGTTACCAACCAAATTGTAGCCAGTGAGATGAGTTACAAATTAGGGGGTAAATGGCCTCAGGTCAGTTCTAAAAAAGTGGTCAAAAACACAATGCCAAAAACACGATTTCAAATTAGGGGGGTGCCCGTTTATTAGAAGAAATACGGTAGTATATTTTTTTCAAAAAAGCATTTCGTATTTTAAATTTTGGGTTGCAGTTGAAAATGCCTTTTCACTTCTCAAAAATGGGCATGACGTCCAAAAAAAAGCACAGCCTTTTTAAAAAGGCAAAATGGCTATAAGGTCTAGGTTATGAGGCATTTGATTGATTAATTAATAAATATGAGGTTGATTAATTCTCTGTGAAAATTTTGAGATATGGAGTCAAGAATTTACTCTGAAGGGCATATGCTCTTCAAAAAAACTTGTAAAACAATAGAAATTTGTACAAATCATCATTTCACTAAACATATATAATAAAAGCTAGCTAGAATATATGAAAAAGCAATAGCCTATTCAGCACTTCTCCCAAGCAAATCAATACTATTGATTTTGCTAAATCTCACTTCTCTTATTTTTCAGCCACCCTCTGCTGCAAAAATAATACTGCTGGTCATTTGTCTACTTAATAAAAAAAAATAGGGCATCACCAGGGAAGTGGTATTGCAATTCAAATGCAAAATTGTAGGCTGACCATGATCTAATTCTTCAACTTTAGTGCCCAATATTATCCGCATAAAGAATTGATGTTCATAAATATAATTACTTTTCAATCCTACATTGAGACTTTTTTCGAAAATTTTGAGATCTAAACTAAACCACAAAGATTTCACTAAAAATCGACCTTACAACAAATTTAAAAAATGCACAAACTTAATTAAAATACAACCATAAAGAAATAAAAGTACAAAATTTCAGGTGGCTTACCGTATTCTCTCTATTAGTTCCACACTCTCTATTAAACCCACACCCCCAACTTTGAGGACCTGTATCTCAGCTCAGAGAAAAAATTTAACAAATCTGTTTATTGCATCTTCTTAACTCCTACGAGCTCTACTGATTCCACTTTTTAGATTTTGAATTTTCACCAAAAATCTCGAGATCGACCCCGAATTTTTCCAATTTTCGGACAATTGAAAAATAACCCCACGTGTGCAACCAACAGAGAGAATACGGTAACGTGATTCACTAATTTCAAAAAAAACCCATGATTTTCTTTCTGAATTATTTTTTCGAAAAGACAGTTTTTCGTGTTTCACATGATCTAAGCGGGAATTTATTTAATACAAAATGTTAAAAAAAACTTATTTATCTCAATCTATCGGGTGCGTAGTCGTCTATCCAATGAAACTTTTGCCAATAAGATATTTTTGCCAGTGGCATCTTTTTGCCAATAGCTTTTTTCTCAAGTATTTTTACTTCTTTGTCAATCAAATTACCACTCATTTTGTAACCAGTGAGATGAGCTACCAATGAATGGTAATTTTCCGTCAAGAGAAAGAACAATTCTTGAGAAGAGAAGCTATTGGCGGAAACATTCCATTGGCGAAGTGATCTCGTTGGTTAAAAAGATGACATTGGCAAAAAGATCTCATCGGCAAAAATTTTATTGGCAAAACGATTTCGCTTCATCTATCCTATGTTTTGGACCTCTCGTGATTATCAGTCATAATTGTAGCTTATAGGTATTGCAGAACCAATGAAATATCGCGTTTTTTGATTTCTTTTTTGAAAACGCTAAAATAAAATCCAAAAGAAAAAAGCAATTTATCGAAATGACATAATGAAATTTGTGGCGTTTGGACACTTTTGTAGATATTTTTTCACGCCCTTTCTGATCTATTGATTTTTGGTTGAATTTGTAGTTTGTGAAACTCATTTGAGCCTGGCTCTTCTGCTCTAAGTTAGAAAAAAGTGAATTTGCTCCAAGTTAGAAAAAGTGAACAAAAGTGAAAAATGCGCTTCGAAAATCAATAAGTAGAAAAAGGCGGGAATTCAAAAAATGAAGGAAAAAGCAAAATTGGCTTAAATAACTTTTTTTAGTAAGGCAATTTAATTGAAACATCCTGCAATTCACTCATAGCTAAATACTAAAAAGTTCAATTCCCACTATAAGCATACCTATTTCGAATTTATTTAATTATTTTACGGGTCGTCCTCCACCACCCATTAGTGGTGATGTTTATTCACAACTATGGAGAATCGCAAGTATTTGTGGGGTAAGACAAAGAATGGAGCTGCCCAAGAGCATCACTAATAATCAAATCGAGAATTGATTGACAGTTTTATGGCTGTCTAGAGTCTCCACTTTTTCCTCCATGCCTTATCTTTTTCAAGCAGTTGGAAAAAGATAACAATTAATTAAAACGAGTGGAGATGAGAGCAGAAATTTCTAATAAGAGGGTATATTCTACTACTAAAATATGGGAAAATTATTCAAAGGGATTTGAAAAACTTTTACTGACTTGGCAAAATATTATATAGGATTATGGCTGGGTTTTGATTTTAATTCACAGTTATAGAAATTTATAAAAATTTGTTATATATCATATGATATACCGTATTTTCTCTATCAATTACCCCTCTCTATTAATAACCCCCATAGGCACCCTGTATCTCAGCTTAAAAAAATTATTTTGCAAATCTGTTTTTGCGTTGTCTTAATCACCACGAACTTAGTTGATTCCACTTTTTGAAATTCGTTTGAGCACCCAAAAATCTCAAAATCAAAATAATTTTTTTTCGATTTGTCGAGGGTTGAAAAATAATTACCCCGGGGTAATTAATAGAGAAAATACGGTATAACAAAGAAAACTATGAAATTTGTTTGCCGCTGGGCTGCTGCCGTATTTGTGTCCCATGGAATTTCTTTCAGTTCAATGTTGCTTTAAAAGACCATAGCCGTCGCCGACAACGAGAATTTCGAATGTTTGAGTTCGCGCGGGACAGTTCTCTTTCGTCTCGCACTGTACTCTTTTGACTTGCTTCGAATGACTCAAGACGAAAGAGAACTGTCCCGCGCGAATTCAAACATTTGAAATTCTCGTTGTCGCGCACGGCATGCCTCTTTAAGTCTTCTTGATCTACCAAGTTCTTGGTGTTTCTATCTATAGGAATTCCAGTTTCGTCTATTATATTCTTGATGTCCCAGCTGATTCAGTAAAAACCTTCAATTACTGATCACATTGCTATTCGTAAGATTCCTGGCTTCTTCAATTTTGCGGCGAACTTTCTTCTTTTTTGCTTAAGAATTTTCCTAAGGTTGCTTTTGATCATTCATAGCAGAAACTGAAACGAAAACAGACACAAAGCGGACAAAAAGTAATGGTATATTATAAATCAATGAAATTTGTAAAAATTCAGCTTTTTACTTTTGCTTTTTACACTATTGAAAAAAAGAGAGCCTACAAAAAGACGAATGAACAACAAATATTCAAAAAGGCCCTTAAAATATCGTTCATCCACTTCCACAAAAGCCAAAACACTTCCTCGTCTAGCAAATAAACAACAAAAATCTAAATCACCACAAAGCAGGCACCCAACAAAGATCACCAACACAGAAAAAACCCAAAAAGGCAGAAGTTGCAAGCAGAGCATCGGCAACCACAAAAAATTAATAAATACTTTTAGGCTCCAATCCACTGCTCATTAATGCAAACCCCGTTGTGCGTGCGACATGCTCTCACACCCACCCAGCAACCATCCACTCACCCAGCCATCTAGCCAACAGACGAATGGCTGGGTGGGGAGCAGGAAAACCTGGTTCTCTACCCTTCCCCTCTACCTTCAAGGACAAAGTGGGGTAGATGGCAGGCAACCACGCTAGCCCTTTTTGCTGTTTACAGGGTAACCAAAAAAAGCGACTAAAAATTTGTAAACGGCTTTCACACAGCAGTGAATGCACAGCCAGCAAAAAATAAAAAATATTAGAAAAAAAATGAGTTTTTTGTTAAAATTATTTTATTGGACATGATTAAAAAAACAACATGACAAACTACAAGATTTTGTCATAAATCTATTAATTTTTTTGAAAGACGAAGGAATTTCCCGGGTTTCATAGCTAGCTATTTTCAATCCTTATCGCTCGTATGTCACAAGTTGCCATAGTGAATTCTAGTTAGACAGCAATTACACGGTTTGACGACGGTGCTTAGTCATTCTTGCTTTTTTATTGCCCACGATTACGTTTCGAATACCACAGATAGACGATACTGCTTCTTCACTTGATTCGATTGCTAAAAAAATAAAAATATGTAAAGAGAAAACACATCCATAGAACACACACCCACTCTATAAAACTGACTAAAATACAGACACAGTACGAACCCGAAATAAATTTAAAAAAAAGCGGCAATCTAAAAAAATATTCTAGGTTTTTTAGACCACCCTGTATCTTATTGCATCTAGCCCCATCACTCTTTCGTAACACACGCAGCAGTAGCGCGCCTGTTGGTTGGCTGACTGGCCAAGAGAGCGTGTATGCACAGCCACCAGGAAGGGAGGGTGCAGACAACAACAACTGCAGCGGCGGCAGCAGTTGTGTTCTTTGTCTAAGGGAAACAGAGATGTTCCAAGAGAGATAAGCAGCAGCAGAAATGCCTAAGGAAGGAGCCTGGGAAGGGGTCCAGACCTGTCTACACCCATATAATTATTGTTGGCTTGGGCAGTTGCTACTGCTTTTGCTTGGACTGGCTGGCTGATTTAGTTGGCTGGTTTGGCTGATGTATATATATCAAACGACCACCAGACAGACCCACCAAATTTTGATGGTGGCTGCTACTACTACTAATGTTGTTGCTTTGATTACATATACAGGAGCGGCTGATTCGGTCACAAAGAAAATTAGAAATTTTGTGGAAGAAATGGCACAAAAATACTAAATGTTTTGATGAGGTGTTTTATTTTTAATAGTGGGAAAGCAGATACACACTTTATATTTGAAAACAAAGGAGTTATTTTAAAAAAACACTTACTATTGAAAGACTTTTGATTAAGAATACAGAATAAAAGGTTTCAAATTAAATATAGAGACCTAAGTCCTATTTATAGCAAGTTGTGTATGGGCAATATCCTACAAACGTATTTGTCCCAGGTCATTTCTAATATTTTCAGTGATCAAAGGTGAAATGAAAGTCAGAATGGAAATTTTGACTTTAGCATAGAACCACCCCCCCCCCATAAATGTTTCTTTTAAAACTTAAGTAAAGAGTACCCAAATATATGTCCCAGACTCCGGACAAAGTGCGTAAACTATTTACTAGTCACAACTTCCGTACGCCTACCCTTGAGAATGAATCTTGAACAATGTTGTTCAAGCGCTGAGGTCGGCGCCGGCGCATGCGCCGAGTAGAAAATTTTCAGCGCCGGCGCCGACCAAAATTTTTCATTGGCCTCAACGCCGGCACCGAGCGCCGGCCCGGCGATCATTTTTTCCGGAGCAGCACCGGCGCTGGAACAACACTGATCTTGAGCCTAATTGTTAGTTGAAAGTGTAGTCACAGCAATTTTGGGAGGGTCAAGTTTTTTGGAGGGGGGGGGGCGTATACTATATTAGCGCCGAAATTTGCAGATTTGCTAAAAAGCCAGAAAACTATAAAGTTATGATATTTTTAAATTTCAAATTCCGCTCAAAACAATAAAAAATTTTAAAAATTTGTTAAAAATCTAGATTTGAATAATTCTTGTCTTGAGCAGAATTTTAAATTTGACTGCAAGTTTTCAAGTTTAAGCGCAGTTTTACAATGAAGTAGACCAACCACTATCAATTCAGAATTCTAATTGTAGTTTAAATTCTCCCATCTTTTTTGAGTTTGCGAATTTAAAAATTTTCATTTTGACTTTCGTTCTGTATTTGATTAATAAAAGCAATGGTGATTTTCCTGAAATTTCATGCCAATTTGAAATATTCTTTGTCTTGAGTAGATACGGTACAATAAAGTCTGAAATTACCCTGCACCTGGGAAACCGACCAGGGCTATAAGTTAAATGGTCAACTTTATTAATTTTTTCGTATCTCAAATCAAATGTGACTGTAACAGATGTATGCTAAATCTTAACTTGACTGTACAGTCGACCCTCTCCATAAGGGACCCGAAGGGACCGACTTTTTGTCCGTTATAGAGCCTCGATTTATGCAGAGCGTCGATTTAGATCAAATTATGCTAACTCTAACTAAATCGGCCAAATTTTTTGTCCGTTATGGAGAGCGTCGACTGTATATGAATTTTCAAAAAGATATTGCAACTCGCAAGCAACCTTGTTAAAAAGAAAAAGTGATTTAGTCAAATGCATGCAGTTTTTACTTTTTTGTAATAGGAAGAAAAAGCTGCTAGTTGTTGTTTTTTTAATGGCCTATATTTGTCGTATTTGTATAAGTACATGTAGCAATAAAACAGATTGGGAAAGGAAAGGTTAGTAGGAAGTTTGTATTTACCTTGATTTTTTGTGATCGAGGTGCAACAGGGAAACGTAGAACATGAAAAACTTAGTTACAAAAAGCAAATATAAAAAATGCATTTTAACTGCTCTTTATAAAGATGAGATCCAACAACAAAAATCCAATCAAAAATAATTGAACTTGCAATATAAAAACAGTTTGTATACAATTTAGAGCATGGGTCAAATTAAAAACTCTCGGCGAACCCGTGAATTTTTCCGGCAAGTTTGTAAAAGCTTTTAATCTTGGTGGTTTTCTTATCAATTTTTATTTATTTTTCGACCAGCATGTAGTTCAGAATCTCAGCTTTCTAACAAAAAAAACCAAGTATAAAAGCTTTTACAAATTTGCCGTGAAAATTTATTTGTCCTTATTTTTAGACTTTGGTAAAGTATTTCATATTTTTTTCTCGATGCCAACCTAAGACCTTATACAGTCGAGTCTCTATATAGCATCCACCCCAAAAGTTCGTTCCCACCTCGGGTCCGACACTTTTTTTAGCTCAATTTCTAAAGTATTTTGCCAAAGCTGATTCGTCAGTCTAGTCGGAAATATCGCAGGGATTCCGATTTCGCCGATCGTTTCTCAGAAACATGGTAATTTTGCCATTTAGACCCGCAAACCTCTATATAGCATCGCCTTTTTGAGATTTAAGGCGATGCTATATAGAGGTTTGCGGGTCTAAATGGCAAAATTACCATGTTTCTGAGAAACGATCGGCGAAATCGGAATCTCTGCGATATTTCCGACTAGACTGACGAATCAGCTTTGGCAAAATACTTTAGAAATTGAGCTAAAAAAAGTGTCGGACCCGAGGTGGGAACGAACTTTTTGGGTGGATGCTATATAGAGACTCGACTGTACAGAAATTTTGCATCAAAATACTAAAATAACCAATTCAATTAAAAGTGTTTAAAATAACCAATTAAAGGGGCAGTCGCCGAAAACGAGAATTTCACACGTTTGAATGAGCGCGACACACCACTTTTATTGCGAAAATATAAAGGAATATTTTTTAGCACACTAATAATGAAATCATCAAAAAGGCAAAACCGGCATTGAGAACCGAACCCACTAGCAACTTGTACCGGTTGACGCGCTTTACCACTGCACTATTAAGTAACTTATTTGTAGCTAGCGCCCTATTTTCCAAAACGTGCAAGTATGGATACAGTCAAGTCTCGATATAAAAGCATACCCTTGAGTTCCTTCCTTCCTAAGGTCCGACAATTTTTCTACTCCGATTTTCAACAAATTTTTCCAAATTTTATTGTCTAGTCTGGTCCAAATTTCGCCGGTCATTTTGGAAAGCATTAGAGTTTTCGTCATTTAAGAACCATGATTTTTGCGCGCAGCGGCATGTCCAAAATTTGAATTGGCGGGGACACTTCTCCTTGGTCTCGCATTGTACTCTTTGGAGTCACATCAAACGACTCGAAAGAGTAAAATGCGAAACCCGCCAATTCAAATTTTGCACATGCCGCTGCGC
Organism: Ditylenchus dipsaci; assembly: GCA_004194705.1. Lineage (NCBI taxonomy): Eukaryota > Metazoa > Nematoda > Chromadorea > Rhabditida > Anguinidae > Ditylenchus > Ditylenchus dipsaci. Next base: position 374,852 of record SADC01000020.1, on the reverse strand, counting down.
GCAAAAAATATGGTCCTTTAAAGAGCCATGGCCACGCGTTCTGGATTGTGCCCCGCCAATTCAAAAATTTTCGCCTAATCAATGAACTTATGTACGGATTTTTCAGCTTAAATTCTAACAAAACAAGGCCTAGAATTTAATTGTAGGTAGAGCTGTGTTAGAAACCAAGTTAAAAAATCTGTACAGAAGTTCAATTGGCGAAGGACAACCGTTGTCGGAGACGGCAATGGCCCTTTAAGACCTGCGGGTCTCGATATAAGAGCTCCGGATTGTCAAATATATCCAGACTGCAGGTGTTAGGCGGATTTGGCGGAGGAATAGTTGACGGCGGAAAGTTTGGGGGCGGAAAATTTGGCGGAATTTTAGAAGAGCCATAAGGTATTTTGCTTTGCAATTTCAAATTTCTGACACCGGATTTGTGTCCAGTATGGTCACTTAGCTTATAAAAGTGCTCTTCAATCTGAGAAATCACTCATATTTTGAGTTCCACCCAAGACAACAAACATTTAAACTGATTTTTTTTTGAAAAAAATCTTTTGCGAGGAAAAATTCAATTTAAATGTTTGTTGTCTTGGGTGGAACTCGAAATACGAGTGATTTCTCAGATTGAAGAGCACTTTTATAAGCTAAGTGACCATGCTAAACACGAATCCGGTGTCAGAAATTTGAAATTGCAAAGCAAAAATACCTTATGGCTCTTCTAAAATTCCGCCAAATTTTCCGCCGCCAAGTTTTCCCCTGCTAAAATTTCCGCCGTCAACTATTCCTCCACCAAATCCGCCTAACACCGAATACGCCCCTAGAACGCTCTTCAGAAATTTGTCTTGGTCCCCCAAGCTGATTTTTTATGAAATGTTTTTCGTTATTTTTTTATTTTATATATTTTTTAACTAATATTTGCCATTTTTTTATCAAAAATGCAAAAAAAAATATTAAAAAAATTCCATAAAAAATACGCCTGGGAGACCAAGGCAAATTTGTTATTGAGTGGGGGCGCATATTCTTCAAGTGCTCTAAAGAGTACAATATTCAATATATTCCTACTCGGTCTATGGGTCAGTAATTTCACACAGATCAGAGTTCAACACCGCCTAATACCAGTGCAATCAAGAAACCCTAGAAAACTGTTTCACCAAAACCAGTGTTTTTGTTATATTTAGAGGACCTATATAAATCAAATGTCCTATGTTTTATCTTCCTTGTCCTTCTTCACCATCAGATTTGCATTGGAATGAGTGCAAACTCAGGCACAAAAATTCCGATTTTCATCTTTATAATTTCCTTTGTTTATATGCAAAACCTAGTAATAGCTTTTTTGAATGACCAAAAATCGGAAACAGACAAATCTTCCACATACAAAAAATTCCTTAATACAAATCAGTAAAAGAACAAAAATCTGCGCAATAGCCAAAAGAAAAAAGACAAAGGAATTGGTTTTAGCAACTTTTTTCCTTTGTTGCATGTCTGGTAACATTAGTAGTAGTAGTAATGCAAGCCAGCCATTCCCAAACTGATTTCCCTGAAAAGCAGGATGGAATAATATGGAAGAGGAGATAGGCGATGCCTGCTCCATCAATCAAACCATATCAGTAGTGGCTGGCCAGACTGCCGGAATGGTTTCCTCTCTTTTTTTTCTCAGCCAACAAAAAAGTAAAAGAAGTAAGAGAATCATAATAAAAAAGAAGACTAAAAAAAGTTGATCACACACTTATCAACACCACCATCCAACTATTGGTACGGAGTGGGGCTAAAAAGGTTCTCTAGTTATCAAATTCAAACAATTTACTTGTTGCATAGTCGTTTCTGCTATTTTAGAACTTTACATTTTTTTTATTTTTCGCAGTTTGGACACCGTGAAAACCCCCAAATAACCCCCCCCCCCCCACCAAATAACCCCTCTCAAATAACCCCCTTAAATTCAAAATAATTTTGTCCTGGAAGGGAAAATGAAATTTTTGAGCTGTAACATACATATTTTCCCCAATTTCTTGGGGATGTTTTGGGGACGTTTTGTTCTTGGCCGCGGAGCTGCCAACCCCTAGGCCGGGTACAACAACCTGTTTCCATTAAAAAAATTTCATTTTTCCTTCCAGGACAAAAATTTTTTTGAATTTAGGGGGTTATTTGAGGGGGGTTAATTGGTGGGGAGGGGTTATTTGGGGGTCACGTCTTTGGACACACGTTTGTTTCGGTCTTTATGTGCGTTGGCCTGTTTTACTGCAAGGCGAAAATTCCACGGGAGACAATTTCGGGCAATTTAAATTTTTGACGTTTCTGCTAGGCGAAAACAAGATCCTGACACCGGATTAGTGCTTACGCTACATAGTCTTTTCCAGATTTACCTTCTTCAAATTTGAACTTAATGTACGATTTCAAATTCTTTTTGAGACAAAAAGCATTCGAAAAAATTCAGTATTTGAAATTTGACTAATTTGACCTAGTTATGCAATTTACCATGCTTAACACGAATCCGGTGTCAGAATTTGGTTATTGCTTAGCAGGAATGTCATAAGTTGAAATTCCACAGAATTATGCTCTTCGAAATTATCCTCTGCAAAATTATACACCGTGGAATTATCCACCGCGAAATTCTTGCCTTGCCCATTTTGCTCGTGAGGCTTCGCCTAAATTAAAAAATGCATCTTAAAGGGCCTGACCTCTTCCTACTCGGGGGTCCCCCGCCAATTCAAAAATTTTCCTCGATCATTGGACTTCTGTACGGATTTTTCCGCCACGTTTCTAACTAAACTAGGCCTGAAATCAAATTTTAGGCTTAGTTTTGTTAGAAACCTAGCGGAAAAATCCGTACAGAAGTCCAATGATCAAGGAAAAATTTTTGAATTGGCGGGGGACCACCGAGTAGGAAGAGGTCAGGCCCTTTAAATGCAGTTATTTTGCATTTTTAAATTGAAAAAAAAAACTCAAATATAAATAAAGTTAGAAAAAGCGCGAATTCAAAAATCTATACCTGACGAGCTCAAATCCCCTTTTGCCGAAATTTCGGGACCAATTTTTAAGTAATTTTCAGATTGTGCCGTTTTTCCAGTTTATCAGATTACTTAATCAGATCTTATAAAAAAATTTTTGTAGACCCGGTCGCCGTTGTCTGCTTTAATCTGCTTCGCATTCAGATCTCCATATCCAGGTTTCGAATCTCCACGAGTTCGTCTCTCGTGAAAGCTATCTGAAACGCAAAAAAACTAGCAAATCACAATAAAAAAGATAAGGTAGACGAATACATAAATAAAATTAGACACAGACCATAAATGTCAAATTTTCAGGTAGGGTCACATTTCATTTCGCGACATTTCATTTATTTTCTCTGACATTTTTAAACTTTTTAAAAAACGTTTTCACCATTTGATAGCTAAGATTTCAAGCTACAAATGGTATTTTTCGAGCCGAGGGTTGAAAAAGTGTTGGCCTACGGACTGGCTTTTTGGTAAAAAGCTTAGTTTAATGATGGCATTTAAAAAAAAAAGGTTTTTTTGACCAAAAACCAGCCGTAGGCCAACATTTTATCAAACCCCGGCTTGAAAAATACCATTTTGTAGCCTGAAATCTTAGCTATCAGATGGTAAAGACTTTTTTAAAAAGTCTAAAAAGAAGTCAAAAAATAAATGAAATATCGCGAAATGAAATGTGACCCTACCAATTTATTCACCATAGGATCCCCAATTGAAAAAAGTCGTAGAAAAAAAATTTCAGGTCCAGCCTCTGCGTTCGACTGTAATGGAGCAGGTATCTATTTAGTTATCCGACCTACATTTAACACCTTTTACATAGACGGGCGATCAGCTGGAACACCAAAAACAAAACATCCGCTGCTAATCCATTTGCATTCCACTTCCGCTCAATTGCATGTTCTACTCAATCCGCTCTCTGCCGAAAAAAAAACTAGAGGAAATACAACTACCAGCTGGATAATTGGGGACGAGAGGGGGAACTGGTAGGAGACTCACTCATTTGACTGGCTAGCGCACACTCCAAAACAAGAAGAAACCTAAGCCATTGCATTAAGCTGCTGCCTAGCTTGCTGTTGACGTTCTCCCCCCACCCATGTGGGCGGTGGCACACAGCTGATTCATTGGCAGTCCATTTGTGGAAGGGACTTGCCTTTATGTCCCCTTACTACGAGGGATCACGTCACTATAATTTCTCTTGCTTACACTTACTACAGGGAGTGTCAACTATGTCGAGCCTTTTATATTAAAACAAATTGAATGATCAGATTTTTGTAATTTTTTTTTCGGAAGCTACTTTCAAGGGAAGCGAAAGATATCGCCTTTCCAGATTGCACCATTTCGAATTCCGCCACGTTTAAATTGCGCCAATGCAAAACGCGCCACTTAAAATTGCGCCAAAATTATAGTGTGCCTCGGCAGATTTCGCTAAAATCAAACTGCGCACTGCAAATCGCGCCACTATTTAGTGTAATCCAAGCCAGGCAAATGCATTTATAAATCTGATCCCAACGAATTCGGTTTTATTTTAGTATTGGCGGAAAAAGTTTCTGAAGATTGGAGAAAGTTTAGTATAGTATACTCCTCAGTCATTTGCCTTGGTTCCCTAAGTTCATTTTTTCGAGATATTTTTTTATGAAATTCAGTTTAGATGACAGAAAAACATAAGAGTAGCAGTATTATAATGGCGCGATCTGCGTGGCGCAATTTAATTTTGGCGCAATAGCTATAGTTGAACTTCGACAATTTGCGAGCCGGCAGACGGTATCTTGAATTACAAATAAGCATGATTCGACGGCGCTGGTGGAGAATAGGTTCCCATTTTGTTCTTCAAAAAATTAACAGAGGGGACCAGAGCATATTTAAAAAAAACAGCGGTGAAACAGGCAAAAGAGAACCTATTCTCCACTAGTGCCGTTCCGAGTCGAAGCCTTTGACTTTAAAAACATAAATGATGGGCCAATTATAAAAAAATGAGAGAATTTCGGACATAGCTTCTTAGATTTCGCATCTCTTTGTAAATCTTTTGAAAAAAATCTTTAAAAAAAATAAAATCAAAATTTTTGGCTAAAATTCACTTATACGTTCTGGCTATTCACAGGTCTGTCAAAAACATGTAACTCTAAATTGCTGAGGACACACCCTGTAGTTGATGTAAAAAACAGCCAGCTGGCTGAATTATGCGTATATGCATGTTTTGCTAGCTATTTAAAAGAGTGAGGGATGTTTTGCTATTGAAGGCAAATTCATTTACTGGACTTGAAAATTAAATTAACGAAACAAACAAGAATTTTTTTTTGCTTTACTGATGATAATTATAGGCTGAATAAAGATAATTAACACACTTTAATGGCTGAAACTGGTCCTTATCAAACGACGATTTTCTTCTGCACATGCTCTGGCTCTTCCACTTCTGCTGGTGCTGCTGTTACTTGCGGTTGCGGAGGTCCACCATCAATGCCCAATAGTCCGACGGCGAGAGTTTGGAAGACATTGTCTGAAATTTGAAACTGTTTTTTGCTGGAAATGAAAAAGAGGAGAGCGCCAAATCCAGCTCTCATTTCAATAATGGAAGTAAAAAGAGTGTTTAGGCTTTTGTTTCTTTTCGAGGCCTGAGTAAACAATGCCTAAAATAAACAATTTTGAAAATCCCTCAAGCTTTTTAATATTAAAAACTAGTTTTTAAACAAAAATGACAGAGTTAAAAAGGCCAAAATTTCTCTCCCCAGGCAAAGCTTTGAAAAATTGTACAAAATTTGAAAAACTTTTAAAGTTGAGTTAGAAAGCTGAAAATTCAAGCTACATGTTGGCATGAAAATAAAAAATTTGAGTAAAAAACAATATTTATAAATTTATCGAACTAAAATACCAATTCGGCGTGATTATCGTACTTTTTAATAGGTGATTTTGGCCGTATCCGTTAAAAATTGGTGGGTAATAAAATAAATTAAGCCGTTTCTATCCCATGGAAACCATTTTATTTTTACGGATATTTTAACGTACTTTTTTCTATTACAGCCTAAATTACACGAGCTCTAAAGAAGTGTGTGGATCCCGTTGAAAACCAAAAAGACGGATATTGAACGTTGCTTTAAAAGATGGATCTAATATTTAAATAAACCAGAAAGCTTACTGTAAACCACTGTAGTAACCATCGGAAAAGCGTCTTTGAGCTCTTTTTGAGCCTTGGCATCCAGAGAGCGGAAACGGTTGACAATTTCATTGGCTTCTGATTTCAGCTGCGCAATGCTGAATCCGCTGCTGAGTGCATCATTAAGTTGCCGAGCAGTCTGCAATAAAAAATATTTTGTGAAAAACTCCTATTTTGATGGTCCGCTCTCGGAAATTATGATTTTCTACGACTTTCCCCAGCGAGTCTTTTATTTCAAGAAGTGACTGTTTCTATAAAATGATTTTTAAAAAGTTCAAGTTAGACCTCATCCACAAAAGCACGAGCTGATGGGCTTAGGGAAGCAATGGTTTGACGCATCTGGCCCACAATACCTACAGTCTTGTCATAGAGGGTGGTGGAACCATTTCGGAGGTCAGCCAAGACTTCTCGCACACTAAATATGAGGGGATGTAAAAATATAAAATGCAAAATAGAATGCCTTGTGTAGGAGGTGCTTTTGCTGAGCACCTTTTGCAGGACTTGCTTGTCTTCTCCAGTCAATGACTCGTAGAACTGCTTAGCCTCAACAGGCACGATCTCTAGAAAACTGATTTTAGTAATTTGGTGCTACGATTCACATACAGGCAATTATCTATGCCGTATTTGCTCTTATTTCCCAAATAAAATAAATAATCAACCTTCTACTTGCTTGAAGTCCACGCCATGGCCATAAAGCTGGGCAGTGACAGAAGGAACAACCAGGACCAACAAGCACCAAAAACTAGTAGTGCAAAACAAATTATAGCTTTTCATTATTGTTAGAGCTCTAAATTTTCTGACCATTTAATAAACAACTCATAAACAAGCAAATATACTACAGTCAACCCAGCCCTTGGGACCGGCCTTAGGGGTCGTTAAATCGAGGGTGGGTTTAAATCGAGTTCATAGTTATTTACATTTTTTGAGCATCCAGCCAAATCAAGCCCACAGAGGAGGCCGTTAAAGGACCATCGCCGTTGATGACAATGGCAATTTCGAGTTTATGAATTGACGGGAGACACATAAAAATGCGGAAAATGTTTTTGCGAATTATTTTTTATCTGCATCTAAAATTTAAATTTTGTGTATTAGATGAGGCGAATCAACAGTTACTAATAATAGGTCATGGCTCAATAGGAGTTGTCATGCAATGTTGGGATCCACTAGTAAATGGTTCTTAATTTTTTAACAAATTTTAATCGCAAACAAAAAATAATTCGAAATGTATTTTCGCAATAAAAGATCTCTCCCCGCGAATTCAAAAACTCGAAATTGCCATTGTCATTAATGGCGATGCTCCTTTAAAGGGACAGTGACAGGAGCTGCGATGTGACAACATTTTTATTTTTAATCGTTGTCTGCCAAACCAATTATGCCATACAACTTATTATATGTCATTTTACGGAGAAAACCAAGAAGAATCTTATAACAATTTTGGATTTGAGATTGTCCAAGAAATCAAAGAGATATGAAGCAGTTTTTCAGAAAAACTGCTAGCAGCTTTTCTGAAAAACTCCTATTTTCGGCCGAAAAAAGTGACAACATTTTCTCGATGGCCCGCTCTTGGAAATTATTTAATGTCTTAGAAAATCTGTTTGCACCATATTGTAAAGCATGAAAAATTAGCGGACAACTGTTCTTTATTTTTCATAACATACTGAAATTGTTAGAGAAATGTCCATCAAAATTAGCTAAAAAAAGGTTTATTTTTTGAGAAATGGGCCGGAGTCCATTATACCGATGCTCCGGAAATCGGGGTTTAACCATTCTTAAGGCAGTTTTAGCCCCTGAAAACGATAGAAAACGTGTTTTTAGGGCGCGGTCGACACTTTTTAGAAAAAAATTTAAAAATTTTTTTTTACCAAAAATTGATTTTTTTTGCCTTGGTCCCCCTGTGATGCAAAAAATCGGAAAAAATTTTTTCGTCCAAAAATCATTGTTAGGTGTCTCCTAGACCCAATTTCACACGCTGAGCACAAATCCTATGTCAGTTTCTTTGTGGGGCTCCCTGACATTTGCGGCGTGGACAATTGCGGCGCGACACTTGCGGCCGACACTTGCGGCTTGGATATATCCTAAGCCTAAGCCTAAGCCTAACGGCTATACGCTGCTTGAAAAAGAAAGCCCGGGAGTTGACATGTCCGGGATAGGGCTCACACAGCTTTTTTATATCCTAAGCCTAAGCCTAACGGCTATACGCTGCTTGAAAAAGAAAGCCCGGGAGTTGACATGTCCGGGATAGGGCTCACACAGCTTTTTTATATCCTAAGCCTAAGCCTAAGCCTAAGCCTAACGGCTATACGCTGCTTGAAAAAGAAAGCCCGGGAGTTGACATGTCCGGGATAGGGCTCACACAGCTTTTTATATCCTCAGCCTAAGCCTAAGCCTAAGCCTAAATCCAAAAATCAATTAAACAAAAAAGTAAGGCATCACAGGGGGACCAAGGCAAAAAAAATCAATTTTTGGTAAAAAAAATTTTTAAATTTTTTTCTAAAAAGTGTCGACCGCGCCCTAAAAACACGTTTTCTATCGTTTTCAGGGGCTAAAACTGCCTTAAGAATGGGTAAACCCCGATTTCCGGAGCATCGGTATAATGGACTTTAGCCGACGTGGTTTCTCTACTTAAAAAGATATAAAGGTATTATCAAAGTTAATAAAGTGAATCTACGTTATAAAATAAGTTAAATTTGGCAGACTATTTTTTTTGCATTTTACCATAGCTAAGGAATGATTAATCCTTATGTAACGGTATCTTCCTACAATCTTTAAAGATGCTATTATTACAAAACACCTTTTATGAACGTGGGAAGAATTTATGGCATTTAAAAGATACCAAACTACAGTCGAACCTCTATGTTGCAGCTAACAAGGGACTGGCCCTGACCTTATGCAACATAGAGATGGATGCAATATAAAGGGTTTATTATAGGTGACTTCTTTCCTGCCAACCAAACCGATAAAAAAAAGCGGATGCAACATAGAGGTTGGACTGTTTTACAAATCAGTCTTATTCTGAAAGCTGAGCTAGTGAAATAAACAAATTTATCACTTTTCAAGCACAAATTTCCAAAATCGAAGCATAACAAAAAGCATAACATAAACAATAATAACATTACGCAATCCAATAGCTCGAAAATTCCAAATCACGAGCTGCTGCTGAATCATAGCAGTGTTTTCGACAAAAAGTACTCTTTTACTTTGGACAACCCAAAACAATGGATAATATGGCAGACTTTGAACTCCTAGTCAGCTTAATTAATCTATTCCAATTAACTGACTCTTTTTGAGAGCTACAACAAGTGTTTTCCGTCAATTGAAAAAATGTGTTCATTGATCTAGCCATCTAGCCACTATATGTCTATCAAAGCTTCCATAATGTCCTTAATTAATTGCGAGTGATTCAACAATCGTAGAATGCAATGTTTTATTAGCAGAAACAAATTAAATACTCAATTAATTACACAGTTCTAGCCAAGTTAACCAATAAAACAGAGACTGAGAGATTTTGTTTAAAAAGAAAGAGATTTCCGTTTCCTTGTGAGCGTTTTGTCTAGGCAGCAGGAGCATCGGTCTTGAGCAAGCCCTTGGCCAACTTCTGGAACTTCTCGTCTGAAAAAAAAAGTATTTAGAGATAGAAAATAGATATTTTATAAAAATTTAAAACTTACTCTGGATCACTCCGGTGATTTTTGGAAGGTAGCCTGAAACTCTCACATGTAAGGTCTTAAAAATATTTTTTTTGCTAAAAAGCTACCTTCAGGTTCTCCTTAGCCTCCTCAGACAGAGCCTTGTACTGTTCGATGATGGCGTTGGCCTCTTCGCGGAGCTTGTTCAAGTTGGGCTTCTCGTCTCCCTTTGGCTTCATGGCGCGCAGCTTCTCGATGATCTGCAAATTGAAAAAAATATTTTCATGAATGCCTCAGATATATCGATCAAAAAACCTACGCCGTTGACAAAGGTCTTGGCGTCAGCATTGGTGAGAGAGTTGATCTTATCCTTGACCAGAGTGTGCAGAGCCTTGGCTTTCTCGTCTGAAGAAATTCATTGATTAAAAAAAATAAAAAACTGAAACAAATATGAATAAATTTATAGAAATCGACCCAGCCCGTTCATGTTACGAATCTTGCCGAAGGTGGCCGAAAAGTTTTTTAATCAGCCATGAAGCCGTACTAAGCGACCAAATAAAAGGTTTGTTCTAGTCTTAAATATAGTTCTTTGAAATCAAAAAGGCAACAAAAATCACCAAAGTTTTTTTTATTAATTTTTAAGAGAACCCACATTTATAAAAATATTAGAGGTCTAGAGTGAAAAAAACTTACAGAGCTTAGGGCTCTTCTCCTTGAGTGCCTCCAAAGCCTGTTCCTCGTTCTCGAAAGTGGCATGTTGGCCAGCCAAGTCCTTGAGCACGGTCTTGTCCTCCTCGGTCAACTCGTCGTAGAAAGTCTTGACCTCCTCAGGCACGATGTCTGAAATATAGCAATAAAAAGACTGATTATCAAATGTATTTAAAAAAACAAAACGAAAACTGACCCTTGAACTGCTCCGGAATCTGGTTGAAGTTGAAGGCGGGCAGTGCATTGGCATTCACATAGACTGCCACCATGGCGAGCAACACGGCGTAGCGCATCATTCTTGTTGATTTGTGGTGAGAGGGGTTGAACAATATCTAAACAAAAGTAAAAGTTTATTAAGACAAATTCAAATGTATCGCGAAAACATAAAATTATATTAGCCAAAGTGGGGAAAAATTGTAAAAGTTTGAGTACCATGAAACCTCCAATTATTTGATATCACTTCCTTGGTTCTGGTAAATAATCAGGTTCCAGAAATATGCCTTGGTCCCCTGTTATTTTTCGCCAAAAACAGGTCGGTCCCCCCGTTTTGTATTTTTCACCCATTTTTCAAAAGTTACTCTGGGCAAGTTGCCCTTCATATGTAGCTCATCTTAATGAGGAGTAACTTGACAAAGAGTTGTCTTTATAAAGTGGGTTCAAACCATGATACCCAGAACGCGGTCAAATAATTAGAGGTTTTTTCTAAAAGGGCAATAGTGACTGACTCAGTGCCAAAATTTGCATTGGTACCTTCATTTTTTTTTGAAAAATACCTCTACCACCCTCCCCCCTCCCCCTGTTGTGTTTACTGAAAGGTGATAATGTTAACCATAATCGCCCTGGTCCCAAAATCACAATATTACCATAACCATAGTTAATAGGGGACCCAGGCTGTTTTCAGGAAAAAAACAGCAGAGTGGACTGATGCATTTTTCGGCACCAGGTTAGGCACGAGAACCGATTTCATTAAAAGTTGGAAGCTTTTAGTCGGTAACATTTAGTCGCAGTCTAGTAAAAATCATGTCAAGGAAGTTCAACCACTTAGCTGTTGCCAACAATGAAAACTTAATTTTCACTATGTTCTCAAAGTTGACCCCAGCTAATGAGGAACAACTGGTCCAAATATTTGGGGAGATTTTGCAACACCAAGATGTGCAAAGGGATCAACCGACCAAATGCTATCAATTAGAGCAAATGGCCAGGGTGTGTATATAACAAGAAAAGATTAATGGAGGAATTGGCTATAAGGGCAAATGATGGCCTTGCACACGAGAACTGGCCATTTTATAGTGTGTTTTAGAGGGGGCTGAGCTTTGATTTTACACTGACAGCCACCGCATAAACATAAAAAGGCTATCAGTAAAGTGGGAGTGGCCATCCACTGGCTCAACATTTGCCCCACTACAACACAAAAAGACGATATGAACAGTGGCTCACCACCAACAAAACATTAAACAAAGTTTCGATTTGAAGCAAAAAGTTTATTTCGATCAAAGTTGGCTTTTAGTCTCTGCCTTTACGAAAATGTTTATAATGGCTAAAAGCGATAAACTAATGGGAGAATGCTTGTTTACTATATAGCGTTTTGGTGAGAGAAACTGTATAATTCTGGCAAATTGTAACAAAACTAATCTATCTGTTCACAACACAAAATTAAAACATATATTTCAAATGTGAGACTTCAGCTTCAAATGTGAAAAACATCGTAAAGGTCTTTAGACCCTAGTAGCGAATACCCCCCCCTAACGATTTTCACCTTTTCTACTTAAGTAAAAAGTACCCAAATTTATGTCCCAGACCCCGGAAAATATGCGTGAACTCTTTATTAGTCACAATTTTCGTGCGCTGGCCTACCCCCCAGCCTAAGGGCTAAGCCTAAACTTGTTGTTTGCAAAGGTAGTTACAGCATTTTTAAAAGGTCAGATTTTGGGGGGGGGGGGGGTATTCGCCACTAGCGCCGGTTTTTACATCAAAGTATGATTCCCGAATAGGATCGTCGACTCGAATATTTGATTTCGAAAATTATTCGACTTCTTTCGAATATCGACTCGAACCGAATATTCGAAAATTTCGAATATTCGACAACCCTATTTCCGAGCTAGACGAAAAAAATGTAACTTCTCTAGGGACATCTCACCCGAATTTTTTCATTTTTAGGTGAATTTGTTTGTACTTTCAATATAAATAATACATACTTGTTTGTTGACCACAATAATAAACCACAAATAATGCATACTTATTTGGTAAAAAACAAATAATCCAAAAACTTAACACTGGAACGGCGGTGCGTGCTAAACTATGCGTCTTGTGCAGAATTTCACGCTGAACACGATGATGTAAAATATTTGCGGAAAGAGGAGGGATTGAACGGGTAAAACAGCTTCCGAAAGTAGGTGATTTTCACCTATTCCCAACCACCTAGAATTCGAGCAAACTAAGGGTGTTACTCGCTCAAATTATTGCGCCACCTAGGTGTGTGACATCTCAAAATACAGGGCGTGCTCAGGGCTATCTATTATGCATGAACTTGTTTCTGAGTGCCTACAATTTCACAGAGAATTTCGATTTTTCCTCACAAAGACAATTTTCAGAAATCCAAAATTTTGACACTAAAATGGTCATAACTTTGGGTAGAGATCGCATTCAGATAAATTATCACATCAAAAAGAAAGACTGGAATCTGACGGTTCTTTCAGTTTCGAATACACCAATAGCTTCTTATGAAATCTTGACAAAATTGGCAAAAGGAATGTCTAAGTCGTGATACAAGTTTCCCATAACTTCGTGATTGCCAAGAAAACCATCCATTCTGACACTGGATTCGTGTTAAGGGTAGTCGATTTGCTTATGAAACTGTCTATAAAATGAGAAAATCACTTTCAAAATTAGAATTCCGCTCAAGACAATAACTTTCCAAATTTGAAAATCAAATATTTTTTGTCTTGAGCGGAATTCCAAAATCTTTTGTTAGTTGTCTTTGGTCAGTCTAGTCGCGAATATCGCAAGGATTCTAATTTTGCCGATCGTTTTTGTGAACGAGAAAAGTTTCGCCGAAAAGACCCGCGGGTACTCAATTTAAAATAGGGTGACGTTGAATCGAGTACCCGCGGTCTTTTCGGCAAAACTTTTCTCATTCACAAAAACGATCGGCAAAATTAGAATCCTTGCGATATTCGCGACTAGACTGACCAAAGACAACTAACAAAAGATTTTAAAATTAGGGTTAAAAAATGTTGGACCTGACGTTGAATCGAGGCTTGACTGCAATACATTTAGGACCATAAATATTATATACCTATTTGTTGACTACGATAACTCACTGCAAACAATACATGCTTATTTGTTTAAAAAAATCAAATAATCCAAAAATTTTGCCAACAAGTTTGCCTAAAAACAAAAAAAATTCGAGGTGTGATGTCACCTAGAGAAGTACTAACTGAATTGTTGGCTTTAAAGTCTGAATTTGCGCGCCCCGTTTTAATTTTTTCTTGCCCCTTTTTCGAATTACAAAAAAATGGCTGAAATCTTGTCCTTTTTTATGAAATCTTGCTCTTTTTATTTTTAATACATTTTTTCTCTAAATGACCCTAGTCTGAGGCCTCCCATCCAATTTTGGGTTGTAACACTTATTTCAGATGTTCCTTCAATAATTCACGAGTGCTGATTAAAAAGTAATAAACAAACATTCTTAACATTCTCAAGTAAAAAAGTGTCCCTAGGCAATTCGAATTTCAGAAATGCCGCTGCATTCAAAAACATTATCCCATTGTTTTTTGAATTTTGGTCATTTTTAAAAGAAATCTATTTTTTCAAACATCCACATGTCAACACTCAGATTTTTAAAAATTATTCTGTAGAATGGGTTTTCAGCTCTTGAACGGCGCTACAACATAGTGCTAAGATATTGATGAAGCGCTAAATCGTCAATTAAACTTTTGACTAGTTGAAATGATGAAAGATTAGGAATATAAGTGAAATCATTGTTGCTTTTGTTTGTTAAAATTTGGGTGCTTTTAAATGAAAATTTCGTTGCATGTTTGGTGTCGTTCGATTTTTCATCTATTAAGTTTTCAAATAAAAAAATATCTGACGTATATCATTTGCGGCGGGCCTCCTTGTTGAAGGATGCCCAAAATCACAGAAATTGGAATTTGATCTCGAGATTTTCGAGTGCTCAGCCGAAAGCTAAAAAGTATAAATATAAAGACACGGATATAAGCGGATATAAAGACACCTAGGTATGCAATCGACCATGCTGAACACAAACCCGGTGTCAAAATTAGGTTTTGCCAGCAGGGAGGTCAAAATTAAAATTCTGCGGGATTATGTGTCGCGGAATTATCCTTCGCAGAATTGTCTTCCGCGGAATTGTGGCTGAAGTGGGTTATTTGTTTTCCTCCCAAAAACCCTAAAATGATGTTTTTTCGATGTTTTAGCACTCTTAACGTGTAGAAAACGTGTTCTTAGGGCGCGGCCGACCATTTTTTTTAATTTGTGACCAAAAATCGACTTTTTGCTTTGGGGGGACCAAGGTAAACCATCCTGGAAGAGTACCAAGAGTGACCAAAACGAGGTAGAATACCCTAATGTAAATAAAAAAATAAGGTATCCAGGTAACCTTCCAGGATGGTTTACCTTGGTCCCCCCAAAGCAAAAAGTCGATTTTTGGTCAAAAAGTGTTTTTCACAAAATGGTCGGCTGCGCCCTAAAACACGTTTTCTACACGTTAAAAGTGCTAAAAGATCGAGAAAACATCATTTTAGGGTGTTTTGGGAGGACGCAAAATAACCCACTCCGGCCGGAATTGTCGCCGTGCCAAATACGGTAGTTAAATTACTGCGAATTTACAATGTTATGGCGAAAATTCATTGATGCATTCATGTTGCACCACCCTGTACATACAGTGGAACCACGAAAATTGGGCACTAGGGCCGGTTTATAGGGGACTAAACTGGTTACGTAAACTGCTGTCTTATCAACATTTCGCTCTGTTACATTTGTCACTGTTTTTGCAGGCCGTTGATAAAAAAATTGGCAATTGACATTTTAGCTAAAAAGTTTTTGGGGATAAAATAAAATATAATTGTCAGTGTCTTCAATATAATTTCAGTGTTTTTTTTGTGAATTTATTATTTCTTATGGTTGTTTTTTCTCAAAATAAATTAGCACTATTTTGCGGACCAATTGACAGCAATCAACTAAACCAAAAGATTATTTTCAGCCATTCACAAAAAGAGGCAATTGAGTCTGGGCATGTATTCATCAAACTTTTTTGTTGCATTCCCAATCACCACCGAAATTCTTTAGCCTTTCTAGCTGGCCAATAAAAAATAAGAGACTTTCGAACACATCAAAAACCAGCCAATATCAGTTTCTTCTATAGCATTTGTGCCACGAGAAGAAAAAAGTGTGCGATTGATTGAACCAACACAACAACATATAAAATGCAAAGACCTTTATTTTATTTTTAGAAAGAAAATCAGACTAACATAAGGCATTTTTGCTAACAGATGCTAACAGAATTTTCATGAAAAAGGCCAAACATTACATAAAATTCTATACATAAAAAAAGTAAGCTAACTCGCAATTATGAGCTTGATACTCATGGGGCATCAAAATGGCAAGCTGTCTCAGAAAAACTGTTTTTAACACTGTAATGCCTGATTGTCCTAAGAGCACATCTTGGTGCAAAATTTAACGCTGAACACGATAGTGAAAATAAATCTAAAAAAAACTCACTATTTGCGGGTCAGCTGCCCCTACGAACCAACCAAGTCAAGATTTTTGCATATGAAACTTCAAGAGGGCAGGTCTCGTAAATTTATATTATCGAATGCTGTAATTTATAACTCAAAAGAAAGCGCAGATTACGAGATTTCTGAAGAGGTATTCATGCCTATTCAATGTGAAAATTTTACTTCAATGAAGAAATTGTGTCATTTTCTGACAACGTTGTTAATACTTATGAACACAACGAAAAGTGTGAAAACGTCTTCTTTTTAGCTTTCGATGTATAACATTCGACAAAGCAAGAAAAACTACAACAGAAAAAGCTTTGAAGTAGGGTAAAAAAGGCGTGCTATACCCCCTACACAATGATACGTTTTTTTGTCCGCATCCACACCGCATCCGCATTTTTGGTGTTCACAATGCCTCCGCAATGCGGTCCGCATGCGGAACACATTGCGGACCGCATATGGATGCGGAAGGCATTGCGGAAGCATGTTCACAAAAGGCTTAGCGGATGCGAATGTAGTGCGGAGGCCGATCCGGAAGCTTTCAAAAATTTTGAATCATTTTGTGGTATTGACACCTATATTATTATTTCGAGATACTCTTGTTTTACTCTATTCGCCTGACACTTGCTTTCTACGACTTTAGAATTTTTTTTTCTCAATCATTGAACTTCTGTACGCATTTTTCGGCTTGGTTTCTAACAAAACAAGGCCTAGAACTTGATTTTGGTATAGTTTTGTTAGAAACCGAGTTGAAAAATCCGTACACAAGATTAATGATTAGGGAAAAAATTGAATTCCAAATTTTATTTGCGTTGGCATGCTACTTTAAAAGAAAAACCCTCCAAGCGTTATGGGTACCCGCGAGGTGGCTGAAATACCTTTTAGATAGTTCAAGCATCGCCAGGCAGTTGAGTTTACACTCCCGGCGATTCAAGTACCTTCCAGATGGTTCCGGTGCTCTCCGTATGGTTCAAGTACCATCAAAGTGTTTCAAGGACGCTTAATGTGGTTCAGCTATAATCCAGATGGTTCAAGTCAGAGTGAGTCCCAAAAAACCAGACTAAAATCTACCTCTCCAATGAAGAAGGAAACGAAACCTTTTAAAAAAACAAGTTTAATCAGGAATGTTTGTGCTTAAAAGTTAGCCACGATTTTATACTTGATGGCACCTTAGAGATATCCGACAAAAATTTGCAAAAAATGGAAGAAAATTAGGCTTGAACACGAAAATCCACCCTGAATCCAGGTTAAAATTCACCATCTTTAATTGAAGGGGAGGGGGGGTCAGTGAAAGATTTTTTTAGAAGCAACTTTAATCATACATGTTTGTGCTTAAAAGAAAGGCAAGATTTTATACTTGAGGTTTCCGGCAAGACATCAGACATAAGTTTTCAAAGAATGCCATAAAATTGCGCTTCAACACAAAAGTGTGACACACGCCCCGGTCTCAAATACCATAAAGAGATCCCAGGTATCAAATCTTTGGCACTATTCCATTGTACCCCCCCCCAAAAAAGCTATTCCAGTGTAAGTACTCAAAAGGCTCTCAAGGGCCAGCCGGGTGGGTCCCGAGGTGGTTATGCCTAAACCAGGACCCTGTGGAGGTGAAGGCAGAAATTTTGGATGGCTGAGCCTCTGGCTCGAAGCCAAAAGCCGGAGAAGGGGGGAGACCCTTTTCGGCTGAAAAATTGAAGATGTTGAACATGGTTTTGAATACTGGGGCCTACCGCATAAATAACTCTGGTATGCATGCTTTTTCATGCATCCAGAGTCACTTTCGAGTGATTTGTGTCTAAGGTATGTGAGTGTGCGCATCTCAACTCCAAGCCCCAAGCCCCCTGCGCCCCGAAGGGGCGCAGGGGCTTGAGAGTTAGAGATGCGCGCACGCACTTACCTTAGACATGATTCCGAGAAGTACACTTGATCATAAAATGCATATAGAGTCTATTTTTGCCACGGCCCGAGTTGAAAAACATGGTAAAGCAGCCAAAAAAAGTGGCCCCTGTGTTATTCCCTTCCCCTCCCAATACAGCCCTTGAACCCTATTTAAATGGCTTTTCTGGTCTTTTTATGGCGAAATTATTACATAAAAATGGTTTTTGAGGGCATATAAAAAGTTGGTTTTTGGGGGGGGTACAATGGAATAGGTCATTATTTTTGGGGGGGGGTACACTGGAATAGCTTTTTGGGGGGGGGGGGGGTACAATGGAATAGCGGCAAATCTTTTGTTCATTAGGCGGGAATTGGAGGGATTTCAAATGGAAGAGGGTTTCGTTTTCGGCAGTGTTGGCAATAGGTGGCTTTCAGGCCAACAAGTGAAGTTTTGAAAAAATCAATTTTTCGCCTTCATTGCTAGTTTTCTAGTGCATTCTATCTTCTAATTATATTCTATCTTCTTTTCTTCTAAAGATGGAAACTATGGCAAAATAGGGCCGGATTTGGTTGACAGTCGATCGGTAAAATTTCAATAAGATCAATGTTATCGTAAAACACCTGGAATATCTAGCAAAACAAGATAACTCGGCCCAATTGCAGTCTGAAGCCGGGCGAGCATTCAAAAAAATCCGTCGCTACTACAGCAGTTATGAGGAAATCACCAAAATTTGAAAATTTGTTGGAAAACGATATTAATTTGAAAAATTTCTCCATTTTTAAAATCCTTTATTTTTTGCCTTCATTGTAAATAGAGAAAAATTCGAGATTTTGGGGGGGGGGGGGGGGGGTAAGTTATAGGCGTTTGAAATCACTATCTCACACGAAATTTCACACGTAAATTTCCCATAACTTTTTTTCTGCTAAGAAAACCTTAAATTTTAACATCGAATTCGTGTTCAGCGTGGTCAATTTGCATGTGAAACTACTTTCGCATCAAGAAATTGCCTTCGAATTTCAAAATCCGCTCGGGACAAAAATTTATTTAAAAGAATTTCAATAACTCAGTAAAACACTTTTAAATATTTTTGTCTCAATCGGATTTTGAAATTTGAAGGCGATTTTTTTATGTTAAAGTAGTTTCACATGCAAATCGACCACGTTGAGCACGTATCCGGTGTTAAATCTGAAGGTTTTCTTACACGGGAAAGGCACGACCCGGGTGTGGCCTATTAAAAAACGTTATATACCAAAATGTAGCCCTAATTGAGCTAGTTAAGGAACCGTTCGCAGAATCTGCTATGGATCAATCTACGCTGAGAAATAATCTTTTTAAAATTACAAAAAAATTGTGTTGACATATAAGTCAAGAACAACCCTTTTCGAACATGTGAGTTGGTGGCCGAGTGGATGAGTGGTGCGGCGCCGAACCTATTTCTTTTTTTTCGGGAAAGGTTCGACTCCAGTCGCGTGCACGTCTTTTTTATTTTCGGTTTTTTTAAAGCTTCACTTTCCTACACAAAATGACACGGGAGAACAATAAAATATTTTTAACGTCGTCGGATTTGTAATACACATTGTGAACGGTATATATTATATATATATTATATATATACGGTATAATCATTGTCATTAATTGTTCGTTGTTCGTAAATGAAATATATACCGTTCACAATGTGTATTACAAATCCGACGACGTTAAAAATATTTTTATTGTTCTCCCGTGTCATTTTGTGTAGGAAAGTGAAGCTTTAAAAAAACCGAAAATAAAAAAGACGTGCACGCGACTGGAGTCGAACCTTTCCCGAAAAAAAGAAATAGGTTCGGCGCCGCACCACTCATCCACTCGGCCACCAACTCACATGTTTGAAAGGGTTGTTCTTGACTTATATGTCAACACAATTTTTTTGTAATTTTAAAAAGATTATTTCTCAGCGTAGATTGATCCATAGCAGATTCTGCGAACGGTTCCTTAACTAGCTCAATTAGGGCTACATTTTGGTATATAACGTTTTTTAATAGGCCACACCCGGGTCGTGCCTTTCCCGTGTTAGCAGAAAAAAAGTTATGGGAAATTTACGTGTGAAATTTCGTGTGAGATAGTGATTTCAAACGCCTATAACTTAACCCCCCTCTACCCTCTATCCGAAACTTTTTTCAGCCAAATTGTTCAATTTTAAATGCTGAATCAGAATCTGCAATAAAAATCAGGTCGGAATATATGGAAAGTGGAGAAATCGTTATTTTTCACGAAAATTTGCATTTTGGAAAACACACTTTTTTCAAAAAAGCGGGTGGTTCCAAGAATTATTAGCAGTTCAATACTTCAAAAGAATGCGCAGTTTAAGCCAGTTCTAATGACACCAAATTTTTTCAAAAAACTGCGTTAGAATGAGTAAAAATCAACATTTATAGCAGAATGGTGAAAATTGAGAACAAAATTTGAGTGCAGTTTTTGAAATGTATATATTTCGGCCTTTTTTAAGCCTTTTTTACTGTCTTTTTGAAAGTTGTTCAGGAAGAGTAGCAGAACATGATGGACATCGCAGAAAAATTTTGAAAAAAAATCGTGGTAAATATTCCTATGTGGCTTTATCATTTTCTCAGAAAGTCTCTTTTAATTATTAATTATATTACTATTATTATTACTAATTATATTACTATTATTATATTAATTATATTACAAGGCCCACTAACTAAACGAACTTTTGGCGATGCCATTATATAGACGGCTCTTTTTTCATCGAGTGACTAGATCAATGAAAATCTAGTTAGATTTCATCGAGTGACTACAGTATTTTCAAATGTCTATAGGTCAAATCAAAGCCTTCGACAAACGAAAGGATGGTAAGTACGTGTGTCTTATCCAGGGTTGTGATTTCGTGGCTCCGTCTACTCGTCGATATATTATGCACGCCCACATAACTGATCATCATCGTTAGTATTTGAGCGTTTATGTAACCCTTTTTCAAATCCTTTTCAGGTTTGGAGACTCGCAGTTTTGTCGGAGATGGTGGTCATTGAAGGAAATCGGATCAGAAGCATTAAAAGGACATTATGTTCATCTGGAGCCATTTATTTGTTTTGTTCACATTGATCATATTCTGTTGTAGTGTTTCGGGATTGCGAATAAAATTCTTTTGTCAAGTTTTAATCTTATGCTGTGTTTTTCGTGTTTTAGAGGAAGTGTTTCTTACCTCACGTACGAGTTTAAAGGATCGTTTCTCCAAGGCCATGTGGAATAGTATGCTTAGCTATCTTTCTAGGTAAAAGAAAGTCAAATACTTTTTTGTTAAAAGTTGTTCCATGTGTAGATACAACGATAACTACCCAGTTCCTTGGGAGTCGTTATAGATAGCATCGACTGTAAAAGGACTCAGGCCTTTTTTCTCTTTCACACAGCCTATTTCAATGCTTCGAATCACGGAAATTTTGATTAGCTATACAGGTCTTTTACAGCGTTTTTGGCTGTTTAATAACGAAATTTTAAAAATTTCTTGGTTCACAATATATATTTTTGTGGTAAATTGAGAAATTTTGGTGCGTATACGTTTCCTCCTTTTTGTCCCAAATGGGAAGTGATCTTTGATTTTAAAATTTTGAATTTTTATTACAGTAAATTGTAGTACCTGCCTGTGGTTTGGCTAATTTTTTCTTTACTTCCAAACAGTTCGTATCTCACCTCGTATTTCCATTTTGGCCACGCATAATTTTTTACCTCAGTTTTTAATATTTCTTTCATTTTTCTTTAGTCAGTTTGGTCCCGAAAAAAGCAAGGATTTCGAGTTTGCCATTCATTTTCAAAAGATTGTGGCCTTGCTGTTATATTCATTTTATGGTCAAGAGCGCTTCTCGGAATCATGTCTAAGGTATGTGGGTGTGCGCATCTCAACTCCAAGCCCCCAAGCCCCCGCGCCCCTGAAGGGGGCGCAGGGGCTTGAGAGTTAGAGATGCGCACACCCACATACCTTAGACACAAATCACTCGAAAGCGACTCTGGATGCATGAAAAACATGAGTTTATTTATGCGGTAGGCCCATTATTCAAAACTATGTTCAACATCTTCTTGTTAGTGGGCCTTGTATGATTAGTGGCCCTTTTTATTTCCTTCCCTCCCAATACAGCCTTAATCCCTTTTAAATTCAAAAGGCGCCAATTTAATATTTTCAAATTTTGACATAAAAACCATGATACCCCCCCCCTGTGGTTCGAAAAACTTTTTTTCTCAGAATCAAAAAAACACGCGGCTTTCTCATGAAATCGGGGTCGGGAAACACGAATATGATGTTATCTGCTCCATCCGATCACTCTGCGTGGGGGGGGGGGGTGGCGATTCTATACTCAAGCCGTTTTTACTAGCATTTTTGTGTATTTAATTGAATTTAGGAAAAAAATACTGGCACTAAGATTTGACCAAAAATAGTTTCGTTCAGCGCTTTTCGCCTTGGTCCTCTTCGTTGTTTTCTTATTAAATTATCATATTTTGGTCTTGATAAGCATTTCTCGTTATTTCGAATGCTTTTCTATTTCCCAAGCACACATATTCCTTGATGGTCCATCGAGTCATTGAAACCAAGTGGTAATCCACTTCAAGCAATATTTTTTAAACGTTTTTCGCGTTCCAAAACTCGTTTTCTGCATTAATTATAGCATCCTAAACATGCCATTAGTGTAGTAAAATGCCGTTTGTCCTCAAATCACGATTTATCACCTACAAGCCATCTTTAGAATAGGCTGTAAGTACTTTACTACTCCAAATTATTCTTTTACCCCTTCAGATCGTTCATTTATCCTCCTAAATCGTGAAAATGAGTATTTCTCGCTGTTTTCATTTCGTAAAATTTTTTTCTTTTGATCATCATGTAGCCCTGAATCTCTGGTTTTTTATAAGCTATCAACTAAAACCTTGTTGTTGAAAAAAATTTGAGAAATACCCGTTTTTATGAAAGAAGAGTTGTTTCATAAAAACGGGTATTTCTCTAATTTTTTTACAATAAGGGGTCAGTTAATAGCTTATCAGCAACAAGAGATTCAGAGACAGAAACTATAGATTCAGGGCTACATGATGATTGAAAGAAAAAAATTTTACGACATAAGAACACTGAGAAATACTCATTTTTACGATTTGGGGGATAAATGAATGATTTGGAGGGGTAAAACAATTTGAGCCCGTTAAAATATTTTGATAAGTGTACGAAAAAGATTTTCGTCCAAAAAGAATTACCACTTGTACCCACCTAGAGCAACAAGACTGTTTTAGTCATGACAAACCGTATTCAGCATATTATTTTATGTGGGCTACTATGCGTCGATGATTACCATATAAGCTCTACCAATCCCCTACGGGTGATTATTTTACAGCTCTCGAAAATTTTTGAAATTTTTAATCTAATTTTTAATTATTTTTAATTAATAATTTTTAATTGAGTGGTCTTAAAATTCTGTGTTCATTTACTGTTTGAGCTGTGTAAAAAATGCCTGTGAGGGATTTTGAAATCTAACAGGCAATTTTCATACCGCTCAAATAGTAAATGAAATAGAAATTTCAGACCACTTGAAGTTTGTAAAAATTGCGTGCCTGTAATTACTCTCCAAAAGAGAAATAACAGGAAATGCGGTAACTATTTCGGTTAATTTTTCAGAATAACGACGGAGATGCTGACTCAGCCAAAAAGGCCTCTGCCTCAGCATCAGTTATATTTCAGAAAGTTGGTAGGAAGAGTCGCAAATCTAGCCCATCTAATGCTTTGCCCATAAATGATGCTTCAGAAGATGCTAGCTCTCAAACAGCTCCTTCCACTGCTAAACCAAAACACACAGTCAGTTTTGGATGTGCCATGGTTGGAGTCCATTCTATTTCGACTTCAACATCCAAACTTCAAGTATGATGGTTGACGACCTCCACCTGTCCTTTTCAAAAGTGCTGTTGGTGGTGCTACTTAAAGGGCCTGACCTCTTCCTACTCGGTGGTCCCCCGCCAATTCAAAAATTTTCCCTCGATCATTGGACTTCTGTACGGATTTTTCCGCCACGTTTCTAACAAAACTAGGCCTGAAATCAAATTTTAGGCTTAGTTTTGTTAAAAACCTGGCGGAAAAATCCGTACAGAAGTCCAATGATCAAGAGAAAATTTTTGAATTGGCGGGGACCACCGAGTAGGAAGAGGTCAGGCCCTTTAATTGTCTTTCTCTTTTCTTGTCCTCGGTGGACTGTCCAGTTCATCGGTCTCCGAGTGGATTCGAGGAGTGGATTCGAGAACTTTTTTCAGCCAAATTGTTCAATTTTAAATGCTGAATCAGAATCTACAATAAAAATCAGGTCGGAATATATGGAAAAATGGAGAAATCGTTATTTTTCGCGAAAATTTGCATTTTGGAAAACACACTTTTTTCAAAAAAGCGGGTGGTTCTGGATTTTTTTTTGAGAAAAATTAGCAGTTCAATACCTCAAAATAAAGCGCAGATCAAGCCGGTTCTAATGACACTAAATTTTTCTCAGAAAACTGCGTTAGAATGAGTAAAAATCCACATTTATAGCAGAATGGTAAAAATTGAGAACAAAATTTGAGTACATTTTTTAAAATGTATATATTTCGGTCTACATGCGTATTTCACATGGACTGTCTTTTTGAAAGTTGTTCAGGAAGATTAGCAGAACATGATGGACATCACAGAAAAATTTTGAAAAAAAATCGTGGTAAGTCGGTTATCATTCTCTCAGAAATTGTCTTTTAAAATTTAAGAATGTTTTACCATCTATACACTGAGAAACAGTATGTGTGGATGCATTGTGAACACCAAAAAACGGATGCGGTGCGGATGCGGAAACCGGTGCGGAACGCAAAAAACAAATTTCATTGTGAACGCAATTCCGCATCCACATGCGGATGCGGAGCCATTGTGAACGTAGGGTTAGTGGCGAGTGTTTAGCGACACCCTCGAAAAAAATTCAAAATCAATTTTAACGTAAAACTCATATTTCGATAGAGAAACCATAATTTCGACACCGGATTCGAGTCCAGCATAGTCGATTTGCTTATAAAACTGACCTCAAACATAAGAACTTGCTGTCAAATTTCAAATTCCGCTCAAGACAAAAATCATTTGAATTTTAAAAAATTTGAATTTGAAATTTTTTTGTATTGAGCGGAATTTAACAATGACGAGCAATACTTATTTTGTCACAGATTCACTTTTTTCTGTCACAGATTTTTTCATTTCTGTCACAGATTTAGGCTTTTCTTTCCTATCGGCTCTTTCTATTAAATTTTCTAGCCTTTTTTTTCAAATTTTTAACACCATCAGGTAGCCCTGCGATTCTAGTTTCTGGCGAGGTATTATTTGCTGCACCAACTCTGCAAAATGTAGCATAAAAAAGGTAAAATTGTGAGCCAAATTATTTATCTGACTACCTCCATGTGCCATTTTGTAGCTAAGATTCAGGGCTACTATATCAGCGATTGATAAAAAAGATGTTGTTGAAAAAATTGAGTTAAAAAAAAGACTCCGCCCAAGCATCCTCACTCGAATTCGAGTTAGGATTCTTGGTGGAGTCTTAAAGGGGCATGCCGCATGCCCACGCTAATAAGAGGTGGTGCCCGGGAATTCAAATTTTTTTCCGAATCACTGAACTTCTGTGCTGATTTTTCAACCTACAGGGTGTCTCAAAATTACGTTAACATTTTCAAACTTAATATTTTTGTTCAAATTTCAGTTTTTCTCTTTCGTTTATTGGTTTGATACGATTGTTTATTTGCTCGTTTTCTCACTTTCGTCCCATTTGCTTGATGTTCTTCGAGCTTATCCATTAAATTTAATTTCTGGCGTTCACTTTTTAATATTTACGTGCATGCTTGATGTCGGTTCATCAAATTAATTTCTATCAATTTTGCAGATATTGCTGAAGTTAAGAGACGGGAACTACGCGACGGTTTGAGGCTTGCCACCCAAAAATTCGGAAACGGGCCGCTGCGGTGTTATGATGCCCGATTTTTTCTTAAATGTTAACGTAATTTTGACACACCCTGTAGTTTCTAACAAAACTGTACCTGAAATTAAATTCTAGACTTTGTTTTGTTAGAAACCAAGTTGAAAAATCTGTACAGAAGTTCAATGATTCGGAAAAAAATTGAATTCCCGGGCACCACCTCTTATTAGCGTGGGCATGCCCCTTTAAAGGGGGGAGGGACTTCTACAGCTACTTTTTGACATCGACTGCTACTTCACTTCACATACATTTTTTCACATATTTTGTTTTCCTATCTTAGATGTTTTACACAGTCTTGTAGCTGAGAATTTTTTCTTACAATTGAGTGGTCGAACAACCTTATGGAAAATGTTTTTTTAAGAAAATCACAGCAAACTAACACTAAAAACCGTGCTTTTTATCTAGGTGTTTTTAGTGGAGTTTCACCTTATGTTTGGTGTAATTTTCTCAATAATTATTTTTATTCAAAGTGTTTGACCACTCAACTGATATAGAAATAACTCAGCTACAAAACGGTGTAAGAACATCTGAGATAGGAAAACAAAATATGTGAAAAAAACGTATGTGAAGTGAAGTAGCAGTCGATGTCAGAAAGTAGCCGTAGAAGTCCCCCCCTTTAAAATTTTATCTGAATTTTTAAAGCAATATTTACTCAGTCAATAGCTCATTTGGTAGCCCTAAACCTCAACTATATGACGTCAGAAGTTACATAAGCAACTGGAAAATAAAAATTTTGGGTAGTAAACGGTAAAAACAGCGGTAAAAAGCGGTAAAAAATAACAGTAAAAAAAGCGAGGATTCTGTTTCGCAGATTCTTGGTGAGTAGTCTGCTTAGTGAGTAGTAGTCTGTTTTAGCATCCGCAAACAGACTCCTCATTGTGAATACGCCTTTAGCAAAACTAAGTAAATGGACCCGTAAAGATTTAGAGCAGAAATAAACAACGGGAGACATGTTCAGGGTTAGTCTAATAGGAAAGTCGTTTCAGTCACTTGCAGAGGCTGGAAGTTTGGATCCAGCCAGTAAAGTTAGTAAGGTTGTTGTCGTTAGCAGTAATGTAAATACTAGAATTACGGCACCGGCTCACGGCACCGACTAAAAAATTTTCGGCAACGGCACGTGTGAGCTGCCTGGTGCCGGTGCCGCACCGATGTAATTTTCCTTTTTTTAGAATTTCGGCACCGGCGCCAATTTACGGCACTGACCTCTAAAAATGCGTCACCGACACCAGCTCACGGCACCGACCCTGAAAATTTCGGCACAGGTGCAGGGTTGGCAAAATGTGTCCAAAAGGCCTCAAAAACAGGCTTCCTGTGGCCGATTTTGTGGCTTTTTGGCCACATTTTGCCAACCCTGCACCGGTGCCACTTACATCACTAGTCGATAGTAAGGTTGTTACCTTGTCCAAGTGTTGAAATAATAAACAGTGTCAGGTCATGACGTATTGTGTCCCGCCATATGGCAAAATATGACCAGGCCATGCGCCCATATCATTTAGTGATATCGGCGAGTTTTCTAATTGTGCAAATGGCATCTTGGTACTTGCAGTGAAGACGGCCCGGATTTGGCCGGCCAAATGGCCGAGTAAATTCAAACTTGCCAGTCATTTTCCCAGCCTTAATTATGTGTTCTTTTGACATATAGATTTAATTTCTTTTGCTTTCTTACGTTTTGTTGTTTTCACACAATAATCAATCTGGCCGTCAAATTATAGGTTATTCGTTATGCAGAAAACCCTTGCATCTTTGATGGGTAGGTCATGTTGTAAGATGTATTGATAAACAACATGGAAATTTTCTTTCAGTTGTTTCATTGCTTGTGTGCAGTCCATTATCAGCTCGTGAATTTGTCAGAAGTTTCAAGCTGCTTTCGGATATCACTAATTCAGATGAAGACCCAAAGGGTAAACAATATTTTTGGAATCATCACAATTTACAATATGCTTCAGGCTATATTCAAAAAATGACAAAGATTGATCCGATTCCCGAGCTAGCTGAAGTTCCGACTGTTCAATCAAAACAACTGATTTCGAATGTGGATTCTGACAGTTCGGCGTACGATCCCTGCAAAGTTTCTGTGCTTTGTCGAAATAATGGTGTTTGTGAGAGTCGAGGGAACGAGTGAGATTTTCCATGTAGACTTGAAATGTTGATGTTCCTTGTTCGTGTTCAGATACTACTGCAAATGTCCGGATACTCATTATGGAAAGACGTGTGAATTCATTGCCGATCTCAAAGAATGCGATGGAAATCAGTGCATGAACAATTCTACTTGTTACAGGCATGGTCTTATCGTAGAATTTTGTTTGTAATTATAGTTCTTTTAGCACCAAAGAATCCAAAGTAGTGCCGAATCCTGAGGTTTTGGCTCGTCTAAGCACTGAAAACCAGGATTTTGCGGACTTCGAAAACGTGACTATGAGTGTAAAATATGAGTAAATTTTCAGCTTGCTTCTTCGGAAATCTATCTTTCACGATTTCTTGTTCAGATGTTGGTGCCAGCATGGATTTGAAGGTACTTTCTGTGAATTTTCCGAGGGCATGCGACGCTGTTCCGAAGACAAGTGCAATCACCACGGCATTGTTGTTCCATTCTACCAAGGAAGTGATCGCAGTGAGCAAGAAGGTCTTGAGTGCAAATGCCATTGTGAAGAAGGCTATTCTGGGGACGAGGTTTTATTGCGGTATTGCTATTTTTCGTGACCGACTGTAGCATTTTAGTGTGAATACGTCAGTCCTTGCCGTGATTTTCAATGCACAAACAATGGAACTTGCAAAATTGACAGCAAAGATGGAACCGCCTACTGTCAATGTCCTGCATCCGTGGAACTGTTTCCTTCAGCTCTGATATCAGGTTTGAGATGATCAAATACGTCAATAATGTCACTGAGTTTTTTAGGTCCTCACTGTGCGAGTATAAGTGTCGATGACGATGAAGAAAAAGATCCATGCTTTCCATGCCAAGAAGGTCAGAATTTCACGAGCTTTTTGGAGTGCTTGGAAGATCGTGCATCTATTTCGAGTGCTGATCTGAAATCTATGTGGTGGGCTGATTGTGAAACTCAAAATCCGAATTGTCTGGCTGACCTAGAAAACAGCTTCTGTTTCAACGGGACTTGTCAGGAGGTGGTTAGCAGATGTATATATTTGATTTCACAGTTATCTTCCCTTATTTGTTAATCTCTGTCTTAGTGCCGTTAACGAGCTTCTCCGCCAATGATAAGCTGTACCTCCTGCCAAAGTGTCACTGCAGAGAAGGTTATGAAGGAAACTTCTGTGAGCGTGAAGTCAATGAGAGTTGTGATCTGCACTGTGTTCATGGAAACTGCTGCTATACTTCGGTCGACAATCCGGAATGCTACAACAACTTCACTGTTTGGCCTGAGGATGGAAAATTATGCAAGTAAGTACTTTTCACTTTTACGATTCGACTAGAGCAGGAGTCAAATTTTCTACTTGCAGGTGCGATGAAGGCTACAAAGGAGAGCGTTGTGAGTTCAAGGATCCATGCTACTCAAACCCTTGTGGTGAAGCTCTTTGTGTTGAATTGCTTGGCAGTGGTGTGAGCGAAGAAGTGCCTTTCACCTGCATATGTAAAACCAGTCAGGGAGTCAGTGAAAAATGTATTTTGTGGTATGGAATAGAGGGCTGTTTTAAGTGAAATATTTTAGCTCAAGAGTGCGCGAGTGTCGATTACCACAGGTGCAAGCAGCCAGATGGAAGTCCATCTTGCCTAAACGACGGAAATTGCTATCCCTGTTCTATGGATCAAGTCAAAAACTTGCAGTTATGTAGTGATGTCGAGCAAAAAAGGGTTGATTTGCAAGTATTTTCTCCTATTATTAATTCTCGAATTCTTTAGGGGTTCCGATGTATGTGTCCTCCTGGTCTGAAGCAGCCTTTTTGCCAAGAAAATGTGACTGCCTGTGATTCTCATCGTTGCTTGAATGGTGGAAAGTGCGTTCAAATGCCAAATAGTTCGATCGATTACACGTGAGCTTATTTCTTCTGGCGTTGAGGTTTTTTTATTTCCTAGTTTTAGATGTGATTGCCCTCTAGGATACAGCGGAACTTTTTGTCATATCTCTCTTGGCGTTTGCTTGCGGGAGGGTTTGGTTTCAACTCTCATTTTTCTTGAATCATGATCTCAGGTTAGTGGAGTTTTTCAGGTGATGCGGCATGTGTGAATGGTGTATGCGTCGAAGATAGCAACACCAGGCGTGGCTTTCGTTGCAAATGTAAGGCCGGCTATGGTGGATTCAACTGTCAGTTCAAGAATAGAAATGCCTTTATGAAGGTATTCCTCTATTTGTCTAGCTGCTTTTGCTAAATCTAGCTTTGATCTTTTTCGGGATAATTATGCTTGGTTGTGCCCTCTTATTGCCTTTGTTCTCTTGATGTCTCTTCTGTTTGTCATGAGCGCTTATCAGCTACATGTGGGTCGTAGGAATCGGGCGAAAGACAATGCGGCTGTAGTGTCTTTGTAGTGCTCTTAATGTTCTCCTATATGCTGTCTATATTTATGTAAATAAATGGTGTTATTGGTCTGCTTCTTAACTGTTTTGGTAGGTTTGTCGTGATCAGTGAATTGGTGGTGCTGGTGGGATGTGGTTGAATTTTTTGCGCACCTGGACATTCCTAACTATTAGTCGGTAATGGCAATACACTTGCATCGTAACATAGAACATAGATATGCCACATTTGAGCAGGTTGAGTAAAAGCATTTAGGGTGAAAGTGTACACTGGCAATTTCATTATTCGGCGCTAGTAGCGAATACCCCCCCAAGCATCCGACCTTTAAAAATTGCTGTAACTACCCCTGCAAACAACAAGTTTAGGCTTAGCCCTTAGGCTTGGGGTAGGCCAGCGTACGGAAGTTATGACTAATGAAGAGTTTGCGCACATTTTCCGGGGTCTGGGACATATATTTGGTACTTTTTACTGAAGTAAAAAAAGTGAAAATCGTTGGGGGGGGGGGGGGGGTATTCGCTACTAGCGTCCATTATTCTATCAATTTTGCTAAGCTTTTCAAGTTTTTGAAAAATGGCAGCTATATTTTCTGAAGTGGTTTTAACTATCTTGTTTTGCTACACATTTAGTTAATGGCATGAAATCTGTCGAACACGCTGTTAAGAAAGTATTCAAATACTCTGGTTCTAGTGGTCATACTCAAATAACCGCACCTTCAAAAGAAGGTTCGACAAAATTTTCGGCCCTATAAAATACTTTTTTTTCCTTGGTCTTTCATATTGATTTTGAGATTTTCAAGATATAGGCTTAGGATATGCTAAAGACTAAAAATATTTGTAAAAATTGAAAAAAAAAACGTTTGAGTCTGTCCAACATAGCTTGTCTGCTCTCGCCTAAGCCTGAAAGTCACAAAAGTAAGCAGGGGAGAGTTGCGAGAGTTTGCCTTGAGAGCAAGGCGAAAAAGTGTCCTACTGTCGTGTAGGGCTAATTTATCTTTATACGCACCCTCGTGTCTTAAAATACATGGTTGTGTTGGATGCATGAACTTACATTAGACTTAATTCCGAGCATTAATTATGATCAGAAATGTACCGCATTTTCTCTATTAAGGAACCCCTCCCTAATAATGAACCTCCCCCCCCTCGATTTTTTGACTAGGATTTTAGAGTTAAGGCCGTTTTTGATTTACAATTTCAACCTTCTTGAAGGGTTGAAAAATAATGAATCGGGTGCCTTAATAGAGAAAATACGGTATTATGAAAGCTTTTTTTGCCAAGTTTCAGTGAGAAAAACAAGTAATAAATAAATATAAGGTATCCAGCTACCCTCCACTACTATTTACCTTAGTCCCTCAAGACGAAAAGTCAATCATTAGTATTTTTTCAAGAACTGCCTTCCCGCACTTAAAGTTATTATTTTCACACGTTCAGGCACTGAAAAAAAAAACAAAAAGCACAGGAAACCGCCTTCTGGAAAGATTGCTATCTATAATGGACTCCTGGGGCCTATTCCAACAGTGTAAAGTTGAAAGTGAAAGTTGATGGTGTTCCAACAAGTGAAAGTGTCTCACTTTCAACTTTCACTTTCAACTGTCAACTTTCAATTTTAAAGACCATACTTGTTGATGACAATGGGAATTCGGAAAATTCAAATGCGCGCGGGACACTTTTTTTAATCCGAAATTATTTTTTTAATCCTTTATATATATTAAGAATAAATGATCAAAAATAACACAGCAGACACGGGAATCGAACCTGAGACCGATATTCACCGCACTACGCTGCTATACCACTGAGCTACCTGGGTCACATAAATTATTTTTATTATTATATTCGAACAACACATGATTTAAAAAGTATTGGCTGGAGTTTAGAATGTGACCTTTTTCTAAAAATGGTCAAAATCAGTTTTTTTAGTTGTGTAACATTGTAAAAAATGCTCAGCATTCATTTTTATTGTTGGGAAAGCCAATTTTTCAAAAAAAAAATTTTTGTCGAAAATTGTCAAAAAACGTTATATGCTCCTTAAATACCTGTTTTTCTTGTATAAAAATGTCACAAAAAAAAATTTTTTGTCGAAAATTGTCAAAAAACGTTATATGCTCCTTAAATACCTGTTTTTCTTGTATAAAAATGTCACAAAAAAAAAACCGATAAAAACGTTGTTTCCGACCACATAAAATACAGAAAAGGTTTTTTTTCCATCAGACATTTTGACTTTTTCACATTTTTTACCTGCCTGCCTTCGGCAGGCACCCTAATTCAATAGGAAGCAATTTTCGACAAAAATTTTTTTTTTTTGAAAAATTGGCTTTCCCAACAATAAAAATGAATGCTGAGCATTTTTTACAATGTTACACAACTAAAAAACTGATTTTGACCATTTTTAGAAAAAGGTCACATTCTAAACTTTAGCCAAAGTATTTTTGGAGTAAAAAAAGTGTCCCGCGCGCATTTGAATTTGCCAAATTCCCATTGTCATCAACGGGCGACGGTGAATTCATCCTCGGTGAATTCATCCTCGGTGAATTCATCCTCGGTGAATTCATCCTCGGTGAATTCATCCTCTAGCGAATTAATCCTCCGGTGAATTCATCCTCGGTGAATTCATCCTCCTTTTTGTCTTGACAGGAAATATAGTTGTTATAATTTTTAAACTTAGGTGAAAGGGTTTTGTTCACCCCAAATGGTCCCAAACCATCCGAAGCCACCCCAAACCACTTAAAATCACCTTAAACACCCCGAATGGTCTTAAACCATCCAAAACCAACTCAAACCTCTTAAAACAACCTCAAACCAGCTAAAAGTGAATTTAACGCCATAAAATGGCTCTGAATCACACAAGTGCGGCCTTAATCACTAAAAACCCGATTTTAGCATACCAAAAATTTTATGCTGAAAATTGTTTGATACAGTCAACTCTCGATACAGTGTAGGGTGGGGACCAGAAAAAATCTACACTGTATCGAGGTTACACTATATCGAGGGTACGCTGTAAGTCAGTTTGGCTTAGAGCTGACTAAATGATGTTGAAAAAATATACACTATATCGAGATCTACACTATATCAAGGGTACACTGTATCGAGAGTTGACTGTAATACCAAATAATACCAACCACTCAATTTACGAACATTTACCAAACCGAACCAAGTGGTCGTCCACTTGGATGAATTTTTTTTACGTTTTCGCGTCCCAAAACATTTTTTTTCACTAGCAACCTCTACATCACCCCTGAGAATCCATGCACCAAACCAAGTGGTCGACCACTTGGATCAAAAATTTTTTACGTTTTCGGGTTCCAAATTAATTTTTTTGCGCTAATTCGAGCATGCTGAAGATGGTTTGACAGAGGTAAAATTACATTTTATGAATAAATTTTTGAGTTATTGGTAATTCTTGATTTATCAAAATCAATCGTTAGCGATAAATCGAAAATTTCTTGATAAAACGTGATTTTACCACTGTCAAACCATCTTCAGCATGCTCTAATTTGTGCAGAAATTTTTTTTTGGAACTCTAAAAAGTAAAAAAAATTTGATCCAAGTGGTCGACCACCTGGTTTACGACCACTTGGTATAAATTGGGAGGGCTTGCTGTCACCGAGGTTACTAGTTCGAGTCCCACTAAGTGTAAACCTTTTTTGCTTACATTTTTAGGCTATCCAGGTGGACACCCACCTGACTAGGAGTTATATACCCAGGAATTTTGGTTAGGTGGTCAATTCTTGGCCCTTATTTGGTCCCGACATCAATAAGGGTGCTCTCTGAGGGTGCCCACAAAATGAGGGTGCTCTCTTAATATATAAAAATCAGGTCTTTAAACATATTCTGCCCAGGACAAAAAGGAGGATGAATTCACCGAGGATGAATTGGTTGAGGATGAATTCACCTAGAGCCGTCATCAACAAGTATGGTCCTTTAACTGTCAACTTTCATTTCCTCTTTTAATTTTCAAATCCTCAAATTCGTACATTTTTGCGGGTATTCAAATTTTTTAGTCTGAACTAACCAAACCAAGTGGTCGTCTACTTGGTGCAATTTTTTTAACGTTTTTCATGTTACAAAACCTGTTTTCTGGACTAACTCGGGCATGCTGAAGATGGTTAGACAGTGGTAAAATGCCCTTTTGTAGGGTATTTTTTGAGTTTTGGTAAAATCGAGTTTTGCTAAATAAATTGTACCCCAATACTAAAAAAAATTTCACCACTATCAGCATACTTGGACACGCAAAAAAAGAGCGGCAGCGGCGGCGGCGAGCGGCGGCGGCGAGCGGCGGGCTGCCAGAAAAACAGCGGTAACGGCGGAAAAAGCGAAGGCGGCGGAAGGGCGAAAAAGCAGCGGCAGCGACGGGGGAAAAATAACAGCGGCGGCGGCAGCGGCGGGTCAAAAATGAGCGGCGGCGGTAGCGGCGTGTAAAAAAAATCTTATTTACTACTTTATTCAAAAAAATTTTCACTATATTTATTATTAAATTTCGTAACTTTGAGTCATTGACAATTTTAATGACAATACACTTGGAAACTCAATCAAATGTTTGTTTACTATAATAATGTGAGTAATGCATAAAGAAGAAGAACAGGAATAGATTAGAGAAAGCAACTAAATGTTGATTAACTGTTCATCAGCGGCGGCGGCAGCGGCGGCTGAAAAAAGCAGCGGCGCCGCTCGTCCAAGTATGACTATCAGACCATCTTCAGCGTCCCCAAATTAGTCCAGAAAACAGGTTTTGGTACATAAAAAACGTGAAAAAAAATTTGATCCAAGTGGACGACCACTTGGTTTGGTTGGTTCAAACTAAAAAATTTAATTCCGCAAACTTCTATGAAATGCACGAATTTGAAAAGTGTGGACCAATTCGTGTATGGACAATTTGGCGTGGATCAATTCGGTGCGGATCAATTCGCTTAACGCCCATTCAGGTGGATATCCACCTATCCTAGGTACCCACCATGGGTTGCGGGTTTCAATAAATGAAATTTCAAATTTGGTCCTTTCAAACCCAATTCCTCATAGGATTTTATGCTAGAAGAAGTAGATTGTTTTCAACTTTGACTAAAATTTTATCTTTACGGAATTTAGGCTGATATCATCCTTTCCGAGCACCAGGTTTTAGGGTAAGAGTAGTACCATCACCTAAATGGGACCACATGGTTACTGATAATGGATTAAGACAAGGGTACTGTGGGTAAATTGATAACAATAATGATGCGTGGGTACCACTTCATAGGTATATTCCCCTGTCACTACTCAAGGTTGAAAAACGGTCAAAATATTACAATTGTTCCGTGAAATTGGGTTAAAATAACAAAAATTTGGATTCTACGAAAAAATTGCATTTAGGAATGACTAAAACCGAAAAAAATTTTACTTTCAACTTTCACAAAAAATCGGACCACCTACCTTCTTCACCTACCGATTTTTACCATCTACTTTCAACTTTACACTTTCAAGTGTTCCAACACTTTCACTTTCAACTTTCAACTGTTGGAATAGGATTTTTCAGTTACCGTATTTTCTCTATTAATCCTCCACTTTCTAATAACCCTCCCTCTCTAATAATCCCCCACCATATGGAACTTATATCTCAGCCTAGAGCAAAAATTATGCAAATCTGTTTCTTGCGTTTTCTTGATTAGCACCAGCACTCCTGATTCCACTTTTCAGATTTTGTTGAGTACCCAAAAATCTCAAAATCGCCCTCAAAATTTCAAGTATCAGAGATATCCGACGAACTGTCATACACCCATTCGAAATTGGAAAGACAACGAACGGTAGCTCTCACCTGTGGCCAGATGGCGAATTGTGAGCATCAGTCTTTCTTCGGCACAGATCGGAGTGCGAATCGAGTACTTTGTCAACCTGAAAGTTTGCAAAGTTATTCAAGGACTGGATTACGAACAAATATACCTTTCATTGAGAGCCTGCAGTAGAGTTGCGAAAACTTCAGGATTCATTCTCATGTAGTCGAAGAACTTATCTGGATTGGCTTTCAACTGCGGCAGCAGAGCAGAATAAGCACCAAGCACCTTGCGTGAGTTGTTCTTGTAGTCGGCATTGGACATGTCGTAGAGAAGAGGCTCATCTCGCACCAGGCAATAAGCTGACTCGCACGCTCTTCTTCCTCTTGCTTCCTGGTTTTCTGCGAAAATAAGCACTAATAACAACACACTGCAACAAATAATATCACCTTGGAAACCATCCCGCAAGTACAGATACCATCGTGGCAACAGGTTCCATCGTAGTAACAGGTTCCATTGCAGCAGCTTTGGTAAATCGACTCTTCTGAAGGCAGCCTAAAAATATCAAGGTGAAATAAAGCGTAAAACCACACTCTCCGCAATACATAGCACAACACATTCTGAGTAAAGATTCTTGCATGAAGAGGTGCAATTAAAAGTTTCAATTAGATCCAAAACTGTACTCAAAAATAATTTGAGGCCGAAAGAGATAAGAAAATGAAAAAAACGATGATGCCCGCACTCCGAAAAAAAATCGCCTCACTCAGAATGAAAGAAGCGCGGGAGTGCGGCTCCAAAAATGTGTCGCCTGATTGTGTACACGCTGGTCCGCACCGGGGAGTGAAGATTTGCGCGGGAGTGCGGATGCGGAGGTGCGGCTCCCATTGGGTCCGACTGTATTGGTTCAGCTGGCTGAATCAGTCCAATTGGATGATTGATCCAAGTGTATTGATCCAACTGACTGGATTGGTTTATCTATCCCTATATAGGACGATGATATCAAAATTCCAAACCCAGACTTTAACATTAACTGTTAGTACAGGCTGGCGCAAATTTTCGCCGGCATTTGTTTAGCTCATATCTTCTTCCATTGATCGTGTCTAGGCGGGATCTTTTTTTTATTTGAAAAAGGACGCTCCGGACAATCGAATGACATCAAACATGCATAAGAAAAACAGATCTTAACAATGAAAAACAACAAATCTCGTTCAATATTGCGAAAGCTTCATCAATGTTTCCTCCTTGGAGATCAATGCATAGTTAAATTAGCCGACCGTAGCTGTTAGTCGCTCGCTGTACCATTTTTTAGGAAAATTTTAGGGGAAGATGCTCGGACAATAGTTTGCTTCAGTGTATCGAGATCGGCTAGTTGTCTTGGTAAACTTGGTCTTTCATCCACCCAAATAAAATAATGGCACGGAATGAAATCAAGCAAAGTTAAACACGTAAGCAAAGCACGTTAACAAAACTGACAAATGGCGAATGAGGTATCATCCTATTGCCTCAAACGTCTTCTTTCATGTAAAAAAATGTCTCGCCGAGACACGATCAATGAAAGAAGATGTGAGCAAAACAAATCCGGCGAAAATTTGCGCCACCCTGTACATTTTATGTTGTTATGAAATCCGAAAAAACTTGTTGATTTTGGTCAAAATTTTGTCACCCGGGAGGAGGCTCAAAAAATTTAGCCACCCCCTTCTAATTTAGCCTCCCTTCTAATTTAGCCACCCTCTGAATGGGATCCAAAAAATTAGCCCCGGGGCTAAATTAGAGGAAATACGGTAAGGTGAAAAACTTATTAGCTTTCTGGTTTTAGACTCATTCAGTCAGTAAAAGTGTGAGTCAATTGTGAGAAGGCGCATGAAGCACAAGACACGGCGTGTCAGAACTAAAATGACCAAATCGTATCAAGATCGCGAATTCATTTATTTGAACCGATTTTTCTCTTTTTGCCCTCATATTTTTGCCTTCAACTAGGAGTGTCGACTTTCTTTATATGATGGTTTCAATTTTTTGGTGGCTATTTTCCAGTTAGACCATTTTTCCGTCGGACTTTTGCAATTAGTTGATTTTCTAGGCAAATCTTTTGCACAAGTTGCTGTTTGAGTGTGGTCAACTCCTCTTTGAGGGTAGGTGCCTTTTGGGCGAGGTTGTGAGCTATCCCTAGCCTCTCTGGCTTGATGAAGAGTATTTTTTTTCAGCTTTTGAAAGCCCTTCTCTTTTGCCTGCTTCCACTAGTTTTTTGGGTTTCAAAATTTTATCACTTGAAAAAAAATACATTAGGATATCTAAAATAGTTCAAAATTTTTAAGACACGCCGTGAAGAGTACAAAGATAATCTTGATTTCAGAACTTCAGTTAATAAATAATAATTCTCATTATGTAACGCCAATAAGTGGTCCTATGGCGAAATGGAATCGCGTTTGGCTTCGAACCAAAAGATTGTGGGTTCGACCCCACTAGGACCTTTCATCTTTTTTTATCATCGTAAAAGCATGTTTTTTATTATGCACATACAAAACGAAGTGCAATTTTAAAACTCAAACTTGTCACTCAGACAAGCGCCAATCAGTGTTCCCGAAAGTAACCCTACACCTACACATACCATACAGTATGCGTACACTTGGAAAGTTCCCTACACGTACATTTGACAATAAACCATACCGTATTTATTCTAATTGAAGGCCAGTCTCTGATAGAAGGCCACCCTTAAGGCCAAAACTAGGGTGCTAAACTATGTTTTATTGTATTTTTAACACAGAGCCAAAAATATTTTTGGAGGTTAAAAAATAGAAGGCCATGGCTTTCTATTGGAATAAATATGGTATCATACACCTACATGTACACGTAAAATTAAACGTGAACGTGCCCGTACACCTACACTTGAAATTAAACAAACCCTACCCCTACACATACAGTTTGGCGTGCTGTACCGCACAGTACAATATATAAAGGGTACAATAGTACAGGGTGATCAAACTTTTTCTCCCACATTTATTTTGCCCAATAACTTTTTATTGAAAGGCTCAAATTTTGTGTTCGACCACCCATTCGAAAGCCCTAGAACTGCCATTTCGTTTAAAAAAGAACGTAGAGCTTTTGGCAATTGGAACTCAAGCTGCATCTATTTTTTAAATTTATCAAATTTAATTCTTTGTGATATCTTAGCAATGTCTTCACACCTCTTCACTCTCCAAAGGTGAGTGTGTGGGCGGGTATTGGTAAATATGGTGTCGTTGGGCCATTTTTCTTTGAAGGAAATGTTAATGCTCCTCGATATTTGACAATGCTCCAAAATCAAGCAATTCCGGCTCTTTGACAATGGCCAAATTTCGAACAACTTGTTTTTATGCAAGATGGTGCTCCAGCTCATTGGGGATTGCAGGTTCGTAATTTTTTGAACGAGCTGTTTCTTAGTAGGTGGATTGGCAGTTTTGCATTAAAATTTGAATTGAAAGAAATGGAAGAAATGTGGATGGAAGTGTGAATGGAAGAAAAAGCTGTTGTTCCTTGAATAAACCTTTGTTGATAACTTGTCGAATTTTTCAAGAATTTAAAAAATAGATGCAGCTTGAATTCCAATTGCCAAAAGCTTCACGTTTTTTTTTTTAACAAAATGGCAGTTCTAGGGCTTAAAAAATAGACTTTCTGAAAAAATGGCCAAAATCCAAGTTATTCCAATTTTTTCAGATTTCTTGCATTTTTTCAGATGTCTATTTTTTCCAAAAAGCCATATCTCAACACTCAGATTTTTAAAAACTATTCTGTAACGTGGATTTTGTAGCTCTTGAGCTGCGCTACAACTTAATTGTAAGATGTTACTAGGTGGTATAATCCAGAATTGAAATTTTGACCAGTTAAAGTAATGAAAACGCTGGTCAATTTCTCAAAATGACCTGACAAGTGTTTGGAGCCAAATGTCGACTTATCCAAAATAATCAAGCTAAGATTAATATGCCATTTGAAAGAGGAGATGCAGAGCTAAAAAATGGTATGAAAAGAGAATAGATATGATTGCAACATTGATAAAATATAAGTCTTAATAAAATATCCCGGATAATTTTTGACCAAACCAATATTTAGTGCATTGTAAATTGTAAGGTATTGTAAGGTACAAGATCAGAAATAAAATAAGAGAGCTATAAGTGTTAACATAGTGTCGAAAAATAAGTATGTTAACTTTGGCTCGAATTGTTTTACCCCATCAAGTTATTCTTTTACACCACCAAATCTTAAGGCAATTTTTTCGGCAAAGTTCAAACATTTTCAAATGCTACAAATGCCTCTCTTATCGTGGTTAGCCGAAAAATGAGTTCGGCTGGTGATAATGGGTCACTTTTCGAAAATCCGAGTATGGGGGGGGAACTCTATAAGTACCGGATAACAGAACTACAGTCAACCCCGCTATAGTGACACCTCGGGACCGGCCTTGGGGTGTCACTATAGCCAGGGTTTTCAAAAATTTCTTGAAAAGTGTCACTATATCGACGGTTTCGCAAATGGTAATACGTCAACTGTCGATTTTATGCATAAACCAAAAGCTTATACCGTCTAGAGTCTAACACCTTTTAACCCAATTCTTTGAGTCTTTTGACAGCTCTGATGCGTCAGTGTAATCTAAAACATATAGTTTTTACTGGTCGAAGGTTGGTCAAGGAAACACTATAAATTCACCATTTAGACTCGCAACTCTGGAATTAACGTACACATTTTTCAGGCTATTAATTGAGATTTGCGGGCCTAAATAGCGAAACAATAGTGTTTCCTGAGAGAAAACCGAAATCAATAAATTTTATCAAACCAGTCATGTGAATAATTCCGAGAAACTGCACTACAATTGCAAAAATTATTCACAACTGTATAACAGTTTTGAACTGTACTACAGTTGTTCAGCATTATATAAATCATTGGGTTGAATATTGGCAACGGAAACAAATAAAAAACCACGTAATTAATATGGAAGAAATTCACGGGAGCTTTAAACTCGTTTTAAAAAAAATTTCACTTGAAGTTGCAACTTTAAAGGACCATGAAACTTGATAAGCACAGCAATTTGCGGAATTCGAATTCGCGCGGGACCACCCTAATTTTGTCCATAAT
Organism: Ditylenchus dipsaci; assembly: GCA_004194705.1. Lineage (NCBI taxonomy): Eukaryota > Metazoa > Nematoda > Chromadorea > Rhabditida > Anguinidae > Ditylenchus > Ditylenchus dipsaci. The sequence continues at coordinate 333,504 of SADC01000020.1, read as the reverse complement.
GTTTTTGAATAAATTTTTTTTGAGTGCATTAAACATTTGAATTCTATTTATGATTCAACTTTAACACCGACTGATATAAGTGGTTATGGTGCAGTGGAAGTAGGCTAGGTCGTCCGATCTGGCATGTTCAAGCAACGTTGGGCTCGACTAGTACAGGCTGTGTCAGAATTACGCGCATTTTTTTGAAAAATTTGGCGAGGTAGCTCCTTGCCCGGTTGATTTCCGTTTTCGGGACCCTAACCCGAGGAAATCTCCAGAATTACGGGTTTATAATAATCAATGACACAGACTTCCCATTCACATTTATTCGTACAACAATAAACAATAAGAAAAAAGGATAAATTGAGACAAAAATTAAAACCTTTAGGAACGCCCACTGTCGATTATTCGGAACATCTCTTCTAGACCAAGTTTGAAATGCTTCACACAAAGTCGGTTTGCTTGCTCTTGATTCTTGATATTAGCCATGATCTAAACGTAAAAAGCATTAAAAGGAAGAGATATACCATGCAGACAGCATAAATGCAATTAAAATTGATAACATATGAAAAAATTAAGACAGAAAGAGCAATGTGCGCGTAATTCTGACACACCCTGTAGATGGTTCTACATTTTGAAAGCATTTTAAATGCAAACGAAAGACAAGCAGAAAATATAATTGACAAAATTGGCTCTCTCCTGTTATATCCAAAACTGTTACATCTAAAAATGGTTCTAGTTTTATCTGGTTCTCGCCAAAAGTTCTAGCACGGTTCTAGCTTTTCATTTTAAATTTTGTTATTTTCCATATAGTATTAGAGGGAAAGCCTGAAGTATTGTATCATAAATAAATTGAACTTAAAAGGCTAAAACCTTGCTGGAACTTTTGGCGAGAACCTGATAAAACTAGAACCATTTTTAGATGTAACAGTTTTGGATATAACAGGAGAGAGCCACAAAATTAGTGTGGTCCCACGCAAATTCAAATTTCGCAAATCGCTGTGCTTATCAAGTTTCATGGTCCTTTAATAAACTAAAAAAACTTGACATGTGTTACTACATCGAGGGTATTTTTATCAGTTGAGACCGGCCTGGCGAGAGTATCACTATAGCCGGGGTACAATCTAAAGCATTTTAGTCAAAACTAGTCAAATCTTCTGCAAGGTGTCACTATAGCAAGGGTGTTCCTATAGCGAGGTGTCACTATGTCGGGGGTTGACTGTACTGTATATTGGATTCTGTGAACTTCTAGAATCACATAGTTTTTCCACTTTTATGAGCGCCGGCGCTTCAAAAAAAATTGCGCTGCCGGCGCTTTAAGAAAGCCGATTTTACCCGTCGGCGCGCCAGCGTTGCGTGAAAGTATGGTTAGAACGTGCTTGATCAAAAGCGGATCAAACCAGATCTGAAGTCGGGATAAGGCCGGATCAGGCCAGATTAGAGGTGGATAAAACTAGGAAACTTTTTATTTGGGTAATTAAAAACGGCCAAAGTTAGTTAGAACGAAAATGATTTATTTATGAATAAAAATAAATAAATTACAAGTTCCAATATTTTATGAGCAACCATGGATTTTTGTACTGATCAATATCTTGACTGCTGATTTGAGTCATATTGCAGTTCAATTCAAAAAAGTTCATCTCAGGCTCTTCTGTTTTTGGCACGCTTTGGCCATGCTTGTTCACCAAGTTTGTAATAATCTTTTTCAATATTTCACTAGTCACTTGGACACAGCCTCTAACATCCAATCTCTTCAATTGCTCACAGTTGTTGAGCATATATAGCATGGAATCATCAGTTATTTTTTGACAATTCTGTATTTGAAGCCACTAAAAATTAATTGTACAGTCAACTCTTGTTATAACGTCTTTCAACGGATCGACCAAAACAGGGTCTAAGAAAGAGTGTTATTTTCCGAATATTATAACGAGAGTCGTTATAAAAAGGGTAATTTGGCTAAGCACATTTTCAGCAAAGTAGCTGACTACTTAGATGGCCACAAAAGAACACTAAGACGCATACCGTATTTTCTCTAATAAACGCCCTCCGCAAAAGTCGGAAAATGTACCCAAACTTCTTTTTGTCGATTTCACAATTTCTTCTTGTATTCAATTTACATGATCCTTCACAATCATATACTGAAAATGATGCCAAGAAATAGGGCTACATTTTGAGTATAAGGTTGCAGATAAGTATGTAAATAAAAATTACAAAAAACGTCACTTCCAAATTAATACCGAATAGTTCTAGGACAGACTATTCGGTATTAATTTGGAAGTGACGTTTTTTGTAATTTTTATTTACATACTCATCTGCAAACTTTTACTCAAAATGTAGCCCTATTTCTTGGCGTCATTTTCAGTATATGATTGTGAAGGATCATGTAAATTGAATACAAGAAGAAATTGTGAAATCGACAAAAAGAAGTTTGGGTACATTTTCCGACTTTTGGGGAGGGCGTTTATTAGAGGAAATACGGTATTTTGACACAAACGTTTGATTTTGTCTTGATTTGCACTGTCATAGTCTACGTCTTAAGCTTTTCCCAAGCAAAAAGTTGATTATAAAGAAGGGCCGCTTTACATTTGATCGAAATTGGGATCATTTTAAATGAATGGAAATGGTTCTCAATCACTCGAAATGACCTTACAATTTTTGGGGCCAAATGATAACTGTTTTGAAATATTCCAGGTAACTTTTATAGTCGACTCTCCCAATAACGAACCCCCTAAAAGTTCGTTCCCACCTTGGGTCCGACACTTTTTTTAGCCTGATTTTTTAAATTTGTTCCTAGTTCTGTCTTGACAGTCTGGTCCCAAATATCGTAAGGATTCCGATTTTAGCGATCGTTTTTCAGAAATCCAAAATTTTTTGCTCTAAAAAAGCAAAAGCTCGATTTAAGGAAGGCTTTTTCAAAAATCCCTGTCCTTAAATTGAATTTTTGAGAAAAAGAGAAAAAAATTTTGGATTTCTGAAAAACGATCGCTAAAATCGGAATCCTTACGATATTGGGACCAGACTGTCAAGACAGAACTAGGAAAAAATTTAAAAAATCAGGCTAAAAAAGTGTCGGACCCAAGGTGGGAACGAACTTTTAGGGGTTTGTTAATGGGAGAGTCGACCGTATATTGTTTTTATATCAATATCACTTTTATATATGGACAATACTTTTTTCTCCGACTAAAACACTTTTTTTTCCGACTAATTTCTTTTTTTTTCCGACTAATTTTAACTTTGTTTTTATTTTGGCATTTTTTCTTAATTTTTGTGCTAATTTTTAAAAGTTTTAGTATTGTCGTGTAGCCCAGGATCTCAGCTTTCCAACAAGCTATAAAACTTCATTGAAGGATTTTAGAAAGGTAGACTTTTAGAGGTTTCAAAAAATAAAATAAAAATAAATTTTAAAAATAAATTAAGGGTGCATAGACGTTTCTCGAAAATGAAACTTTTTTCATTTTCGAGAAACGTTTCTCGAATTTGAAACTCAAAAGAGTAAAATATCTCTAGGGGTATATATGTATACCTGTAAAGATACTTATTTAGACATACCAAGGGTATTTGGCCGCTTCGCGGCCAAAAACCAGCACACTCCACATTGCAAGGGATAAGCGTACATACATGTGTTAACCCCTAACCCCGCAATGTGGAATATGCTGGACTTTGGCCATCACATTCAGCCAAATACCCTTGATATGTCTAAATAAGGTATACACCTAGAGATATTTTACTCTTTTGAGTTTCAAATTCGAGAAACGTTTCTCGAAAATGAAAAAAGTTTCATTTTCGAGAAACGTCTATACCCCTAAATAAGTCCCAAGCCCCCTCCTCTCTTTTTGGTAGCTTGTGGTTGAGATGCGCACACCCACATACCTTAGACATAATTCCGAGCAAGACTATTAATCAGAAATACATAAAGAGACTTTTTTGCCCAGCTTCAGTCACCAAAACGGGGTAGGATACCAAGGCAATTTACATTGGGGGACCAAGGCAAAAAGTCGAATTTCGGCCAAAAATTTATTTAACACGGAAAGGCCGGACGGTGAGACCGGCTCATTCTGGTGCAGAATTTCATGGAGAATCCGATTTATTTTCGTATTTTCATTTTTCAGTCTGAGAAAGGTGGCCAAAAGGGCAATTAAAAAAACCGTCATTTTTGAACATTCGTTCAAGATTCAAACGGTCGTGACTAGCCCTTTTTGTGAACACTATTTCTGAATCTTGCAATTATTTTAAAGCCCATTGAACGAACTTTCGAATGACATATTACACGTCTGTATATATTTTAAATCTTAAATAAAATAATTGAAAAAACGAAAAATCTCATTTTTTGAAAATCAAACTTTGTACGAATTTTGGCTCGAAAACTACTTTAGAGCCTATGTCAAAAACTGAAATTCTACGCCATCTGAAAAAACGATCAATTTTGGTTCTAAAAGTAGCCTTGAATCATTTTCAGTTTTATAATTAGCTCAAAAAATAAGGCGCCAATTCAAAAAAAAATAATGACTAATATCGAAATTTGAAGGTTGCCGAGTTTGGCTTATATCCTGTGAATATTACAAGGAAAATTTTGTGTATAATACAGGGTTCGTAATTGTCCTTTTTAAAAAGATTTGTCCTATTTTGGGAACCAAAATCTTTTCATTTCAGAAGTTTTTAGTCAAAATCTTTTTTTTTCGCTCCAAAATAGCAATAAGCACTGGATAAAATGACCTTTTTCTTCAAAAATAGTCAAAATGTTCATTTTTTTCAAATGTCCTTTTTTCAAAATTTTTCATTACGAATTCTGGTATGATATACCAAAATGATCGCCAGAAAAAATTTCAACAGAACTGGTCTAAAGACTCGCGAGACAACTAGCCAATTTTTGAAAATTTATGGAGATATATGGAAATTAACGTGGTTTTACCTTGGTTTCATGATTTTCTCAAAATTTGCGTAAAAATTTTAAAAAGTTTATGCATCATATTGTAGCGCGTGAAAATCTGCATCAGATACAAGTATTAGATCGTGAGTGGGATCATGATTTCCTAATTTTGGAAAGGATTAAAGAAATATGCTAAAAGCATGGTCATACATGGCTACTTTTTGCTTTCTTCTCAAAAATTAGGAATCCATGATCCCACTCACGATCTAATACTTGTATCTGATGCAGATTTTCACGCGCTACAATATGATGCATAAACTTTTTAAAATTTTTACGTAAAATTTTGAGAAAAGATCTAGATAAAATGCACTTTTCCGGCGCTACTGTAATATAATCCCCCCCCCCCCAAAATCGACCTACTGTCATATACCCCCCCCCCCCCAAAAAAAGCTACTGTAATATACCCCCCCCCCCGGCTAGGATACATTTGGCAAAAACGAAACTTGGCAAAACTAAACGTGTCAAAACGAAAGTTGTCAAAACGAAATTTGGCAAAAAATTGCCTTGGTATATGACAGTAGCGTCACTTTTCCCTTCAAATTCCTGTTTTTTGACCAAATGTGCCTTTTTTAAATTTTTGAGATGGCAGCTCTGTTTTAAGCATATAAAAATTACTTAGGAGTCGTTTAAACATGATTTACAAATTAGTGAAAATGCATCTCTAACTATCAAGTGTGGCAAGGTTCGCTGGGTAACAATTGGTACCATCAGAAGAGTATTAAACATTTTACAAAAAAGTTATATACATAAATAATGGACCATAAATTTATCATAAAACTGGCACCAATTGGTCTGGGGTCACATTCACCCACCCGTAGTCGGGTTGATAAGATTTCACGTAGGGTTATGAACTCTTAAAACTGGTTTTCGCCTGCAAAGACTAATAGAACTAATTTACGTACCTTTAATCCTGGATTGCTTCGAACTATTGCTTTGAGGACATCATCGCTTAGTGTGCTTTTGTAGAGGCTCAAATATAAATACTCTAGTTTTACTAGATTTGCCAAATACAAAAGTCCAGTCTCTGTTAGCAAACCATTGAAAGAAAGTAACGATTTTTCAAAATAAGAGTATTTAGTTGGCTGCATCGGCTTATAGATTGAAGATTCCTTTCAGTAAGACGTTCACAGCCGTAAATTTTTAAATAACTTAGACCAAGCGCACTACAAAATTGTAATAGTTGGAATGGCACCAACAAATTTACAACTAGTTTTTGAAGACTAAATAAAACCATTGATTTTTAGATAAAGTCGACGCTCTCCATTGCGTCCGGGCTGGGGCCGCCCCGACCCGGACGCAATGGAGAGCTGGATGCAATGGAGAGAGTCATAGTATTGAACTACAGTCAAACCTCTATATAACGGCCCCCCCTCCTAAAAGTTCGTTCCACCTTGGGTCCGACACTTTTTTTAGCTCGATTTTCAAAGCTTTTTTTAAATTCTGTTTCGACAGTCTGGTCGCAAATATCGCAAGGATTCCGATTTTGCCAATCGTTTTTCAATATTTGAATAATTTTACTATTAAAAAATACAAAACCTCTATATAACGGCCTCTAAAAAAATTAGAGGGCCGTTATATAGAGGTTTTGTATCTTTAATAGTAAAATTATTCAAATATTGAAAAACGATCGGCAAAATCGGAATCCTTGCGATATTTGCGACCAGACTGTCAAAACAGAATTTAAAAAAAGCTTTGAAAATCGAGCTAAAAAAGTGTCGGGCCCAAGGTGGGAACGAACTTTTAGGGGGGGGGCGTTATATAGAGGTTTGACTGTATTCACAGCCGGACGCTATGGAGAGCGGACCTCCTCTCCCACCCTCTAATCATCTCTCACCCCCTCATTTTTCGACTAGGATTAGAGTAATAGTTTAGAGTTACAGTCAAACCTCGATATAATGACACCCTTGGGACCGGCTTCAGGTGTCACTATACTGGAGTGTCACTATATTGGAGTGTCAATTTAGTCATTTTATTTAAGCTAAAATTAGACTGACTGATCTTAGGGTGTCACTATATTGGAGGTGTCCCTGTATTGGAGTGTCACTATATCGAGGTTTGACTGTAAGGCCATTTTTCATTTACAATTTCAAAACTTTTCATGGGTGGAAAAATAATCCCCCTGCGGAATAAAAGAGGCTACAAAGAAATCCTTGCTCAGCTCTTCTCGATTCTCTCCAGGCAAAGCTTTGATGATTTTCTTCTTTGTTTCCAGAGTGATCACTCTTGATTTGCCAGGAGTTGAGGCTATGAGTTAATAAACGGAATTTTGACAAGAACAATAACTACCGTATTTCCACTAATAGATTGTGACTTCCTCCTTCTGATGTAGTAGGATTGGAAAAGAAACGCGCCCCGGGGCAGTTATTAGAGAAATACGGTATGCAATAACTATATGATCACAAAAAAACTACACGATCACAAAAATTTCAGAAAACGGAAAGAACACTGGCAGTGCAAAAACAATGTTGTGAACAATGTTTTCCTTGCAGAAGATATAAAAATAATTGGCCTTTACAACTCATTTTCACGTTTTGTCCCTAATTTAACAGGCGAACGCAATGGAGAGCGTTAATTATAATGTCCCGACGGGACCAGCCTCACCCGGACGCAATAGGGAGCTGGACGCAATGAAGAGCGGACGCAATGGGGAGAGTCGTTTATAGGTAATTTGGCGCTACCGGAGTATACCCCCCCCCCCCCCAAATGAAATTTTTTTTAAAGTGTTTCCAAACACCCTATATGGACCTAAAATTGCCTCAGAAGCTCGAAAAAGGCATTTTTTATGTTCTAGTCAATAAAAAATTTAGTTTTGGGACCACCCAAATATACCTATTTTGACCATTTTTGAAGGGATTTAGGGCCATATTAGGGTGGGAAAGGACCAAAAGGGCCAATTTAGTGTGAAAAGGAAGATGTTGAACATAGTTTTGTTAACTGGGACCTACCGCATAAATAACACTGGTATGCATACATTTTTTATGCATCCAGAGTCACTTTCGAGTGATTTGCGTCTAAGGTATGTGGGTGTGCGCATCTCAACCCAAGCAACCAAGCCCCCTGCGCCCCGAAGGGGCGCAGGGGCTTTGACATAATTCCGAGAAGACTCTTGAACAAAAATGCATTTAGAGACTATTTTTGCCCAGCTCCAGTGACCAAAACATGCCAAAACAGGCAAATGGTCGAAATTTCAAAATGTCCAAAACTCAATTTTTTATTAACCAGAACTCAAAAATAATGTCTTTTTTGAACTCCCGAGGCAATTTTGGGTCGATATAGGGTGTTTAAAAACACTTTAAAAAATTTCATTTGGGGGGGGGGTTACTCCGGTAGGGTCGGTAATTTCATAGACAACCAACCAAACCAAAAAAAGGCGGACGCAATGGAGAGCTGGACGCAATGGGGAGCGACGCTATGGAGAGCGTCGACTGTAATTCAATAATCGGCTCTAGATTATAGTTATAGTTGAAGTTTTAATCGTGCTCCGCCATGTTTTTATCGTTTATGCACAGAATAGGACTAATGTTGGACACTAAGGGTGCGCACAAGATTGGCGAGAAGAGGCGAGATTTGAACATGGAAGACCGAGGCAAAATTTTTTTATAAACTTTTACATCCAATTTTTCTAAACCACACAACAGTGTTGTTCCGGCCCTGGCGCTGCCCCGGTAAAAACAGCGCCGGGCCGGCGCTCGGCTTCGGCGCTGGGGCCAATGAAAAATTTTGGTCGGCGCCGGCGCTAAAAATTTTCGTCTCGGCGCTGGCCCCGGCGCTATTTTCGAACGGCTATGGCTCCGGCGCTGTTTTCAAAATTGAGCGGCCTTATGTTGAAAAAGACAATTATTCTTGATTTTAAGCTAAATTACCGTATTTCTCTAATTGTCGCGCCCCCCCTCTAATTGCGGGCCCCCCCCTGACTTCAAGTGGTCTGAAAATCCTGTTTTCATTAACTGTTCGATCTGTCTAAAAAGTGCCTGCGAGGGGTTTCAAAAATCTAACAGGCACTTTTCACACAGCTCAAACAGTAAATTAAAACACGAGTTTTGAACCACTTGAAGTTTGAAAAAATTGCATGCTTCTAATTGCCGCCCCGGCGCGGCAATTAGAGGAAATACGGTATCTGAATTTTTGTGCTGCAATTTCTTTCATTTCTTTTAATCTTTTTTTCTTTTCCTTGATTTTTTAGTTTATTATTAATTTCTAAACATGATCATGGTATCGTATGCTATTGTTTAAAAAGTAATTACAGTCAAACCTCGATTTAACGACCTCCACCTCAGGTTCGTTCCCACCTAGGGTCCGACACTTTTTTTAACCCATTTTCAAATATTTTATTGATTCTTTTTCGACAGTCTGGTCTTTCGCCGATCGTTTTTCAGAAATCTAGAGTTTTCGCTATTAAAAAATAAAACCTCGATTTAACGACCCTCTAATTTTCAAAAGGGAGGTCGTTAAAGGGCATGATCGTGCCGATGGGAGAAAAGGCGCGAACCAGCAGTTCTTTTCTTTCTCGATAATTTTTCACATTCGTTCTCGTCTAGATTTTTTAAGTTTTCTGTCTAGTTTTTAAAAGCAGTATAAGGTCATCTATATCAGATTTGACGCAGAACGAAGGAAAATGGGACGATTTGAAAAAATTCGAAAAAAACTGCTGGTTCGCGCCTTAAAGCACGGGCATGCCCTTTAAATCGAGGTTTTGATTTTTTAAAAGCGAAAACTTTGGGTGTTCGAAAAAACGATCGGCTGAATCGGAATCCTTACGATATTTGCGACTAGACTGTCAAAACAGATCGATCAAATTATTTCAAAAATGGTGTTGAAAAAAGTGTCGGACCCTAGTGGGAAAGAACTTGAGGTGGGGGTCGTTTAAATCGAGGTTTGACTGTATCATAACTTGTTTCAAACTAATATGGATTACCTCATTCCTTTCATGAACTCCACTCTCTAATAACTTTACCTCATATAGACTTATATTCAGCATATGGAAAATACAGGGTGTTTCAAGAAATCCATAGGATTTGAAATGGCTATGACTTTTTTACTATCGAATTTCTGTTTTTGCCAATCGTTTTTTCTTGACGGGAAATTTCGTTGAGTGTATAATGTAAAAAAATACGATTTTCGCTTGGCCGCTTTGTGATTCGAGTTTTAACCATCTAGGGGCTACCCACAGACCAGAACAAAGGGGGACCGAGCAAATCGTATTTTTATACGCATTTTTATAGACATTAAACACTCAGCGAAATTGTCCGTCAAGAGAAAACGATGGCGAAAACAGAAATTCGAAATTTGATCTAACTGGTGGACAAAAGTCCTTGGACAAATTTTGAGCTCACTTTTTAAAATAAAAATTTAACGATGAGAAAATTCCGAAAATAGGTTTTGTAGCCCTGAATCTCCTCTTTCAAATGGCATATTGAACTGAGCTTTATTATTTTGGATAAGTCACTATTTGGCTCCAAACACTTGTCTGGTCATTTTGAGAAGGTTACCAAACGTTTTAATCACTTTAACTGGTCAAATGTTTTATTGAATTTTAAGTGTCACTGCAGAATTTTATCACCATGTTGTAGCGCAGCTCAAGAGCTACAAACCCATATTACAGAATATTTTTGAAAATTTGATTGTTGAGATATGGCTTTTGGAATAAATCAATTTCTTGAAAAAATGACCAAAATGAAAGTTTTTGCCAATTTCTCGGATTTTGGTCATTTTTCAAGAAATTGATTTATTCCAAAAGGCCGTATCTCAACACTCAGATCTTTAAAAAATTTTCTGTGATATGGGTTTTGTAGCTCTTGAGCTGCGCTACAACATGGTGATAAAATTCTGCAGTGACACTTAAAATTCAATAAAACATTTGACCAGTTAAAGTGATGAAACGTTGGTAACCTTCTCAAATGACCAGACAAGTGTTTGGAGCCAAATAGTGACTTATCCAAAATAATAAAGCTCAGTTCAATATGCCATTTGAAAGAGGAGATTCAGGGCTACAAAACCTATTTTTCGGAATTTTCTCATCGTTTAAATTTTTATTTTAAAAAGTGAGCTCAAAAATTGTCCAAGGACTTTTTGTCCACCAGTAAGAAAAAAGTCATAGCCATTACAAATCCTGCTAATATCTTTGAACACCTGTATTTCGATATTCACTCACAGGGGGATTAATAGAGCAAATAAAACGGTATTGCTGCTAACCGATATAGATAACAAAAAATTTTCATCAACCTCATTGTAAAAAACATACTGTGTATAAAAGACAAATTTTTCATAAAGTTTAAAGCAATTTACATCAACACGGCGCCGGCACTGGGCCTTTTTTAAAGAGGTCGGCGCAGTGCGCTGGCGCCGGAGCCGAAATTTTTAAGGGGGGCGCTCGGCGCCGATCGCGGCGCTGGAACAACACTGCTACACAATTTTGAACTCGCTCAAAATCAACTTCTAACTTTTTTTTTTCAATATTTTTAGGGTCGAAACGTGAAGAAAAACATGTTTTTAGGGCGCGCTCGACTATTTTTTGAAAAAAAAAATTGACCAAAAATCTACTTTTTGCCTTGGGTGACCAAGGTGAATCAATCTGAACGGTACCTGGATACCTAAAAGATAAAATTTTTGAAACATAGTTTTGAATACTGGGGCCTAGCTCATAAATAAACTCTGGTATGCATGCTTTTTCATGCATCCAGAGTCACTTTCGAGTGATTTGTGTCTAAGGTATGTGGGTGTGCGCATCTCAACTCCAAGCCCAAGCCCCGAAGGGGCGCAGCGGGCTTGAAGAGTTAGAGATGCGCGCCCTCACTTACCTTAGACATACTTACCTTAGACACAAAACATCCTAAAGACAAAGTGAACATCGAATCAGACGATTGAACTTTAAAAAAAAAGAAAGAAAACGTATTATTTTGAGCTTTCATTCGGATAAATCGGAGGGCCCGAAATTCGAAGTTTTACGAAATTTCGGGGTCGGGGGGTTTTCAGAAAATTTTGGGCGGGGTTTCAGGTTGGTTATTTGGCCCAAAAGGGCTCGGTGACGCGACGCTCTTATTCGGGGTCCTGCCCGTTTCTGTCACTAAAGTAACAGTATAGAATCCCACCCCCCCCCTCAGCCAGCGCAAAATTTTACTTTTCCTCAAGGGTAAAAGACCCGTAATTCTTGCTTCTAATGGTCTGTAAGGGAGCAGAAACCATTTTACCATATTTTTCTGAAAAATCTGAAAAAAAATTTTCGATTCGCCTTGGTCGCCCAAAGGTGAAAATTTTCGAAAAAATAAAAAATTTTTTTTTAAATTTGCGCCAGAACATTTTTAAAAAGGAGTTAGGGCTGTAATTGGGAGGTGAAAGGGAATAAAAGGGGCCACTTTTATGGCGAAACGACAAAACAGCAGAATACAGTCAAACCTCTATATAACGCCCCCCCCCCCCCCTAAAAGTTCGTTCCCACCTTGGGTCCGACACTTTTTTCAGCTCGATTTCCAAAGCTTTTTTTAAATTCTGTTTTGACAGTCTGGTCCCAAATATCGCAAGGATTCCGATTTTGCCGATCGTTTTTCAATATTTGAATAATTTTACATCGTACTATTACATTGTACTACATTGTACTATTAAAAAATACAAAACCTCTATATAACGGCCCTCTAATTTTTTTTAGAGGGCCGTTATATAGAGGCTTGACTGTATTGCCATATTTTGGTTGTCTTACCATGTTTTTCAACTTGAACCCCTCTAGGGGGCTTGGGGCTTGGAGTTGAGATGAGCACACCCACATACCTTAGACACAAATCACTCGAAAGTGACTCTGGATGCATTAAAAAACATGCATACCAGAGTTATTTATGCGGTAGGCCCCAGTATTCAAAACTATGTTCAACATCTTCTTGTTAGTTGGCCCTCTATGATTAGTGGCCTATGATTAGTTCCCTTCCCATACAGCCAATATCAAGGCACCTTTTTAATTTTATTAGCTTGGAGGACCAAGACAGTTAGTCAACTTATGATCACCAATTTTTTTTCGAAACCTCAACTTTTTAGTGCGGAAATTGTAAGGAAACAATTTTTTATCGTTTTTAGCGTATAAAAATTACTTAGGAAACGTTTAAACACTATTTACAGTAAACCAAAAAGAGACCCCCCGTCTTAGCCATTTCACCTCCTCAGCTTTGAGATTTGGACTCTCCAACCAAAAAACGACAATTTTCTCACTAAAACCCGAAAATTGAAACCAAAAAAATCTCAAACCCAAAATCCAAAATAACCATTCTACTCCTGAGATTCCAAGCTTCAATCTGAGAAAACATTGGCCAAAACCCCAAACAAACTCAAAACATCAATTGTCTGCAGACAAAACAGCTCTAATACTAGGAGATTTACACTTATAAGCTATAGCCCAATAATTAAGGTGGCCTACCATGCGAGCTTGGTGAGAAGTGCATTAAACCCTTTTGTGAGAGCCCTTTTATTTAAACATAGGCGCAAGCACTCCAGCTTGGGACAATGAATTCCAATATTGGCAAGCTTAGTATTGTCTATACCTTCACATCGTTCAATTGTCAGACTTTTGAGGCTGGACGGCAGATCCTTTAAAGATATGCTGGTAAGATCGTTGTGACTGAGGTCAAGTTCTTCTAATACGCTACAGTTCTTCAAGAAAAAAATTGATGTTGGTTCTATTTGTCGCAAGTCTATGTACATTAGATAGTTAACAGTTCTATTAACTAAGTAGGACAGCTTAATAATTAATTAAATTAATTAACATACCGTATTTTCTCTAACAAGGGAGGGGCCTGACTCTGACCTGAAGGAGATTCGATGAATTTTTTTTGCACATTTTTGTAGATCGTGCCCAAGTTTTTGACAAATCTGGTTCCCCAGCTCTGAACAACCACAAAACGTGGTACTAGGGTCACTCAAAGTTCTAAAAACACCCCTATCATGGTTTTTCATAGCTCACCCTAGGGCCATGGGTCATTCTTGAAATTTTGGCTATACTATAGAATCCCCCCAGCTAGCGGAAAATTTACTTTTCCTGAAGTGGAAAGGACCCGTCCCATTTTGATTCCCGTGCTCTGAATAGGCACGGAAACACTTTGGTTTCCGAAAAATCGAAAAAAAAATTTTCGATTTGCCTTGGTCCCCCAAGGTGAAAAATTTAAGTAAATTGAAAAAAAAATTTTTTGAATTCCCGCCAAAACATTTTTAAAGGGAATTAGGGCTGTATTGGGAGGGGAAGGGACAAAAGAGGGCCACTAATCCACAGAGCCCATTAACAAGAAGATGTTGAACATAGTTTTGAATACTGGGGCCTACCGCATAAATAAACTCTGGTATGCATGCTTTTTCATGCATCCAGAGTCACTTTCGAGTGATTTGTATCTAAGGTATGTGGGTGTGCGCATCTCAACTCCAAGCCCCAAGCCCCTGCGCCCCCGAAGGGGCGCAGGGGCTTGAGAGTTAGAGATGCGCGCACTCACTTACCTTAGACATGATTCCGAGAAGTACTCTTGACCATAAAATGCATATAGAGTCTCTTTTTGCAACGGCCCAGTTGAAAAACATGGCAGGACATCCGAAATAGTCCAGAATTCACTTTTTATAATTTTGACATGAAAGTGGCCCCTTTTATTCCCTTCCCCTCCCAATACAGCCCTAATTCCCTTTAAAAATGTTTTGGCGGGAATTCAAAAAAATTTTTTTTCAATTTACTTAAATTTTCACCTTGGGGACCAGGGCAAATCGAAAAAAAAATTTTTTTCGATTTTTCGGAAACCAAAGTGTTTCCGTGCCTATTCAGAGCACGAGAATCAAAATGGGACGGGTCCTTTCCCCTTCAGGAAAAGTAAATTTTTCGCTAGCTGGGGGGGGGGAGATTCTATAGTGTTACCGAAATTTTTATTGAGTTTCAGAGATGGGGAGCCGAATTCACATGGATTTTGGCACGCTCCACAAGAATACGCGCATAAAAAAATTCATCTAACAAACCCCAGGTCACAGTCAGGGTCCCTCTCTTGTTAGAGTTACAGTCGACTCTCGATTTAAGGACACCCCCAAAAGTTCGTTCCCCAGCTGGGTCCGATACTTTTTTTAGCTCGATTTTCGAAGCTTTTTAAAATTCTGTTTCGACAGTCTGGTCGCAAATATCGCAAGGATGTCGATTTTGCCGATCGTTTTCAAAATCCAAAAACTTTTTCTTCTAAAAAAGCAAAACCTTGATTTAAAGACAGGCTTTTTTCTAAAATTCCTGTCCTTAAATCGTGGTTTTGCTTTTTTAGAAGAAAAAGTTTTTGGATTTGAAAAACGATCGGCAAAATCGGCATCCTTGTGATATTTGCGACCAGACTGTCAAAACAGAATTTAAAAAAAAAGCTTCGAAAATGAAGCTAAAAAAAGTGTCGGACCCAGCTGGGGAACGAACTTTTGGGGTGTCCTTAAATCGAGAGTCGACTGTAACTCTAACATATAGTATTTCCTCTAAAATATTAAGTTTGATATTATTTTTTAGGTTGCAGTTCAGAATCCCCCCCCCACGGGGACTGATCAGGTGGAGAAGATAACTTCATATTCGTGTTTCATGAGAAAGCCGGCTGTTTTTTTGGTTCTGAAAAAAAAAAATTTTCGAACCACAGGGGGGTATCATGGTTTTTTAGTCAAAATTTGAAAAATTTAAATTGGCGCCTTTTGAATTTAAAATGGAATAAGGGCTGTATTGGGAGGGGAAGGGGAATAAAAGGGGGCCACTTTTATGGCAGACATTATAATTGAATATCTATATCTTCGACTGCCTCACCATGTTTTCAACTGGCCGTGGCAAAAAAGACTCTATATGCATTTTATGGTCAAGAGTACTTCTCGGAACATGTCTAAGTAAGTGTGTGCGCGCATCTCTAACTCTCAAGCCCCCTGCGCTCTTTCAGTGGCGCAGGGGGCTTGGGGGCTTGAGTTGAGATGCACACCCACATACTTAATACAAATCACTCGAAAGTGACTTGAATGCATGAAAAGCATGCATACCAGAGTTTATTATGCGGTAGCCCCAGTATTCAAAACTATGTTCAACATCTTCTTGTTAGTGGCCCCCTTTATTCCCTTCCCCTCCCATACACCTTATCCCTTTTAAATTCAAAGGCGCCAATTTAAATTTTTCAAATTTTGACTAAAAAACCATGATACCCCCCTGTGGTTCGAAAAATTTTTTTTTTCTCAGAATAAAAAAAACAGCCGGCTTTCTCATGAAATCGGGTCGAGAAACACGAATATGAAGTATCTCCTCCACCTGATCGTCCCGTGGGGGGGGGGGGGGATTTCAACTCAAGCCATTTTTATTCACAAACAGTTGGGTCATATATTTTTTTATAATTAAATATTGTTAGTTATTTAGTTATACATGTTTAAATACTTGTCTAAAACATCAAAAAAATTCGGGATTTCAACGGTCCGCTAAAGCCCTTGACAAAGAAAATATATGCCTGAACCATCCCTCTGATAAGCTAATACCACCCCTTAACTTCTGTTCCACTTTTTAACTTGCCCACTAATAAACCCACTTTTAAAGGGGTTTGAAAAATAAACCCGCCGGTGGTTATATTAGAGGAAATACGAAACTAATAACGTATTTTCTCTATCATTACCCCCTCTTATTAATTACCCCATAAGCACCCTGTATCTCGGCTCAAAAAAAATATTTTGCAAATATGTTTTTTGCGTTTTCTTAATCACAACAAACTTAGTTGATTCCACTTCTCAGATTTTGGTGAGCACCAAAAATCTCGAAATCAAAATAATTTTTTTTCGATTTTTCAGGGGTTAAATAATTACCGGGGTAATTAATAGAGAAATACGTAGTTAACAAACGAGTTTGTAGCTCACCTTTGCTTTCGATTTTCTGACCTATCTGTCAGCTCATAATATCTACGAGCAATAAGCTTAGTAGTTTTTCTCCAACAGTGTGTAAGCAATTTCTCGCCATCTTTACAAACCGCTTCTATCCTCATTTTTGTAGGAATGTCTAGTGTTTCCATATGTAAACCTAAAATATTGCATTTTCATTTCTTTTTGACATATGCCAAAAACAGATACGTCAGTTTAGTATTTATTTTCTTTTAAGCCAGAGGTTTTTAAGAATCATACAGTGGAGACTTGGTATCAGTTTACTGCCAGCCAACAATAATTTACATATTGAATACGCATGGAGTACTTTTTGGTTATACAGTCGAGTCTCGATAAAACGCACTCGCTCAAGACCAGAAAAAGTCACGTTATATCAGGGGTCGCGTTATATTTGACTACGTATTTACTCTAATTTAATTCCCCCTCTAATTTTAGCCTCGCCCCCTTTTCATTTAAATTTTTTTAAGCTTCGAACATTCTCGCGCACTTCCTAACGTACGCTGGTCTACCATTGCAAGCTTAAGCCCAAATTTTATACATTACTCATTTAGGGAGAAAATCAGCTTGTAAACCAAGGCAAACTTTTGACCATTTTTATAGCAAAAATGGTCAAAAAAATTCACCTTCAAATTTTCAACTTCAAATTATTATGTTCTTAGGTGAACAACCATTTACACAGCATTTATTTCATCTAACATAGAATTCAGTATTCTGCTGAATGACAGCAAGGATTTTCACCAATTTAACCGGTCCTATGAACAATCCGGTGCCAAATATGCCTTGGTCCCCCTGTTGATTATTGATTGGTAAAATATTTTCAAATTATTTTTTCCTATCATGGTTTTTATTCTTCATGCTTTGTCCAGAAAATTTATCGGATTATTCCATTTTTAATTTCCGTGTTCTTGTCCTACAAACAAAATCTTTTATTTTGAAGTCTTTATTTATTATTCATACAACAAATAGGGCTTCTGAGTCATGCCAAGCTGGAGATCAAAATGCCTGCGGAAACCAGCCAGCGGATTTGAAAGCATCGTATATATCTCAGCAGTATTCGGCAAATTGTAAAGCGAGAATAGAAATGTTCTGGACCTACTGTTGAGCGAATTTCAATAATACACAGTATAAATAATATAAAAGTAATTGTTTATCATGTTTTGACTGCCTTTGTGAATGTTAATGAATATAATAAAATTTGACAAATTCCATAAAAAATCAACAGAAGGAACCAAGATGTTTTCATTATAAAAACAACAGGGAGGACCAAGCATATTTTGGCAGCGGATTGTTAACTAGGACCGATTTAAAAAAAAAATTCGAAAAATTACAAAAATATTTGGAATCACGGTTTGACTCAAAAAAAATTCGGGTAACAATAATATATATATATATTATTATTTCTTGTATAGCCAAAACAGTGACAAAATTTAAAAGTTTAAAATTATGGGTGTCTCAGGTAGGGTAAAAGAGTAGGGTAAAGCTAGAGTAAGAGTAAAAGTTAGAGATAAGGGTAAAAGGTAGAGGTAAAGGTAATCTTTTAATACGGCCCCTGATAATACGCGTGATGAATGTGTGCTTTTGTGCTTCACTACCCTGTCAATTTCGAACCCGCATGGACGCTTTTTATTTTTGTTCTAGTTTATTTTTTGTTGTGTTTTATGATTTTTAATCATTGTATAGTTTTTATATCTACTTAAACGATATGGTGATAATGATTTCAATGAAAAAATGAGAAAGCACAATTACAGGCCATACTTGCACGGCCAAAAGATCGGCGTCAGGCGCCGACCAGGGCGCCGGTCTTTGAAAAAAACGTCGCCGGGCCCTTGTCAACCAAGAAAATCGGCGCCGGTCGCCATTGACAGTTAACCCAACGACAGTTTTTTTTCGTACAGTTAACTGTAGTTGACTTTGCAGTTAACTGCAGAACTAACCTGTGCCTTCTTACTTTTTATGTTTTAATATAGTGGCCTCCAATCATAGTGGGATTGCCGTCCTGCCAGGACCGTCCCATCCAAAATCAGCCGTCCTAGGACGGCCCGATTTTGGATGGGATGGCGACGGCCGGGAATATAAAAAGGACAGAGACGGCAGACAGCCGGCCAATTTTCCCGAACCGTTTTCAGCCGAAATCTTCAGTTAATGTCGTAAAATTAGGCTAAATTATTAGTGTTTTTAATAACAAATATTTAAGAATTAAGCTGCTGGACAAAATTACGAAAATTTTAGTAGAAAATGATTTTGCGCGAAAATATGAAAATTTTGAAAAATGTTGACTTTTGGGCGAAAGTATGAAAATTTTGAGATATTTTGGATTTCGTTTTGCTCCTGTGAAGTAGTTACCTTATCCCATTTTAGTTATTGTTTGAGTAAAAACTAACCAAAATTTCCAATGGCAACTGTCTATTCTTGGATTTATCTCTTGACTAAGAGAAAGTGAAGCGAGTTGTACCTAAATGTGAAACCAACTTTTTTTGACAAATGACTTTTGACCTTACCTGAATTGAAGACATTTGGTTCAGACTGATTGCTGGATTCGCTAAAAACCACCACCTCAAAAAAAACAGAAATATAATTTCACAGAAAAACTTAATGAAGAAATCAAGATAAGATTATTTCGATAAAACAGCGCAAAGTGTCATTTCGACTGAAAATACCGATAAAAATTCGTTGAAACCAGTGATGGTAAGCAGGCAATTTTCGCGCCAACACCGACCACGCCCCAGGTTTCTCCAGACTATCACCCCGGCACTGCCCCATGCCCGGGGTGGACCCATCACTGGTTGAAACAAGGCAATTAACAAATGGATTGTAATTCTTTCAACCCCGAAATGGTACCTTTCTGCCCCAAAAGGCTCTTTTCCTGCCCCAAATTTGAAAAGCCCTTTTTTCGGCGATCATTTAACCAATTTTTATTTTTTTTAAATCATTTTGTAGCTCTGGGTCTCAGCTTTATAACAAGTCATTGACTCACTTAGCAAGGCTTAAAAAGTTGGAGAAAAATAAAATAAAGCAAACTTTTTCGAAAATTTGGTCCATTTACAGACCTATCCTTGCAACTTTTAAAAAAAATTGATCAAATATAAAAACTAGTTAGAAAGCTGAGATTCACAGCTACAAGATGGTTTAAAAAAAATTATAAATTGATAAGAAAATCACCAAAAATAAGGGCTTTTTTAATTTTGTGGAAGGAAAAAGAGCCTTTTGAGGCGACCGTTTGGATAGTTTGCTGCAAACTCTTGGTTTGGTCAAACGGTTAAAACGTTTGCTACGGCAAACGGTTTGCCGGAGTATGTAAAGTGCCAATAAGACTATCCCAGTACTTTTCGTAGTATCTTGAACTGACTTTTTTCCCAATTTTAGTTCACATACTCATTTTGCAACCTCACACTCAGAATGCAGCCTTGCTTCTTGCGGTCATTTTCAGCATATGGTCGTATAAAATCATGTAAATTGAAATCGCAATAAAAGTAAGTTCCTAATTAATACTGAAATCCTCCCCCTTCAATAGTACTCATTTCTTCCCGGGTCAAACCTTCGCTAGCTACCTTGCTTTTATGAAGTGATTTGTTGTGAAAAGTTCTATCTTGTTCCCCATGAAATTCTGACTCCAGAAAGTCACTAAACGAAGGGACAAATAGATAAAATTGGTGGAGGCTCAGGCTGCATAAAACTAAGTACGCATCATTTTGATTTTTTCTTTCATTTTGGTGTGATTTGCTCAAAATCACAAAATTGAGGCAGTTGCTGACAGCAAAGCAGTGCTGGAAATAGTTGCAATCCATTGTTCGATTATTTTGGACCTAAAAGTCGAAAAACTTACTGAAAAAAGTAAATCAAAAACACCCCAGAGAGACTTGAATTTTCGACAATAAGCGATGTGTATAAAGTGCGGTGCCAAATTATACGAACACCCCTAATTTCGCGTGTTTGAAGATTTTTTCGAAACAATATATATTAATATAGTGGCCTTCCAATCATAGTGGGATTGCCGTCCTGCCGGGACCGTCCCATCCAAAATCAGGTCGTCCTAGGACGGCCCGATTTTGGATGGATGGCGACGGCCGGGAAATATAAAAGGAGAGAGACGGCAGACAGCCGGCCAATTTTCTTGAACCGTTTTCAGCTGAAAACTTCAGTTAATGTTGTAGAAATTAGGCTAATTATTGGTGTTTTTAATAACAAATACCGTATTTCCTGTAATAAGGCGGCATGCCGCCTTATTTTTCAAACCCCTGAAAATCCGAAAAATTCGAATTCAATCTCGAGATTTTTGGGTGCTCAACCAAAATCTAAAAATTAGAATCGGTAGAGCTCGTGGGAGTAAGAAAACGCATCAAACAGATAACCAAAATATTTACTCTGCTTCGAGATATAGACCCTCGAAGTTGGGGGTGCCGCCTTACTACAGGAAATACGGTATGTATTTGAAATTTTCACAGAAATCAATTGTGATTTTGATAATTTGAGTGTTTTATGGGCAATTGATGGCTCATCTGAAAGTCCTTAGTGTAAGCAATATTTTATCATAAATATGTCAAGGGCAACCCGCAAATAACCATATCAGGCGTACGAAACAAAACAGTTCGAAAGAGTCCGAAAATGACCGTTCTTACAAAAATTCGTTTGACGCCAATTCTTCCTAAAAGATAAAGAGTAAGATGTAAGATAAAGAGTGATTAAATAGATGCTTGGTGAGCAGATAAATCCGAAGTAACAGGAGCTACAAAATATGTATATATCGGAAAAAAAGATAGCTGGAAGTGCGACGCGCTGTTGAAAACTTTAAACAAACCATTTATTTAGCAAACAAATCTTTGTCAAACCTTTTTTTTCGAAAACCCAATTTCGCGAAAATTTTTCAAAATAAATTCAATTTTTTACGAATTCCAAGTTTTGAACAATTGTATTTTTTTCGCAATTCAGCCTTTTCGCAATTCTATTATTTCCAAATTAATTTTTCGCTGACATGGTAGCGCCACCTGGTCCGGTCCCGAGGGTGTATCTTATATCGAGACTTGACTGTATTTTTTTTTGTTTTTTTCTATCTGGTGTCAAAAAAAGATGAACCAACCGTATAACAGCAATACCTAGGCTACATGCATCCCGTAAAAGTCACTCTTAAAGGGGAGGAGGGATTTTCATATAAGCGTCGTCTAGGTCACAGGTTCCTGAGTTGTGTAGAATTGTCCTGAGGATCCCCTGGATGCACACCCTATTTCTCACTTATTTTTCATATTTTTTTTTTCGAGTTTGGTATGAAAATAATGCTCATTCTCATGGCTATCCGACAAAAGGGACTGCTGGGTACCCGAAACTTGGCTCTCCCACTTGGGTACCCCCTCCTGTGAACAGGGTGGTTCGAAAAAAGTCGGAAAATTATGAAAAAGTTTAAGTTTGAATTTCATTCGTCTGCAAATTATTCATATTGTTTTGAATGAAGATCTTCTGTGTTTTAAATAGAAAAGCTCGCAGGTAGCTTAACTACTGTCACCTATTTTCCGGGAAAATCGATGGAGCAAGGAGCAACCTGCGCTTTTCCGAATCTTTTTGGCCACTTTGTACTCTCCACCTCGGTACTTATTTTCTGCGTAACTCCATTCTGTGTACTCCCCCACCTGGTACCACCACTTGAGTACCACCACGTGGGTATTCCCCTCCTAGGTACTCTCCATATTGGTATCCCTCACCTGAGTACACCACCTGGGTCCACCAACTACTCAACCAGGAGGATCAGGCGACCTGAGTACTGATCATGAAGAAATGGTTAAATTATAATCTTTTTAGATTTTCGCTTTTCAGATTGGCGAAATAAAGCGTTTTTTTGTTTGATAGACTTAACGTAAGTCAATCCTAGAAGCTCTTAGGCTCGTGAGGTGGCTAAAAAGTTCTGAAAGTTCCGATATTTGCCAAAAGACGCTGAGGTTACGTTCACAATGCTATGTTCACTCTGACGCGTTTTTTCATCATCGAGTGTGTGCTTTAATGACAGTCATTTAAATTTTTCCATCCCATCCTGTGTAGGACGGCATGGAATTAGAGACAGAAACGGGACGGAATCCCGATCCCACCCGAGCTGATTTTGAACCAACATCCCGTCCGAAATCCTGCCCGGTCAGTCCCCAGAATCCCGATCCTGAAATCCGTTGAATCCCGATCGACAATTTTCACTGTTTCCATGCTCTCATAATCACCAATATTTAACGTTTTTAATCTCAAAATTTTTTCGGATTAGTGATTTATAACTAGAGATGGGAACGAACAATATATTGGTATTGGGGTATTGGATCAAATAAAAGCGTTAATATTGGTATTGGGATATTGGTTGGTGTCTTTCGAAAATATTGGTATTGGTTTGAAAAAGATACTGGGTGCTAAATAATAACATTTTTCCAGTAGAATTTTAAAATTTTTACTCATATTTCCTTATTTTTTGGCCTAATGGAGGATTTAAACAAATTTTATTTATTATTTTTTCATTGATTTACTTTAATTGTATTTTTTTTAAAGGACCCGACCTCTTCCTAGTCATGGCAATTTGTAATTTTGAATTGGGGAACCATTTATTTTTTCCGTAATTTTTTTTTTTGAAATGCGAAAAACATTTTTGTAGGGTTGTTACACAGTTAACTCGATTTTTTCTAAAATTTGACCTTATTTCTTATTTTTTATGCTACTTTTTTTCTAAAATTTTGAGCACGTTACCCACGTTCGAAAGCCTAGAATGTTGGCTATCAAATGGTATAAAAATTTCTTGGTTGGTTCACGAAAATGCAAATATTTTATTACAAACACTTTCGAATTATTTCGAATTATTTTCGAACTTTTAATTCGAAATAGTTCGAAATAATTCGAAAGTGTTTGCAATAAAATATATGTATTTTCATGAACCAAACCAAGAAATTTTTATGCCATTGGGTAGCCAACATTCTAGGCTTCGAACGTGGGGTAACGTGCTCAAATTTTAGAAAAAAAGTAGCATAAAAACAAGAAATGAGGTCAAAATTTTAGAAAAATCGAGTTAACTGTGTAACAACCTACATTTTTGTATTAAAAGTTGCGTCTATTTTTGACGTGAGTTTTTTCCTTTTGGTTCTTGTTGAAATTTCTTGTTGTCTAGGTGATCCGGCATCTCTATATATACGCCGCTCTATTTTGGGATTAAGCACACTTGAGAAATCAACAAGAAAACCGAGGCGACTTTTTAACCGATCATTCATTCATTCTTAGGTTTTGTGAGGCAACGGGTGGTTGTATACGCAGTTTTCTCTCTTCACTCCAGCCCAATGTTACGTTGTAGCGAAACTTCTTAGCTACACTTTGAGCTATTGAACGGCGTGATTCAATTTCAAGCCTTAAAGTCATAGTCCAAATTTACAAAATCCTATAAATTTATTAGCCGAACAACATAGACGACCATGATTATAAAGAAATTATGTTCATAGTTCATAGTACATAAGTATGACCAGAAGCATTTGCCACCTAAATCGAGGCACATTGAAAAAAAACATAATAGCGACTGTAAGGCGCCGGTTCACCTTGTTCGTAGCAATTGAAGATGATTTGAGGTTGACAACCAAAACTTAAAAACAACCAAATAAATGAAAACAACTGGATAATCGATTTAATTGAATGAATGGATCACGCCGGACAGGCGGAGTGTTAAAGCAAAAAAA
Organism: Ditylenchus dipsaci; assembly: GCA_004194705.1. Classification (NCBI taxonomy): domain Eukaryota; kingdom Metazoa; phylum Nematoda; class Chromadorea; order Rhabditida; family Anguinidae; genus Ditylenchus; species Ditylenchus dipsaci. The sequence goes on along the minus strand of SADC01000020.1, from coordinate 309,048 downwards.
ATGAGAAAAGGACTTTTGTCGCCCGACGAAAAAGCAAAAAAGGGGCTTTTGTCGCCCAAAAAAAGTACTAAGAAAGGGCTTTTGTCGCGCGACAAAAAAACCAAAAAAGGTCTTTCGTCGCCCGACAAAAAAATTTTAAAACGTCTTTTGTCCGGTTGCCCATATATGAGATATGAATAGTGTGAATGAGGAATGCGTAGGAGATCACCTACGAATCGATTCTGTATTAAAACCGTTTTTGCAATAACGTTGCTTTCTCTACTACTCATTTTGAATAATTAGAGTTCACAAAAGGCGTATTTTGTTTATTTTTGTAGGAGAATTAACACAGTGCAGTATATTTTTTTATTAAAAAATACCCTTTAAATTTTTTATGAAACAATCGCTGAATTTAAACGTAGTTATCTGAATCAGGCAACAGTTTTACGTAGTGCATTGTAAATTGTAAGGTACAAGATCAGAAAAAAAATAAGGGAGCTATAAGTGTTAACATAGTGTCGAAAAATAAGTATGTTAAATTTGGCTCGAATTGTTTTACCCCACCAAGTAATTGTTTTACCTCACCAAATCTTAAAAATTTGTTTTTATCTCGAATATCTTTTAATTTTTTATACATTTACATACCAGCGTGTAGCCCTGGATCTCAGCTTCCGGTACTCATTCCGCTTGTCGATCCCAGTCAAACCCAGCTTTCTAACAAACTATTAACTGACTTACTGAGATTTCGAAAAGCTTCAGATACAATCGTTGAAAAGATTCGATCTATAAAAACTTTTTTCTACAACTTTTTGAAGTCTCAGAAAGTCAGTTGATAACTCGTTGGAAAGCTGAGATCCATGGCTATACGTTGGTCCAATAACTTTAAAAAAATGAAAGAAAAAGTTAAAGAAATATTCGACGAAAACAAATTTTTTACGATTTTATGGGGTGAACGAATAATTTGGCAGGAGAAACTACTTACAGCCGCCAACTTTAGACGGATGCCACTCACAGTATAAGTGAAGAAAAGATTAACGCCTTTAGACCTCTAAAACATAGACAATTACAAACAAAAGTGTTTGACGAAAGACAAAATTTAAAGATGTTCTTGTCATCCAGATAGACAGTTAATAATCGCAAACCATAGTTTATATCACACACATCAATACATCCAGCAAATGGTCCCTTTCCACAAAGATAACAATAATCAGAAAAGGACAGAAACTTTGACAACAACAGATACAAATTTAATCTACAAACTATTATCCTTCGGCGAGTTCTTCGTGAATATTCCACTTATGAAATTCCAAATGCGGTTTCTCTTCGAAGGCGGCTCAATCCTGCCAAAGCCATTGGCATCACCACCGGCTTCCACGTCATTCTTACGCTTGCGAGAACGTGTAACATCAGCCGTATGCAATGGAGAGAAGGCTTGAGAATTAGGCACGCTTCTTGGAACAGAATCAAGTAGATACGAACGGTTGGCACTTGAGTCCATTACTGGGACAAAGGACTGAGTGTTTGGCAGGCTCCGAGGACCAGACATGAAATTGGTAGAGCGGTATATTGCTGCAGAGCTTCTAATTGATTCCAACATAGCTACAGGCGAAAGAAGAGAAGAACCAGCGAGGGAAGAAGTTGAAGCCTCAACAAAGAAACTTGTGGGCATGCCAATGGACTCTGCACCAATGGCTTCAGTATCACCTCCATTCAATTCGATAACCTTAAAAGGAAGGATTAATACGCAAACTCCAGCAATACTGTTTAATACCGATTTCAGAGCTGCAGGTGGAGTACTGGGCCCGTTGTCTTCTACAACAGATCGACGAGTTCCCTTCGGATGCTAAAAATATTATGAAAGATGCCAAATTTTGTAGTGCAAACGAGAGGGGACTAACCTGATACGAAAATGAAAACTGTGAAATAGCCTGTTCATCTGGATTCTCAGTTTCTTCATCACTAAAATCAAAGTTTAAGATGACATACAAAACGTAAGAGCTGACACGTAGGGCCTTACTAAACAATTAGGCTCCAAAATATGCATTAGTCATCCCTTTTTCTTACACAAAACGCCCGGTGGGACCCTCTCTTGTTTTTCCAATCAATCACGTAAAAAAGAACTGGCAGGAGCATGACATTTTTTTGGAAGCACACTGTTTAGTAAAACCACAAAAGATCTCACAAAAACAGCACCTGCTAGCTTCGTCTCTGCAAGGCGATTCCGGAATAATAAAACCTGGACCCACATAAGCAGCCTCTAGAAAACCAACATTATTTTTCAAAACTAACAAGCTGCACTCACCGCTTCTCTTCGGAGATCTCATAGTATTGACAGCTGCAATTCGCTGAAAGGGCTGCATCGATCTGTCTAAAGCTCCCTGGTAGACGACTCGAACAGGATTAGTGTAAAGACGCTGAGTTGAGATCGAAGTCACACGAATCATGGCTGCAGGGTTTTCTGTGAGAGCCGAATCAGCCTGCATAAATAAGTCCTCGTGGCTACACTCGGATGACCAGATGGAAGCAATTCATTGTCAATTTTGACCTACAAAAAGAATCAATGACAACATTTAAAGCAGAACAGCAAATCGAAAAAACTCACGCAAATTACAGACACATTATCGGCACGCAATGACCCCCAGCGATTGAATGTCGACTGAAGAAGGAATTGGGCGTGGTTAGGTTCAAAATTTTCATCTTTCTTAAGATTAACAGAGTAAGACAAAAAAGATTTAAACGCGGAATCAAGCTACCGTCTTGAAGTTTGTCAGGAAGCTTTTACCACTCATGTCCAGCTCTTCAGAAGAGAAATAACTTTTTGCGCCGGCAGAACGTTCGTCAATCCATCAGAAGCCAATACAATAAATTGATCGGAACTTTTCAGGCAGCAAACATTGACATCAGGCTCTGGACTCACTACATACTCATTGTTATCGGGATTGAAACTGAAAGGAATGTGTTAGGGAATGAGGTGGAATAATACAGGGTGGTCCAAGAATTTCTAACACTTTTAAACAGCTATATTTTTTCAGACCAAAATGCAAAATTCTGTAAACGCAGATCAACTCAGTTTGAGCTCCGGTTTCGTTTAGCATATAGCGTGTAAAACACGATTTTCGCTTGGTCCCGCTGTGGTTTAGGTCCTGAATTGTGGATGGCTTTTAGATGAGCAAGGCTTCAACCACATGGGTGGGGGCAAGCAAAAATCGGGTTTTTGACTCCATTTACAAAATTCTAGAATTCAGTCTAGTCTATACAAAAGTTATGGCGGCTTGAAAGTGTCGAAAATTTTTGGACCATCCTGTAGATCTATTTCAGTTAAAAAAGCACTCTAATTTTCGGTTTTTTACTTGAAGGGTCATGGCCACCTGTTTTGAATCGTCCCCCGCATTCAAAAAAATTTTGCCAAAACATTAAACTTCTGCACGGATTTTTCAACTTGGTTACTAATAAAAAAGGCCTATAATTCAATTAATTAACTTCAATTAATCAAAACTTTGGGGTTCTAAAGTTACGCGATCGAAAAAGGTCCTTGATTGCCTGTTGTAACAGTCTAATTGCAAAGTTCGACATTTTTTATTTTTTAATTAGAGCCATCAATACCGTAAACCTCTAATTTAAGCCCCCCTGGTTCAAAATCGTGTTTGTGGCATTGCGTTTTTGACCCATTTTTTGAAGACTGCTTTTACGCAAGTTACCACTCATTTTGTAGCCAGTGAGATGAGCTACAAAATGAGGTATAACTTGCCTGAGAACACTTTTCGAAAAGTGGGTCCAAAACAAAATGCCAAAAACACGATTTGAATTAGGGGAGGGGGCTTCAATTGGGCATGAGCAACCTGCGTCAAATCACATTGTGCCACCGCAACTTGTGCGAAAATCAAATCGTGCCACCGCAAATCGTGCCGCGATTTTGATGTTGTTTGATTTTGTAAAAATCATCAAATTTTCATTCTTTTATTTTGGTATTCTGGTAAAGTTTGATTTGGCACGATTTGCGGTGGCACAATTTGAATTTGGCACAATTTGCGGTGGCACAATGTGATTTGACACAGGCTGCTCCTGCCCGTTAAATTAAAGATTTTACGGTAAGTAAAATTTGCTGGCTCCATCCTAACTTTTCAAAATGCACGGTCATGCCCCTTTAAAGGAGCGTGCCAACGCTAATAAGAGGTGGTGCCCGGAAATTCAAAATTTTTCGTAATCATTGAACTGCTTTACGGATTTTCCAACTCGGTTTCTAACAAAACCATACCTTAAATTAAATTCGATTTCTTGTTTAATTAGAAACCAAGTGGAAAAATCCGTAGAGAAGTTCAAAAATTAGGAAAAATTTCTGAATTTCCCGGGTACCACCTCTAATTAACGTAGGTATGCCCCTTTGATGGGCAGCTGGGTGCAATCAGTTTGAATTTGGTTAAAAAAAGAGAGAAATGGCCTCTACAATCTCCAAAGACTGAGGCTAGTCACTTGAGAGTGACTTACTAGTAGAGCTGACGGAGCAAATGTAGTATACACCCCCCACTCAAGTGTAGTACAGGGTTATTCAAGAAATTGTAACACTTTCAAACTGCCATAACTTTTTATCCCGGCACGATTTCGAAATTTTGTAAACGCAGATCGACTCAGAATTTCATGGCAATTTTTTTGGTATATAATGTCAAAATCACGATTTTCGCTTGGTCCCCCCTGTGGTTTTGGTCTTACCCATCCAGAGGCCATCCACAGACCAAGACCAAAACCACAGGGGGGAGTGCCCCCACTCAAGTGTAGTATACACCCCCAGTTTGCCTTGGTCCCCCAAGCTGATTTTTTTTTCAAAATTTTTTCCGAATTTTTTGAACAGTGTTTTTCATTGGTTTAAAGTTTAAAAAAAATTCGGAAAAAATTTGAAAAAAAATCAGCTTGGGGACCAAGGCAAACTGGGGTGTATATTACACTTGAGTGGGGGTGTATACTACACTTGAGTGGGGGTGTATACGAGCTGAGCTGAGCTGAGCTTAGCCGAGCTGACTTTACTGAATTCCTAGATTGTCACAAATAAAATTTACCTCCAGAAATCTCCGAGGGCTCGAGCTACAGCCAGAAACGGGATATCTAAATTGGCTTCCATTGAAGAGTTTATCGTAACCGGAATAACATACTTTCGGTAGGCGTTGATCTTCTCACGGGTCCCTAAAAATGCAAGAACGCACAAATGAAAATTGGGACAAAAAAATCAATGTTAAACTTTACTTTATGAGTGCGTGCAGGTCTCTCCAAACAACTCGAAAACACCAGCCTTGCTTCCAACAGAACCACCGGCCCTAAATTTCTCAACTTGAAAAAAAAAAGACTTTTTCAGTATTCACCCTCAATTCGCAGCCTCTCTTCCTTATCATCCGGCTTGTGATCTTCGGTCAATTTGATAGCATTTTCATTGCTTGAATTCCGAGCATTATGGCAGAGTCTCCCACATGTCCAGTATACAGTTTTCCATCACGTAAAATGGCGCAACTCGCAGTCGTCCCAGCAGTACACCTTCAATAAATGACTGATAACCAACACCCGTATTTATATAAAATTCCTCACGGATATCCTGAAGCAGTCATCGGCCACTCATCCACAGACTTTCTAAAGTAAAACATGTCTGTAGAGCAGACTCAATAAGAGAGAAAAACTACTTACTGCATATTTATGTGAGTCTTTAGGAACCCACTACGAATCGCACTGAGCACCTAAAACGAAAAAATTGAGATCGGACAAAAATGCATCCTACGAGGGACCATCGCGAACTGCAAATCCCTCATACTTTGGTCTGTTTTTAAAAAAATCCAATTTTTGATGCGCTGAATACGTAAAACATGTGCGCAGTTATTTCACTCATCTCCCTGATTTTTCGAAATTCGTAGTGATTCTAAGTTGACTTACTAGGCACTTTTACTATTAAATGCCTGTTTTTCAAAACTTGCGATGATTCATGGGTGACTCACCGAATATCACCCAACCCTAAGCTACATCAAAATAATTTTTGATAGATCTCAAATTGTCAAAAGTCATCTACAAACATCAAGTCATACAAATTTACGGTAAAACCCAGAGATGACTGGTACGCCCGTTTTTTTTTTGAAATGAATAGAGCAGTTTCGGAACACCCACCCCAGTCAATTTCGGTATATACCCATCCAAGACAATCTTGGAACGCTCACTCCATTTAATTTAGTAATACACCCCTAATGCTATCCCACAATTGAAAGCTTAGAGTGTTAGCTACACGATGATGCGAAAATTTCTTCGTTCAGTTCACTAAAATCAATTTATTTTAATAAAAATAGCCTCGAAAAGAAAATGAAAAATTCGAAATGGTTCTAGGCTTTTTTAATAAAAAAATTTATTTTAGTGAACTGAACTGAGAAATTTTTACATCATTGTGCAGCTAACACTCTAAGCTTTCAAATGTGGGTAGCATTAGGCGTGTATTACTAAATTAAATGGAGTGGGCGTTCCAAAATTGACTGGGTGAGTATACTGAAATTGACTGGGTGAGTGTTCCGAAATTTAGCCAAATGAATAAGTATTAAATGGGGAAAATTTTACGGCTTTTTGACATGGACTACTACTCCACTACACATACTTTTTTCATGTATTTTGTTTTCTCATGTCAGATGATTTCACACCGTGTTTTAGCTAAGATTTTTTCAAACGCCCTGATTAAAAATAATTTTTGAGAAAATTTCACCAAATATAAGGTAAAATTTCACTTAAAACGCTGAAATAAAATCAGCGGTTTTTTAGTGTGAGGTAGGTTCGATTTTCTCAAAAATCACAATCGTCTCTTTAAGCCCAAGCAAAATTACGAGAGTTTAGAGTTTGCGAGGCCTCCTTATCAAATGAAGTAAACAGAAGCCTTACATCTTCGTCTTTTTCCGAATAGAAGAGTTTATCGCTCTGAAAAAGGTGACATGAAGCATCACGAAAATGACCTTCACAAACAAAAACCTTTATATTATCGTGAAGATGCTGGCGGACATATTCGCTTGCCTGAAAAATTCGCTAAAAATTTTAAGTAAAAAAATGAATAGGTTACCTGAACACCCCCGTGTCCATCATAAATCGCTAGGTAGATATGCTCCAATTTTCCTGAAGAACTACGAACAACTTCTACATGCACTCTATCTTCCATATATTTTCTTCCGCCCTGGAAATTCGAAGAAAGTGGTCTGCTTCTGATAAAAATAAAAGTACCTGAGCTGCAGCAACAGTAATTTTCAATGCACTTGAGCAACCAACAGCTGGGAACGGTTCTTGCAAACTCCCATTTTCTAACAGCAAAGCACGACTCTTATCTTTCTGAATCTCCCATAGTTTTGAAATAGCAGCCAACTAAATGAATAAATATATAGAGCTGAAAAAAACACAACTATATTTTAAAAAATTATAAAAATGAACTAGCTACCGCATTTGCTCTAGTAGGAGCAGGGTTTCCAATAATGACAGTGACACTGACAGTGACAATGACATCACTGACGGTGCATAGACGTTTAGCGGTTGGCGGGACAAATGTCCCAAAACCCCTAAACGTCACACCAAAAGCCAAGCTTTTTTATCATTACTTTGAGGATGTTCGGATGTTTTTTCTGTTCTAAGCCTAAGGCCTAAGCCTAGGCCTAAAAAACACCTAAAAGAAGCTTGGCGTTTTGGTGTGACGTTTAGTGGTTTTGGGACATTTGTCCGCCAACCGCTAAACGTCCGTATGCCTAATGTAAAGAAATAATGAAAAATAACTTGTTTGGTTTGAGATATAAGCGGGGTAGGTTAATTAGAAGGGATAGGCTCCGTCCAAATTCGGGTTCAACATTTAGGGTCAACATTTTCCGAAGTTCGAAAAATGTCAATCATTTTTCTTAAACTTTTTTTTACGAAAATATAGCAGCTTTTTCGAGTGATTTTAAAAAAAATTCGATGTATGAAAATCGGTGCGTAAAAATGCTCAGGGGACAACAGGGGTTAACATAGGGCCAACATTTCCCAAAATTTTGTAGGGACAGTATGTAAATTTCTGTTAGCTGCCATCTTGTAGAGCTCAAAAAGTTGAGAAGGGGTTCAAAATATCAATTTGGCACTTTCGCCTCAAAAATTGATATTTTAGCACTTTAAAGGGGGAAACCTTTTTCTTGCCGTAAAAAAGACTTTTTTGCCGCAATTTACTTTTTTTGCCGCAGAAAGACTTTTTCCGCCGTAAAAAAATTTGCCATAGAAATAGTTATTTTTGCAGCAGAAAGACTTTTTGTTGCCGTAAAAACACTTTTTGTTGCAGCCAAATCACTTTTTTTGCCGCAAGTTTACTTTTTTGCCGCAAATAAATTTTCCGCAATTTACTTTTTTGCCGTAAAAAACGAACGACTATCAGTTCGTGACCATTTTGATTCGTGACTATCGATTCGTGACCGTATCGATTCGTGACTATCGATTCGTGACCATATCGATTCGTGACTACGATTCGTGACCATATCGATTCGTGACTATCGGTTCGTGACCATATCGATTCGTGACCCTGTTGACTCGTGACTTGTCTTGTAATAAGTAATTCTTTGCTCCTGCCGTTAGTCAACTTTTACTTCATTAAAATTTTCTTGCTGTCTCGTATTTCAGTTTTTGACTATTTACTCTCGACTTGAACTTCTTCATTTTTAAGCTTGTTTTTTGTTGTCTGCCTTTTTTTACTTCCGTACAGTTTTTACGCTCTCTTTCTTCAGTTCTGTATCTACAAATTGTGAACAATGTTTTGTTATACGAGGAAGACTAGAAGACAATGAGGAAGACTTCGATGGAAAATTGTCTGCTTTCTGCTTAAAATTGGCTATTTGATGGGATACAATGATCATCCGGCTCCAAACCAAGATCATGCAGAAATTGCAGCTATCCCGGCAGTTATCGCTGAAGACGTCGAGATGGATGAAGATGAGGAAGACAGATTGCCGTAGCCAGGATTCCAAGAAGACATGTGGTGAATTAATATTGTCCACTCGTATATTGTTGTTGTAACTTCGCCCGTTTATGATTGTATCTCATTGTTGGAACTTTTATGTGAGTTGTACATTGAAAGATCGAATAAATTTAACTCATATTGATAAGAAATGATGTCTTAAGTAAGTCTTAAATAAAATAGTTGTGAATAGTCAAAGACTAAAATACGAGACAGCAAAAGAAAATTTTAATGAAGTGAAAGTTGGACTAACGGCAAGAGCAAAGAATTCACTTATTACAAGACAAGTCACGAGTCAATAGGGTCACGAATCGATATGGTCACGAACCGATAGTCACGAATCGATATGGTCACGAATCGATAGTCACGAATCGATACGGTCACGAATCGATAGTCACGAATCGATACGGTCACGAATCGATAGTCACGAATCAAAAATGGTCACGAACTGATACTTTACCTAAAAAACTTTTTTCCGCAACTTTTTCCTTCATTTTGCCACAAATTTACTTTTTCTTGCCGCGAAAATACTTTTTATCGCCGCTAATTTACTTTTCTGCCGCAAATTTACTTTTTTTTGCCGTAAATTTACTTTTTTTACCGTAAATTTACTTTTTTTGCCGCGAATTTACATTTTCTGCCGCAACTTTTTTGAATTTTTTTCGCCGCAATTAACGTTTGAAAGGACGGTAGCAAATATCTAAAACTTAGAGCTGCACAAAAAACTGACGGAAATGTTCCTATATCAAAATTACTTCAGAAATATGAGTAGCTTGGGAAGGCTCGCTCTGGTAAGGAACGGTTCAAAAAGTCTCCTGTTTTTGCAGCAACATTTTTTTTTCGGATAAAGTTCTAGGCTGCACAGGGGCTGTGCAAGCACATAAAAAATAAGCAGGGAATTATTAGATTATAAGATATCGAAGCAGCGAGTAACAAAAATGGGTGATTTTTTTTTTGACAAACAGCAGGTTCGAAATCTTAAGTAGGTACTAGCTTCAATAATTGTGTGACCGCTGACAGTCTACTTGGCCTCCAAGAGCCTAAGGGTTATTTTGATACCAAACTCGTAAATAAAATATTAAAAACATAGCATGCACCAGAGAGATCCGGACAAGCAACTTTAAAATGGGGTTTAATTTGAAATTTATACGGACGATAGATGTAACCTCTTTTGAAAAAGAGGTATGATAAATGAAGATATCTGGTATCAATTAAACGTTCTGAAAGATTTAGTTTGGTTGACCTAGGTATATCGCACAACAACTGTTTCCTTTAAACGTCATGCTCACCCGAAAAGCCTCCATTAATAAATCCAGCGTTATTGACTTCAAAAACAACATTCATTATTAGATAAAGTTGTGGCAGAAAAAAGTAAATTTACGGCAAAAAAAGCAAATTACGGTAGAAAAAAAGTAAAATTTACGACAAAAAAAGTAAATTGGCGAAAAAAAATTTTGCGGCAGAAAAAATAAATTAGCAACAATAAAAAGTATTTCTGCGGCAAAAAAAGTCTTTTTACGGCAAAAAAAAGTAAATTGGCGAAACGCACATTTGCTGCAGAAAAAAGTGAATACCGGCAAAAAAAGTAAACTTACGCGAAAAAACTAAATTGACGAAAAAAAAATTTTGCGCAGAAAAAAGTAAATTAGCGACAATAAAAAGTATTTCTGCGGCAAAAAAAGTAAATTTGCGGCAAAAAAGTCTTTTTACGGCAAGAAAAGGTTTGCCCGACACAAAAGGAACCAGAAAAGGCCTTTAACAAAAGAAATTTTAGCAAATTTGCCTTTAGCAAATATGTCTTTAGCAATATTTTTTTAGCGAAAGTTTTTTTAGCAAATGTGCCTTTTAGCAAAATATTCGACCTAACATACACCAGATTTAACATGCAGCTCTATTAAAACTACACATGTGCTCGGTCCCCAGGGTGTATGTTAAATCGATCTATGACTGTAGTTCATTCCTACCGCAAAATACTTTTTTCCGATTTTTCTGAAAAAGCGGTAACAAATTCTCGCTAACACAAAAAGTTCAATGCAAAATAGAAGCGCCCATGCTAATGGCAAATTTTGAAATGCTTTTAAAAAGGTCAATGCCAAAAATTTTGCTTTTTCCGGGGCAATTCGAAACTTCTTTTAGTAACATACAAATTTGTACTCCTACTCTCAAGGTGTGGTGAGATCCAAAAAATACAAGTTTTTTGTAGATGGGCTTTGTTATACTTTTCTCTAATGGCACACACATAAAGACGAAGTGAAAAACAAGAATTTTTTTTCTAATCCAAAGCCCAATATTTTTCGTCGCAGTTTCGCCTTCATGCCAGGCACTGGACCAAACAGATTGGTCTAGATAGCACAACTTTCAAATCTTCAAACCCTGGTTATTAGCGATGGATAAACAGGTATCTAGAGTTTTACACATATGACTCGATTTTCAATAATTTTGACCTTTTTTTGATTTTATGCAACTTTTTCCCACAATCTTGAGCGTGTTGCTGCACAATAAAAAGCCTAGGATATGGGCTACACAAATCAGTGGTGGGTCCGCACCGCCGAGGCGCCCCGCTCCGGTGCCGGGCAGTGCTGGGGCGGTGGTCTGGTTAGCCTCGAGGCGTGAGGCGATTCGGTGCGCGAATAAAAAATAGTCCGGGGCGGGCGAAGCCGAAATGTGATGCTGGGGCGGGGCATGAGGCGCACCGTAGGCTCTCTATTTTATATTCTCTATCAATTTTTGTGAATTAAACTGAAAAGGTTATATACCATTGTGTAGCCAATATCCTAGGATTTCAATTGTGCGGTAACATCAATTAAGGAAAATCGAGTTAACTGTGTAAAACTTCACAGTATCCAAATCTGAAGAAATTGGTCAACTATCTGACAAGGACCTTTCCGGTTGTGGCCCACCAACTGACTATGTGAATCAGCTACCTGACTATGTTCTTGAACTCATATTTACTTTCGTCAACCCCTACCAAGATTTTGACAACAGCCGCCGTGTGTGCAAACGCTGGAATCGGGTGGCACAGACAGCATTGCAGCGAATAAAACGAATCTTCTTTCAAAAATGCAATAATTTACTTGGTTAGTTTTTTATTGGTTTTGGTGGAATTTTTTTACATGGTGAATTTGTTTGAGGCGTCTAATTGAAGAACAATCTGTTGGTCATGGGCATGTTTTGACAGAACGCTGTTCTCATTCAGCCTGCTATCATCCAGCAGACCAAGCCATGTTTATGTTTGGTGGTTGTACTAGCTCTTACACTGCTTTCAACGATCTGTGGATCTTCAAACTTGTAATTTTTTAATACAATCGAGTTTTTCTATAGCTTAACACGGAAAAGGTAGTGAGTACTAACCTCTGCGTTTTTTGCAGAATTTCACGACGAGCACGATGGCTGAAAAATAATTCGGAAAGAGGACAGTATCGAACGGGTAAAACAGCATTTGAAAGTAGTTAATCTTTTTCTCGTTCCCAACCACGTGGAAATGAGTGGTACTTGCTCAAATTTATGTATCACCTGGACGTATAATATCTCAGAATGCATGGCGTGATCAGAGATATTTATTGCACACAGTTTTGTGGGAGCCCACCAGTGGCCTTTCCCTCACCAGTCAACTCGGTCCTACCCCCACCAGTCAATTTAGCTTGGAAGATCATGGCAAAAAAATTTACGTTTTTTCAGTAAAGTTTTTTGCCTTGGTCCCCCAAGCTAAATTGACTGGTGGGGTAAAAGCCGAGTTTAGCCAAATCTGTGTCTAAGTGATTGAAACTTCGCAGATAATTTTTGGTTTTCCTTCCTTTTAAGTCAGTTTTCGAAAGTACTTCTACTCGAGATAACAAACATTCAAACATGTCGCGAAATTGAATTTTTGAAAACCGACGCCTAGAAGGAAAACCGAAAATTCTCTGTGAAGTTTCAATGACTCAGACACAAATTTATGTGCAATATATATTAGGTCGTGTCAAAAGTTCCGTAGTTTTTTTTCAAAAGCAATATTTGTGGCGTTGTGTTTTTACCATAGATTTTTTTCAACTTTTAACAAAAGTTTGCCACTCATTTTGTAGCTGAGAATCTTGGCTTTACATAGCTTTGACAATTAGATAATTCAAAAATCGCCTATTTGAATAATCAGATACTTCGAAAAGAGGATATTACGCCAATTAAGATAGTTCGCCAATCGCTGATTTCGTTTATAATACGTTTTGACAATCGGATGATTCATATTCAGGACACTTAGCCAATTTACACTTCACCATAATACTAACTTGACCAAAAAAGTGCGCAGTCACTGCCGTACTTTCCGGATGAATACCCGATACACATACACTGCTGTGGAATAAATTACAGTATTTTCTTTGACATATTATACAGTCTGTTGTAAAATTATAGACGCACCCCACTTTTTGGCGGTTTTAGCGATTTTTTCAAAGAACCCTTGGATTTTTATTTCCATTATTTTCTTCGTCCAAAAATATGCACCCAGTTTGATTGTTGAATGAGCATGAAATCAACTTTCGAAAATGTGCTGTTGCAAAAATTATAGACGCAGTACTTTATTTCACCTATTCACCCAAATATCCTAATCCGAAATTTGTTCTCACTCACAAATTACAAAGGAGGCAACAAAAGTTCAACAATGATCAAGTCGAGTAAATAATGCATGACTCTTAACATATTCTAACATTTCTTCTATCATAACCAAGTACTATATTCTTCCTCCTCTCTGAAAGTTTCACATCGACCTTGTTGAGCTTAGGATCACCACCTGTGCGTAGAGAAATCAGCTTAGCCTCTTGCATTGAGCACTATAACTTCAGCTGTCCGAGCCACTTCCAGAACTGAGGTTTCTTGCCATCCGTAGTTCCCATTGCCAGCTGCAAAGATCGATGCCACGCTTCAAGTGAGTTTGTAGTCCTTGCTTTCCCTCCCGAGCTAGTTCAGTGCAATTCCACAGAGAATGAGCGAATAGTGGGCGTCGAACTCGGTCTTCTCCCACATGTCCGATCCAAGTCTTAAAGCAGAAAAATATTCATTTAATGAAATTAAAGATCAATCAAACATACTCTGAAAAAATAATTGATGAAGCTACGTTCCGGTGATCCGACTGCAAATTGAACGCACTGTTGGCCCACAATTAGATGGTAGCATTCAACAACATCGAAAACAGGTACGTAGGCCAAACTCTTAAGCTTTTTAACGAGAATGCTGAAGACTCCACCACTTTCATAGACCTTTTAGCTTCAGCTTTGCAACTTTTTTGATATGAGCTTGAGCGAAATGGAACATACATCCGTGAATTGTTACCACTGAAAAAGTTCACAATGCACGAAAATTTCACAAAATACTAAAAGCAACTTACGACGAAAAACTGCTGCAAACCCAGAGAACACGGCTATTTCGTAATCCATATGAGCATTTGTGACCAAAAAAGCTGTAAGAAGTCGTTTGACTCTGCGAAAGAATGCTGTATATGTTTTTTAGGTAAGAGCGCATGCAAACAAGGACGAAAGTTTTCACCGACCTTGGCGTGGATTGTCATCAGCTGTTTCCATCCATCTGGCACCAGCTTAAAGGTACCATCCATTCCCCATATTCGGCGTATCGGAGACACTGCAAATTAAATATCGCTTTTTATTCAGACATAGTGAGCAAAACTAAACCTCTATCAAAGCAGGAGTAGAGAAAATAATCATTCGCCGAGACATTCTCGCCGAATCGAAAAGACAAACGGAACCTCCTTGTATAGCTTCAAGTCTTCGGGAATGACCAAATTAAGATGGCAGACAAGATCCATTCGGACAATCTTTTCAGTTTCTAAAGTCAAAAATAAATTACAGACATCTAAAACATAGCAGTTCACCTTCTGATGATACCTACGGCTTTGCCACATTAGTTGAGTTGACTACAACTTTAGCTTCATCTGTTTTACTCTCAGTCACCTTGGCATAAATGTTACGAGCACACAACTAAGAGATTTGCGAGTAAATAAACAGCTTGAAAAATAGAGTAAACTTACAACGTTCTGCCGAGCGAACTGTGCTACATCCAAATTGATTTCTCTAAGCTCCAAATCGACTGCTTCTGCTGTGTGTGCATGGTGTCCGAGACTCATCCCGACGCAGTGTCCATCGGCATTGCTTTCCAAAGTTTTCTTGCATCTATTGAATATCTCTTGCGCAGCGCCAGTGCATAATCATGTCCGCGTCCGTATGAGAGTAGTTGTAAGAATGCCCTGAATTAATCTCAATTTTACTGATTGCAAGCCTAGCAAGCATTGTGGAAAAAAACCTTGACAAATAATGAGATTCTTGCCACGGCGAGATTGCATCAGACGCAGCTCCACCTCAGGCATGACCACTGCTTTTCGCTTCTTCGCTCTGCTCTTAGGAATATTTGACTTGTCCTTTCTCTTTCCAAATTTTGGCTTTCATTGGCTTGAACGATATCTTTTATTTCGTTAAGCTCTTCTTCTGAGGAAGTTGCCTCATCTTCACTGCTGCTATACTCTATATCGCTGAGCATCTGAAATAGCAGAGATAATGGTGCAGTATTACATCAGACGGTAAAAATAGCAGGCAAATTTTCACAGGGAAACACAGAAAACTATGTGGCAAAGTTAGTGATTGTCGAAGTAGTTTCGGTAAATCATCCGATTGTCAAAACGTATTATAAACGAAATCAGCGATTGGCGAACTATCTTAATTGGCGTAATATCCTCTTTTCGAAGTATCTGATTATTCAAAAGGCGATTTTTGAATTATCTAATTGTCAAAGCTATGTAAAGCCAAGATTCTCAGCTACAAATGAGTGGCAAACTTTTGTTAAAAGTTTGAAAAAATCTATGGTAAAAACACAACGCCCAAATATTGCTTTTGAAAAAAAACTACGGACTTTGACACGACCTAATTGCTCTGATCACGCCCTGCATTTTACACGCTCGGGGCGGTACATAAATTTGAGCGAGTACCAGTCATTTCCAGCGGTTGGGAACAACAAAAACTTAACTACTTTCAAATGCTGTTTTACCCCGTTGGATACCGTCCTCTTTCTGAATTATTTTTCACCATCGTGCTCGTCGTGAAATTCTACACAAAACCATAGGTTAGTACGCACAGCCTTTCCCGTGTTAAATCCCCTTGGTCCGTTGTACTAACTCTGTTTAGACAGTCTCATACGACAAATCGACAATTCTTTTTGCAAAAGACAAGAACTTTGGCATTTTTTTTTATTAAATTAGGGCTACCATATATTTTTTAGAATAGAATACTCGACTTTTTCCAATATCGATTAGAATATTAGAAAATTTCGGATAGTTGACAAACACTAAATTTTATATTTTACAGTCAACTAGAGAAGGATCGAGTGATAATATCCAGACCGCCTCTTCCATCTGCCAAGCATTAGCCTCCTTAGTTCTCTACAACACAATTTAATTCTTTATGGTGGTTTTTCCAAATCTTCAATGAATCCAATCCACCAGACCACCACTTTCTACAAGGAAATTCATTTGTTCAACAAAAGTCGGAATTGCTGGAAGAGGTTTTTTAAAATACAAACAGCATTTTCCTAAACATATAAATTTAAGATAATATGCGAAAACACGGCACCCCATCTAGCTGGACACACTGCTTCAATAGTTGCTGATTTCATGCTGGTTTTTGGCGGGTCCATGGGAAGCTCCTACAACAACAATGTCTATGTATTGGATATCACTCGCCGAATTTGGAACATGCCATCCATACCTGGGTACACAATTTTTGTCTTTATTCTTTTTATTATAAGAAATTTAGACCTTGCCTCCACCTCGTTATGGCCAGTCCCAAATCCTGCTGGATGAGAATCACCTTATTATTAATTGGTGGTTGTGGCGGTCCAAGCGTGATGTTCAGTGATGTCTGGCTTCTTGATTTTGACTTGTGTGGAGATACTGAGTGGAAATGGACCCAGTTAAAGGTATTTGTTTGCAGTATTGAAGAAATTATATGGTGTATCAGCATTGAAGACATGAACAGGACAGGCCCTGCCAGGGCAGGCCAGCATTTGGCACAAAAAATCTGGTCTAGGGTACAATACTCAAATCAGAGTTATGAAATGACCATGATAAGGGATATCATGGTTTTGTTCACGAAATTTTTATTTTCGAGTTGTTTGCATTTAGTACTCAAAATCACCGCTAGAATCTAGCAAACATTTTGGTAGTAAAACATCTTTAAGTTCATATAAAACAACTTCAGAAATAAGCAAAATAAGGTCAAGTAATAGAGTTTTACAGAGATTGGTCACGTAAAACGTGTTATGGACTTGGTTTTGCTGGTCTTAATTTTTTTTATTTAAACTTGTTGGGTTTTTATTACGAAAATATTTGCTAGACTCCATTG
Source organism: Ditylenchus dipsaci (assembly GCA_004194705.1). NCBI lineage: Eukaryota > Metazoa > Nematoda > Chromadorea > Rhabditida > Anguinidae > Ditylenchus > Ditylenchus dipsaci. The sequence continues at coordinate 291,729 of SADC01000020.1, read as the reverse complement.
GTTATTCTGTTAATGAAAACCCAACAGTTGAATGAATGAACTTAAAAACGTTTTACTACCAAAATGTTTGCAGATTCTAGCGGTGATTTTGAGTACTAAATGCAAACAGCTCGAAAATAAAAATTTCGTGCACACAGAAGTAAATTGATTGGGATGGGTGTTCCGAAACTTAGCCAAAAAAGTGAAACATTTCACAAAAAGTGGCACTTTTTCGCCAAAAGTGATATTTTTAAGCATTATCCAAAATTTTTTCATTTTTTTTCTCAAAAGTTAAAAAACCCGCTAAAAAACTATCGCTATTCCAAATGGTCTTAAATTGACGGCCGAGGATTAAATTGGCTGCGATTTGATAAATTACCATTTCCTCCATACACCACCCTGTAGTAGGCGTTTTGATTTCTGATAAAAGTATAGAAAATTTTGATTACAGGTTGAAAACATGGAATTGACACCACCCTTACATGTGAGGGTAATTCTTTTCCCTCCAATTTTTTTTACCTGATTTCTAGGTGGTGCCATAGAGCCTGTAAAGTGGGTCAAAATGCTGTAGTGTTGAGTCGTCCCACCAAATACAACATCAAAAGAGCCAAACGTCGACGTGCTTCCAGTCAGTCAACCACTGCTTCTGGATGTCATCGAATTTCCTCTCGGACTCGCCGCAAGATAGGCGGGCAGTGGCTGCAGCCTTTTCCAATTCGGTGCTCAATCAGGCCAACCTAATCAACATCACAAGTTCGGAGGTCATTCAGATGATGGGGCTCAAAGCGAAACCCTTGTTGCTTTCTTCAAAGTCGTTGGATGAACATGTTTAGTTGTTTCGCGTATTTTTATAAAGGGTTGTCAATAAGTATCAGGGCTTTAAAATGGCCCTAACTTTGTTCTAGAGCGATCTTCGCAATTCTATTTTCGCTGATCTATTTTCTTCACGACAATAGCTTTTTAGTAGATAACGTCAAAAACACAATCGTTTGCTTACTCCACTCTGGGTTCGGGCCTTTCTTACTAAAGCCAATCTACAAACCAAGACCCAAACCACAAGAGGGGTCAAGCAAAAATCGTGTTTATACCGAAAAAATGTCGACGAGAAAAATCGATAGTCGAAAAGGAACTTCGAAAAATCGCCCTGGAAAGCCCAAAATATTTAACACAGCTTTCATGGAACGCAACCGGTCGCCAACAAAAACTCACCAACGCAGAAGACTCACCGATGTCAGCAGTCGCCAATGGCAAAACTCGCCACCGTAAAATTCGGTTTAACGGTCTCCTATCTCCGTTCCAAAAGGGGAATTTTTGAATACTGAATTTTCGGCCATATTGATCAATGATGGGGGCACAGGGGCTTAAAATTCAAAAACATAATCACTTTAAAAACAACAAACGCCAAGATTTTTGAAAGACATTTTCCCATATTTTCTATAATTTTCAGTGTTTATTGACTACGATATGCAAATTTGCCGAAAATTTCTAAAACTTGTTTTCTGGACTAATTCAAAGCATTCTGATAATGGTTTGACAGTACTGAAATCACGTTTTGTTAGGTTACGAAAACTATAAAAATACCAGAAAAACGAATGGTCAACAAAAATTAGATCAAAAACACAGCACAACTATGCCCTTGCAGCTATCCTAAAACACCAGATTCATGCAATGGTACCAAAATAACATTTATTTTGCGGAAACTCAAAAGTAAATGTGCGATATAACGCAACATCAGATTCATTTACAACATTTTCCTGGAATATTATCCTTCTTCAACAACGCTTCTTGGCATCCTTGCTATTGAAGATATCCAAATAGTCATTATCGGCGATGTTGAGCCTAAATAAGATTGGTACACAACAAAAATGGTAATCCACAGAAACAAAACTTACATCAGGACATCCGACGGAAGGGAAACTAGATTAGAAGAGGCGGATGACACAGTCTTGGCTATTTTCTGGACTGCACTGATCTTGCGCAATTTCAGATAACCAGGATCACTCTTCATGGATTCACCCAGCTGAAAAAATTAATTCGGAAGACATTCGAATTGATGAGTCTCTAGATTAACATCCCCCAAGGACGATCCCTCGGGTTGCAGTTAATCTAAGCGTCGACTACCGTATTTCCTGTATTAACGCCCCGGGGCGTTCATTTTTCAATTGACCTCTAGGAGGGGGGGGGCGTTAATTAGAGGAGGCGTTAATTACAGGAAATACGGTATTACTATAAAGAGCTTATGACTTACCATATGAACAGCTTCAGCCTTCCTTCAGCGTCATTCCTTTACGATGGCGCGAAGCACGACCCACCAAAAAATCAGAAAGACGACCGACTGAGCGATTGGCGAGACATTGATCAGACTGGAGCAGTTGAGCGCATCAATTTTCAACGGAAGATTGGCATCTCTGCGATTCTACTGAAGGTGCTCAATCAAACGAAACAGTATTCAGTAGAAAAATTACTTACACATTCTTTGTTCAACTCAGTTACGGTCAATTCTTCACCAAGGACCCGATCCACTCTCTTAGCTGTACGCATCAGGAGAACCACGAATTTCCTCTCATTCCGGCTCTTGATTCGCTTGTTCCTTATTTCTTCCATCTTTTCTAGATTGCGGCTGGACGAATTTCGGAGAGAGACAGTACATTTGGCTTGAAGGACATTCTTCTGGTGGTGACCATCTTTAGCTCTAAAAAACGAAGAATTTATTTTTGCATGAGATGCTCCAAATTTGCATTTTAGAGCTTTTCTATACACCAAAACGTAGCCCATACATTCAGCTACTCGAAAAGTTGAGCCGAATTTTGTGATGATGTTATTTCAGAAACTAGAGACCACTTGAAGCAAACAAGTGCCATTTTCCCGAGTAAAAATAGGGGTTTTTGCGTTTTTCATCTAACTTTTGCATAAAACACCCTAAATTTGCATTTTTTGCATACTTCCCTGGTACCAAAAGGTAGCAAATTTACTCCTCTATTGAGCCCCGGTTTATTTTTTGAATGATATGAGAGAATATGGTGGCGAGAAACCCTCTCAAGCTTAACAACCCAAATTTTGTTTGAATATTTTTTACATGAAATATATTGTGGTATTAAATTTTCAAATGTTTTATAAATGAGTGATGGATTGTTCGAAAGCTACATTCAAGGCGAATTTAACCCGACAAAATTGAACAGTAAAACATTTAATATTAATTAACCACCGGTAGAAAACATGAACCCATAGAAAATCAAGCCAATTTTGAAACTTTTGATTTGGCGCAATAATTCTAAAGTGATTATGTTTTTGAATTTTAAGCCCCTGTGGGGGGGGGTCGCCTTGGTCCCACGTGTTGTTGTTTTTTTGCGAGTTTTCAGGCTAAGGCTCAGGAAAAAGTAGGCCAGCGTCTACTAGGACGAACTTAAAAATGAGTCTAAAATACGTTTGAGTCCGTCCTAACATGCGCTAGGCAACCTTGCCTAAGCCTAAACCCTTAAAAATCACAAAAAAACGACAGCGGGGACCACACGACAGCGGGGACCTCCCCCCATTGAGGGACAGGGCCGAATTTTTTGCTGGCGAGCTTTGCCGTTGGAGAGTTTTGCAGTTGAAGACTTATGCCGTTGGCGTGTCAGTTGCGTCTCGCTTCTATTTATGTATTAAGCAATATTAAAAACCTTGAAAATTTTAGATTTTTTCGAAAAGTTTCTGCTTCACCGTAAAAGCCTGTCTTATAAGGCTATAGGCTTATCCCAAAAAGTCTGTAATTTTTGACAATAACATGCCAATGCACGCAGGCCTACCGTGAATCTAAATTGTTAAAAAGGGCTAAATTGTTAAAAAAATATTGTTATTAAAATCTTGGCTCTAGTCCCATGGCTAACTGGCCATACACCACCAAATACAACAATGCTCAAGCTAATTTTTGAAAAATGTTAAGCGCTACAAAAATTTTAAAATATTTTCAAGGACCAAAAAAGCAGTCATGACAACCGTCCACCTCCAAACTCTCTGCAAGTGACCAGTAACAGCAGTCTACTGGCTCATAGTGCCAATACCGCTTCCAGTGGAGCTCCATCCAAGTCGTCAGAGTTGCATAGGGCCTGCTCCATTCCAGCCATCATAGTGGGTGAAATTCCCAAACTCATAGTCACTTCGTCCAATGACCCTCAACAAAACCAGCAAAAGGTTTCCCTTCAGCTATAACTGTGCTTGATGATGGAAAGTAGGGTTTTTTTCTTAGATTTTTTTTTGATTTGAGTTATAACTGGTTTTTATACAGATTCTCGGTTGATGGCAAAAACGCATCCACGTCAAGAATGAATTCCTTTTCTTCGTCCAACTCAGTGTTTGAAGACTCCCCATCCAACTCTTAGATGCTTCTTTGGACAGCCGGAGTATAGTGAATTCAGAGGTCTTCTTCACTTTATCAGTTTTTAGCTAGTCAAAGATATGATCGGGCAGAGTTAGATAGGACCGTTTCAGTGATGGATCGGGACAAATTTTCGGACCATCGATTCAGAACGATTTTGTTTACATTGTGACGAAAAATGTTGAAAAAAATGGTTGAGATTGAGATTCTCAAATAGATTAATCCCAGTCCATCACTTGTATTTTTAATAATTGGTTTGAAGCCCTACTTAGTCAACCCAATGCTGTGATTATACGAAACTTAGGCATCACATATCCGTAAAAATTAGTAAATATCAATATAGATCCTCACAGTTTTTCAAAATCTTAAATCGAAAAAGAAAAATGCCAAAAATCAAATTTCGAAAATCGGAAATCAAAAAAATCTTTAAAAAAATTCTTTCAAAATTTTTGACCGATTTTTTTTTGAAAATTGGAAAATCGTTAATAGAAAGTATTGAAAATCAAAATTTCACCGCATTTCTGTTGTGGATATTAATATAGCAGTATATAAAAAAGTAATAAAATAATCGCGAAATTTGCTCAAAAAAATTAAAATCCCACAGAAAACAAGACATTCGAGAAAAATATTTTGACTATTTTCTATGGCGCCTCAATTTTCATGGCATTTTCAGAAATATTAAAATTCTGATGCAGATGTTGCTAATCCAATTTTTAAATTTGCAAAATTTATTTTACACCACAACATCAGGTTGTTAACAAAATATGGCTTCCAAACGATATTCAAAAAATACATATTACCAAAAAACCTCTAATTTAAGCCCCCCTGTTGCAAAATCGTATTTGTGGCATTGTGTTTTTGACCCATTTTTTGAAGACTGCATTCATGCATGGTACCACTTATTTTTTAGCCAGTGAGATGAGCTACAAAATGAGGTATAACTTGCCTGAGAAAACTTTCCGAAAAGTGGGTCAAAAACACAATGCCAAAAAACGATTTTGAATTAGGAGGGGGGAGGGCTTAAATTAGAGATTTCACGGTAAGTACATTCTGTCCCTTTAGGCAGTATGAACGAAATCTATGTTTCAGGTGGCACAAAATCATCTTCACATACCATAGCTGTACATGAATATTACTTGTCTCTATTAAAAGAGGAATACAACCGCTTGAAGATTGTTGAGCTGGCAGAAAATTTGGTACAAGTAGATGCAAAGCTAGATGCGTTTTTGAGGTAGCTTCACGCAAATTCTCTGATATAACAAATGGCTCAAATCGGAGTGAAACAGAAAAGTTCTGAAAATTCAGCTCTAGAATCGAAATTTGCACTGGCTTAATTTTAAATTGACCCACATGTAAAGATGGTCCAGTTTTCGCCTCCCACAAAAATCAAGCTCATTTTTTCAAATTTCACATTCCACGAAAGAAATCCAGGTCGTAGCCTTTGTCTCCTTTTTACCACTTTTTGGAATTCGCGCCTTTTTTTAGCTTGAGTTTTTTGCTGTTTGGCTATATGCTGCCTGAGCCAGTCTTAATGTGCGCTGGTCAATCTTGCGTCTAAAACCTTGCCTAACTAATCTTTTTTTAGCTTAAAGGACCATGGTTTTTGCGCGCAGTGGCATGTGCGAAATTTGAATTGGCGGGGACACTTCTCTTTCGTCTTATGCTGTACTCTTTCGAGTCATTAGAAACAACTCGAAAGAGTACACTGATAGACGAAAGAGAAGTGTCCCCCGCCAATTCAAATTTTGCACATGCCGCTGCGCGCAAAAACCATGGTCCTTTAAAAAAAGTTTTAAAGTTAAGTTTAAGTTTTAAAAAAAGAGAAGAATCTACACTAAAATCCAGAGATAAATAAAAATTCAAAAAAGGCGCGAATTCGAAAAAGTGGAAAAATGGGACAAAAGTAATTATGCCAAAAATTCTATGCTTTTTCAGTGAACGTGTTCCATATTTGTCTTCTGAAGAACGACAGGAAATGCTCCGCGAGTTTCTCCACTCCAATGACCTTGATTCCGATGGGGACAGTCCTTCATTAAGAAGACGTGGAGATCTTGGTAATTTCTGTGCTAATATTTTTATTTGCCAAATCAATCACCATTTCAGGCCAACTAGCAGGAGGCAAGAACCACCGTTGGTCAGGCCCTCGTACTTCTACGGATAGTAACCGCAATTCACTGGACTCGAGTCCTTCGTCTTCTTCTCGCCGCCCTTCCTTGAATGAGAGCAATTTGTTCGGCCAGATCTACTACCGACATATGTGCGCTTATGTGTTGCGCATGGATAAAGCTATTGAGGAGAAGGTTGTAAGGTGGGTTCGCTATCATGCACTAGACATTGCAGTCATTACCGTATAATTCGAGTCTTTCTATAACGAAACTAAAAGCCGAGATTTAAGTCTGTCTTGTTTTGGTTCGAATACTCTGTTTTGCTCAAATATGCCTTGTTTGTTGAAAAAAAAAAGAAGAGTGCATAGTTCAGCTAAAATCAGGCTCATTAAAGCCATAAAGACACAATGCAACCAGAAAATGTACATTTAAGCCCAAAAGATGAAAATTTAAAGGGGGGGACTTCTACGGCTACTTTTGACATCGACTACTACTTCACTCCACATACACTTTTTTACCTATTTTGTTTTCTTATCTCAGATCTTTTTACACCGTTTTGTAGCTGAGACTTTTATCTATCCATTGAGTGGTCAAACACCCTGACTAAAAATAATTTTTGAGAAAATCACAACAAACTCACACTAAAAAACCGTTTATGGTGGAATTTCACCTTATATTTGCTGTGATTTCTCAAAATTATTTTTAATCAGGCTGTTTGACCACTCAATCGATAGAGGAAAGTCTCAGCTACAAAACGATGTGAAATCATCTGAGTTAAGAGAACGAAATATGTGAAAAAAGTGTGAAGTAGCAGTCGATGTCAAAAAGTAGCCGTAGCCCCCCCCCTTTAAACAAACCAAGGCATTTTTCAGCAAAGAAGGCACTTTTCGACTGCCAACCAACTCGATACACCGACTCGATACATTGACAACTCGATACACCGACTCGATACATTGACAACTCGATACACCGACTCGATACACTTTTTTATTTTTACCTCAATTACTTCGGCCATTCCGCTCATATCACTACCTACTACTTAGAAAACCATTTTTAGAATATCGTGATTAGTACACGAAAAGGTTAGGGAAGCCGAAAAATAAAAAATTTCGTCAACTACTCTATGATTATATCATATGACTTCAAACCATAAACCAAGGTGATCTAGATGAATAACCACCTAAATACTGAATCAGTAATCACGTCGAGAGAATAAACTATATTAATCCACATTTACTATATTAATCCACGAATAAACTTAATAGAGTGGACGACCACTTGGTGAATTTGGGTGTCCATTGGGTGCATGTTTTTTGTTTTTTTGGCTTCCATAGTCATTTTTGTGCGCTAACCACGACATTTCAAAATGTTCCGTAAGTAGCAGGATGTCATATGAGCGGAATCATGAAAACTTGAAAAATACCAGGAAAACAGCATTTGACTACTGTCTTACAATCCTTAGAATGATCAAATTAGTACAGAAAACAAGTTTTGGAACCTGAAAACCCACTAAAAAGGGTATTTGAACCAAGTGGATGACCACCTGGTTTGATTGACGCCTGGAGCATTAAGTTGGTTTATAGATGAGTCTTTGAATTAACAAGAATAATATTCAAGACAAAATATAGAAAAAACAATCTAAAAAAACGGTACGAACTCTCTACTGAAAACCGATGCGAACTGTCCTATGTCCTAAAAATAACGGTCCTGGGGTAAAGATAAAAAAAGTGTATCGAGTCGGTGTATCGAGTTGTCAATGTATCGAGTTGGTGTATCGAGTTAGTTTTTGTATCGAGTTGGATGTATACCGCACTTTTCAGCCAAAACCAGGCAGATACAAAATTTATTGAACAAAAAATGGCAAAGCTTTTGTCGGAGCTAAACCGTTCTTTAATGTAAAAATAGAAGATAGCTCCAAAGTAAGTCTTTTCACGCCAAAAAAAGCTTTGCCCGAAAAATTTCATTTTTGCCTAAGGTCCGACCACATTTTCGAAGTTTTTGTCAGTATTCTTTGGTTGGTCAAGTCCAAACAATCGCATATTCGAATTTGATCGCAATTTTTTTAAACTCTGTAATCTTGTCTTCCTACACGACGAACCTCTATTTTCAAAAAGGGGTCGCTATATACAGGCTCGTGCGTCCCTATTGGCGAAACTATAAAATTTGTGAAAAATGACCAGCAAAAATCGGAATCCTTGACCAGCCAAGACTAACTGGCAAAGAGACTTCAAAATTTGGGGTTTCCTTGGTGAAAACGACCTACAGAAACGAGTAACATGTGCAGTGCCCCTTAAAATGCCCCTTAAAATGCGCGGTCATGCCCTTAAAAGCTATGGATTTAAGTTGGGAGCAAATGGACGTGGAAGATGATGCGCCCGAAGACATCATTCTGTACTCCATTGTGGCTGGTAGAGGAGAACTGATTATGTTCGGTGGAATGCGCAGTGATGGGGCAATGGATTGGGGGATTGTTTGAATGTGGGCATGGATAGACACTTGCTACTCTCAGACACATTCTTGCTCAGACCTCGCTACAGCGACATGTGATGGAAATACAATCCTTTGATATTAATATTTTGCAAATTTTTTGTACAGAAATTGTGAAATTTTTTGTTGATGCTAGTCTTTTTGTATTATGAACTGTGGAATTAAAATTTTCACAGAAGTAAGTATTCTTATACAGTCGCACCTGGATAAAGAGACACCCCCAAAAGTTCGTTGCCCAGCTGGGTCCAACACTTTTTACACTTCTTTTTTAATGTTTTTGTAAATTCGGTTTTTGACAGTCTGGTCGCAAATATCTCAAGGATGCTGATTCTGCCGACAGTTTTTTAAAATCCAAAAAACTTTTTACTCTAAAAAATGCAAAACCTGGATAACCGACACACTTTTTGAAAAAAGGGTGTCCGGTTATCCAGGTTTGCATTTTTAAGATTGAAAAGTTTTTGGATTTTAAAAAACGATCGTCAAAATCGGCATCCTTGCGATACTCGCGACCAGACTGTCAAAATAGAATTTACAAAAACATTCAAAAAAGGTCTAAAAAAGTGTTGGACCCAGTTGGGGAACGAACTTCTGGGGGTATCCGATTATCCAGGTTCGACTGTAAGCGTTTTGAAAACTAGTTTTCAACGCTTTCGTCGAAATTTATGACTTTAGCTAATTTTTTTGGAAATAAAACCTTTTTTATTAAGTGTTTTCAGTAACTTTTAAAAAGACTGCATTCGTTTACTTGACTTTTATTGCAGAAATATGCACTTTGATAGTTCTAGATCATTTACTTGGCATTGAACATCCGACAACATGGTCTGATTTTTTCAATGAAGAGAAGTCAAAAGAGCATTGGGAAAAGTAGAGAAAGGATATTTTGCAATTTTGTAACCGAAATTTGGCCAAAAATATGTTGCAAAACCATATTCCGTACCACCCTTGAAAAGAATTTTGAGAAAAAATATGCAAAATATACTGGTACTATTTTTCCGGAGATCTTTTCACATCTCTCCTTATTAATGGGCTAAACCAATATTGCCAAATTTTAGAGTGGAATTTAGCAGTGTGTAAGATATCGGAGGCAGTCAAGGAAACCTTAAAAAAGTTCAGATTCAATCAGTCATCAGCCACAAATGCTCTAATATGTTGGTAAATTTTCAAACACACCTAAAAGTTTGTAATAGTAGGAGAGGTGAAATTCCCGTCCGCATATCCTTGAATTACTTGTTTCTGATTCAATTTATCACACTTTTTCAATTTTCGGTCAGTTCAATAATAAATCCGTGGGCACTTAATAGGAGAGCTGTAAAAAAATGCAATAACTGCAAAAATGCCTAATTTTTCTGCCAAAAACACAACTTTTAAATAAAATTAAATAGGTTAAATGAGTAATTTTGAATTTCTGACATGGTTCATTTTTGGATAAAACTTTTTTAATGTCGCCGCAATACTTTTTCTTTGGATAATCATTTTCGATGGCGCAAATTTACTTTTTCTTGGCGCAAATATTATTTGGCCAAATAAAGTTCTTTTCGGTTCAAATACATTTTTATTGCCGAGTAGGTGTTTTGGAGGGTGAAACCGAGTAGCGCCAATTTTTTTTTTCAAATTTCATCTAAAAAATAAATAAATAAAAATATTTTTGGGAAAAATCTGCTAATGACAATTGAGTTTTCGGCGAGAAGAAAAAATTTTTTTCGTAAATTTTTTTGTTTTTTATGTTTTTTTTCCACAAAGCCATTTAGATTCTCTTGTTCAAGTAAATTATGTAAAAAAATTCAGCCCAGGGGGCTTTATTAGAGAGAATACGGTATTTCGATTATGAAGTCAAGTTTCTGAAAATAAAATTAAACAATTTTTATTTATCAGTGGCGTTGTTAGTTTAGCTAGACGATTATGTTTTTTTTTCAGCCAAAGCCCATTTTCAGTCAATTTTCTCAATTTCATTAGCCTAAAATATAGGTTACTCGGTAGACTTACTAATCAGAAAGATGAAATTCTGAAAAGGAATCTATACAAAAACATCTTAACAATTAATGCGACAAGTCAAAAAATCGTGATTCTAAATATGCAAACACAAATTTTCCTTCTTTGAAGTCCATTTGCAGTGAAAATCAACCGAGAGAATATGGAATTAGATGTGGAAGAAACTTTAGAGGTAATTGCAAACTTAAATTTCTGACTGACTTAATTTTTAATCGCTTCAGGATAGTAATGCAGAAAAAATAAAAAGTGAACTGCCAGCTCAACAACCCCGATTTGTGGTAATTAGCTATGAGTTGAAAAGATTGGATGGAAGAGTTTCATACCCTATGTGCTTGCTATTTTACAGTCCTGTGGGATGTAGTCCTGAGCTGAAAATATTGTATGCTGGAAGCCGTAATAGTTTGGTGAAAGAATGCCAGTTGACAAAGGTTCTTTTTACTGACATTATTCAACTAAAATTCCGGAATAAATACTTCTTCTCCAATAGGCGAACCCGAAATTCTAAGAAGACAATTAAAAATTGCCCCATTTGCCGGAAAAGTTGCCCCATTTTCCAGAAAAGTTGCCCCATTTTCGAATTCCAATAAAAAAGCAGAAAAGTTGCCCCATTGGCCATAAAAGTTGCCCCATTGGCCGGATTTTCAAATTCACGATCTCTTATACTGTCATTACATTGTTTTACATACTAGTAGCTCTCAAAGTTTACAGCACCACTCAAAACAACAACTGACTTTATTCAACAACAATTGACAACACTTCAAAGACAACAAATTCAATAACATAAATCAGTCAATAACCAGGGCGCTTCCCTCTCTTGCCCTGCGCTTTCTTCCTTGCTTCCTCTTCTCTCCTAGCGGCACATCGGTAATTTCTTCTGGATACTCCTGCAGTCCATCTCTGCACATCATCATCAGAGAATGTTTGCAATGGTTGCGTGAATTTGAAAATACGGCCAATGGGCAACTTTTCTGCTTTTTGACTGAAATTAGAAAATGGGGAGACTTTTGTGGCAAATACGGCAACTTTTATGGTGAATGGGGCAACTTTCTGCTTTTTGATTGGAAATTCGAAAATGGGGCAACTTTTCCGGCAAATGGGGCAATTTTTATTATATTTCCAAATTCTAACGTCAGATTCATGTTCAGCATGGTCAATTTCATAAATAGCTGCTTTTTAAATAGAAGGGGGGAAAACTGATTGCATATTCGTGTTTCTGGACCCCGATTTATCCCGGGACACAGTCATCAGTTTCTATGAAAAAAATTTATTTTTGGTTTGCGTTGGTCTCCCAAAGAAAAAAGTCCAGAAAATTTCAAAAATTTTTGAATTGGCGCCTTTTGAATTTTAAAGGACTGAGAAATGTATTGGAAGGAAAGGGAATAAAAGGGCCATTAATAAGAAGATGTTGAACATAGTTTTGAACACCGGGGCCTACTGCATAAATAAACTCTGGTATGCATGCTTTTTCATGCATCCAGAGTCACTTTCGAGTGATTTGTGTCTAAGGTATGTGGGTGTGCGCATCTCAACCCCAAGCAACCAAGCCCCTAGAGGGGTTGCAGGGGCTTGGTTGGTTAGAGATGCGCGCACTCACTTACCTTAGACATGATTCCGAGAAGTACTCTTGATCAAAAAATGCATATACAGTCTACTCTCGATATAAGCAGACTCTCGATATAAGCACACATTGGAGCCAATTTGGTTGGCCAGCGAAGAAATAAGGCAAATAATACCTTCGATATAAGCACACTCGATATAAGCACACCCTCGATACAAGCACACCCTCGGCCGGTCCCAGGCCAGTAAAACTCCCTCGAAATAAGCACATCCGCTTATTATGGAATAAAACGTTAACTTTGAATAGTAAATAAGGCGTTAAAATCTTGCCACGAATATTTTCATTTCAAAAAAAGAGACCTGGTAAACGAAAAACAGAGTAAACTCACAAATTTCTTTTCAGTTATTTAACTTTTTGGTTTTTATGTGTTTGAAATAAATCTTCGATATGATGTGATTTTTTCGATACTTTTGGTCACTCTCTTTCGAAAAAAGATCACTCTCGATATAAGCACACTTTTGCCCGGTCCCCAGAGTGTGCTTATATCGAGAGTCGACTGTAGAGTCTATTTTTGCCATGGCCCAGCTGAAAAACATGGTGAGACATCCCGAATAGTCCAGAATTCACTATTTTAAGGTTGTGCCATGAAAGTGGCCCCCTTTTATTTCCTTCCCCTGCCAATACAGGCCTTCTTCCTTTAAAATTCGAAAGACGCCAATTCAATTTTTTTTTTGAAATTTTCTGGATTTTTCACCTTGAGGGACCAAGGCAAAGAAACCAAAAACTTTTTTCTTTTTTTACTTTTTCTTTTTCATAGAATCTATCTTCTGTATTCCGGATAAATCGGCGTGCCTATAGCCAGTGGTGTAACGGCACCAGGTGCTGCACTGGCTCCGGTGCGGCACCGACCCGCACCGCACTGGTCGGTGCAGTCGCGGAAAAATTTTGGGGGTCGTACCGGTGCCGACGTTCCGAGATTTACATCACTGCCTATAACTCATCAATAGAGAACTCAACAATAAACTATTTGAATAAAAAGACATTTCATCAACAGAGTTCCATCAAATAACCGTCGTAATCCATGGGGACTTTTTTTTTGAATGGGACAACCGTTATTGGAGACGGCAATGGCCCTTTGAGAGGTTCATATGCAAATCGAGCACGCTGAACGCAGATTCAGTGTTCGAATTCTGTATTTGACTAGTGATGACGTGGAAACGGATCTCACGCGCCTCTGGAATTCTCCCTATGACCGATTTTTTTCTCCAGCATGTACAATTTTAAATTTGACCACAGCAAATCTACAGTACACTTCTTGCAAGACTTTTAGATATAGAGACAAGGAAAAAATCATGCAAGGTCCTGTCTCGGCCGCAGCGTTGTCAAGCCGCAAAACCTGCTGCGAGATCCAGCCGGAATTTCGACTATATTTCGTTTTTCTAATTTACAACAAAATCTTCGTAGTTTTTTTTTTTTAATTTTCAAACCACACTTAATTGTTAGACAATCTGAATTCATACCAAAAATTTTAGAGTGCTGAGATACGAGAACTTGACGAGATCACAGAAGACTTTCTTTACGATAATTTTCTTAAAAGTTCTATAAATCACAAATCCGTCATCATAATAATTATCTACTGGTTGGTTTATTCCATTTGGCTATAACTGATTTGGTTTGCTAAAAACCTGAAAAATGCCACGAAAAACTGAAATATGCACGAAAAAACTTCAACCTAAATTTGACAAAGTTTTGTTTTGATTTTTGACATTTTTTTATTACCGGGTAGCCCTGGATCTCAGCTTTCTGATGAGCTATCAAACTCCACTGAATCATTTAAAAAATGATAGAATTTAGGGGTTTGATTGAAGTTACTTTTTGTTTTTGTTACTTCATTGAAACCCCCGAATATCTACTTTTTTTAAATAATTCGGTAGAGTTTGACAGCTTGTTGGAAAGCTGAGATTCTGGATACACGGTACTATAAAAATTTTGAAAAATAAACACAAAATATCAATTTAATATCAATTTTGCTTTTTCGTTGCATATTTCAAATTTTTAGCAAAGCAAATCAATTCATGCCATTCCATTTTTCTCTACTGTTTATTGACCAAATAAAAGATGAATAAAAACTGTAAGACATCAAAGAATTTTACGATGCCCTCCGTACAATAACTAAGATTCTTGACGCATTTCGCGAGGTGGAGAAGGTTGGCCATTTCAAAGCGCAACTCAAGAGCTACAAAACTCGTCTTTAAAAATAAGTTTTTAAAATTTCAGTGTTGAGATGCAGTCAAACCTCGATAAGCCGTCACCCCTAGGGACCGACCTTAGGGTGCCGGTTCATCGGGGTGTCGTTTCCTTAAAGTGTCGAGTACCTGGCCAAATCAAGTGTTGACAGGGTGCCGGTTTATCGAGGTGCCGGTTGATTGAGGTTCAACTGTATGATCTTTTGGAAAAAATCAATTTCTAAAAAATGACCAAATCCAAAAATTAGAAAAATTGGCTCTATATGTGTTGGCGGTCCCCCCCCCCCCCCCCCCCCAAAAAAATATGTCTTGGTCCCCCCTGTGGATTTTTTTCAAAAAAGTTATTTTTGTTTTTTATTACTTTTCAGCTTAATTCTCGCACTAAATTACTCTTTTAGTTTTTATGATGTAGTTCACCGACAATGATACGATAATACTCGTTTTAACGCTTACTAGGACATTAATTTCTCGAGGATAACAATGCCTATAATGCATGAAATGAATATATAAATCGTATTTAATAACAAGTATCGCACCAGAAATCTTTTTTTAAATTAAATGGCCTGGCAAATATAAAATTATGCAAGTAAAAAAAATTCAAACAACAGGGGGACCAAGGCGAAATTGTGTAAAAACCGAAAAAAATCAACAGGGGGGACCAAGGCATTTTTTTTTCGAGGGACCCCCACACATATAGAGCCAAAAAATTTAAATTTCCGTGATTTTTTTCAGAAAATTGATTTTTTCCAAAATGTCACATTTCAACACTGAAATTTTTAAAATTATTCTAAAAATTGAGTTTTGTAGCTCTTGAGTTGCGCTACATTACAGTAACAAGATTTTGTCGTGACGCTGAAAGTTCAAGAAGACATTTCACCACTTAAATTGATAAAAACGCTTGGCAACTTCTTAAAATGACCTACAAGTGTTTGAAGCCAAATAGTGACTTATCCAAAACAATTAAGCTTAACTTAATATGCCACTAGAGAGCTGAAGATTGTGTAACGTTAAAACGGCAAAGTTGTAAAAAAAAATAACTCGAAAATTGAAATTTTTAAAATTTTTGAGAATTCTCACATCAATTTTTAATTTCTTATTTTTCGACCAAAATAATAAACATGTGTTAGAACGACCGAAAACATCCTAAATTAAGAACCAGAAATCAGGGGCACTACTGGCACGCATCTTTAAAAAAAGGAGCTGTATTCATTACAGTGCTAAAAGCTTAGGCGCTCAATTTCAGAAGATTTATTAGCAAGAAAAGTTAAAATAGCAACTTATTTTAAAAGATGGCTCAAATTGTTTTAGCCCGTCAAATTACTGATTTACCCCGTCAAATTTGAGTTTTAGGGAAATACTGCAGTAAACTTTGCGAGAATCCGAATTTTATAGTCAAAAATGACTTGGATCGCTCAGAACCCACCCCAGAATGGCCAGAAGCCTTGAAAGTTGTTTTTTTTAGGATTCATTGAGGGGGGGGGTTTATTTTTTGCGAAAAAGGTGATTGGGCGGATCAGAATTCCAGTCCGATGGGCATTATCGCTCAGAATTCCAGCTTCGTGGTTGTTTTGAGTGGTTCAGGGTGGAATTCTGAGAGATTAATCCAATCGGACTGGAATCCTGATCTTTTTTTGCAAAAAGTTTACCCTCCGTCCCTCTGTTAAACTACCGAAAAACCAACTTTCAGAGGCTTCTGGCCACTCTAGGAAAGAATGGGAGCGATCCAAGTCATTTTTGACTATAAATTAGGATTCCCGCAAAATTCACTGCAGTATTTCACTAAAAAATTCAAAATTGAGGGGGTAAATCCGTAATTTGACGGGTGTGAAGAGTATTTTTTCTCAAAATTGATATTTGACGGGGTAAAAATAAATTTGACGGGGTAAATCAGTAATTTGACGGGGTAAAACAATTTGAACCATTTTAAAATCTACTTCTCAGTGTTAAAAATACAATCATCATTTTTCAAAAATTTTTGGTATATAGGGCAATCTTCCACTGGCTCGAAATTTTTTTCTTTGAAATCATCTTGCTCATTCCAGCCAAGTTTCTGGATTCTCTTCTCAGACCATGTTAAGCAGGAAGGAAAGCAATCTCGGAGAGGGTATTTTCGGTCTAGACAGGCATATTCTCCTTGAGTGGACACCCCAGATGGGCAATTGTCTATGAAATTGAACTTCTCGGAAAATGGTAGGGTGGGTTGCAGCAAATGTTGCTCGCAACTGTCTGAGCAACTCTCTGAGAGCATCAGCCAACAGCATTTGTAAGCTAAATTTGGAATCGTAAGCAGGCGCAAAAGTTTAGGTCATATTTTGATATTACTGATATTTTATTTAAAAGGGGAAGCCATTTAGGTTTGAAAAAGTGGCCTCGGTGGCGCAGTGCCTAAGCGTTTGTGTTTTTGGTCCAAAATGGCCGCAGGTTCGATCCCACCTGGTGGGACGCTATTTTTTTTGGCTTGTTTGAAAAGTTCTTGAGGTAATTTGGGTCGCTGATTACGAATCTGTCGTCATAGAAGTCTAATTACCTCTAAAACTGGTCGAACAAGCCAAAAAATAGCGTGCCACCACGTGGGACCGAACCTGCGGCACCATTTTGGACCAAAAAACAAATGCTTACGCACTGCGCCACGGAACCCACTTTTTAGGCCTTACAAGGAAACATATGGTAGTGACTAGTGCTGTGCACGATCGATATATCGTAACGATAATATCGTTCTATCGTTCTCGATTTCGGTCAAAAATATCGATCGCAAATATCGCTGTACCATTTTGAAAATATCGTATATCGCTATCGTCTTTTTAAAAAATATCGCCTAGTGATTTTGAGATTTTTGTTCAAAATTCGCGCAAAGTTTTCACCAAACTTTTCGGCTACGGCACAATTTCTGGTATCATTTTGCCGACTGTTGTCGCATCTATTGTCGCAAAAAGAATCATTGTATTGCTTCATTTGCGTTATTTTTGCTCGCTGTTTTGCGCTCGTTATGTTTCTCATAGATACGACTTCCATTCTTAGATGAGCCTACTTTGGAAACTCAAGCTCGACGGAGATGAACCCGGCCGATTGCTTTTCAACAAGCTCTCATCAACTGAATCAGAGTGCAATGCATGCGCAAAGAAGATACCGACGTCAAATAAGGATTACAAATTTGAAAGCGCATCTCCGGAAACATCCGCAATACAAAGAGCAACTGGCAGAGATGGAGAAAGCAGATCAAGCGAAGAAGGAGGCCATGCAAAAGGACTACAACAATTTGTGATTAAGGGAACAGGTAATGCCTATGTTTTGTTGGTACTTTTAAAGATTGCTTTTAGGCGAAGTCTCGGCTCTCGACAGAAAGATTATCCACTACGTTGCGTGCACAAACCAGCCATTGTCGATTGTGGAAGAGGACACGTTCAGAGCTTTTTTGTCGTCATCTGACAGGGAGAACCTTAAAGGTAGTTTCTTCACTTATTTGATTCGAGAGATTACATGCTGTATAAGTTCCAGGGAGAAAGCACTATACAGAATGGGCAATGCCACGGATTTATGCGGCAGTAAAAAAGGAAGTTGTTTCTCGTCTCGGCGATTGTTCGGCGCTTTCGTTTACCTCCGATATTTGGTCCGGCCCAACGAAAGCTTCATTAGTTGGTATATTTGTCAGAGGCTTGGATAAATTTATCATGCCTTTTAAAGTCTAACTGTGCATGGAATCGACTCTGATTGGAATCGTCACAAATTCGTCCTCTGTGTCCGCCATTTTCCGGGTAGTCACACGTTCGATAGGATCAGCGAAAAAGTGAAGGAAATGCTTACGGAATGGGGAATAAGTCAAGCAAGGCGCCATGTCTTTCTCAGGGATGAGGGAAGCAATATGAAGAAGGTAGTTTATTGTTGTTTTCTAACTGCTTCTGAAGATCCTTCTGTATTCAGGCCTTCGAGGAGGGCAATTACCTGCATGCTGACTGCGGAGCGCATAAACTGAATCTGGTTGTGGTCAATTCTATCTTTAAGGACGCCAGTGTGAAGGCATGCTGGAAGCATGTCGAAAACTCGTGGGGCACTTCAACCATTCCACTCTAGCCAAAGACAGATTGAAAGACGAGCAAAAGAGCGCCAGACTCCCAGAAAACAGACTACTTCAAGTATAGTATAGATCTCTGTGTCTTTTTTTGGGGTTACGGTGGTTTTTGTAGGACGAGCCGACGAGATGGAATTCAACCTTCTATATGGGCCAACGCTTGCTAGAGCAAAGAACTGCAATCGATCTATATCTGACGAGGCATGGCAAACGAAAACTGGAGTTGAGCGAAGAAAAGTGGAGGCTGTTGAACAAAGTTGTGACTGTTCTGGAACCGTTGGAGTCCGCGTCGAAGCAGATGTGCCGTGCTGATGAACCGATATCCGTTCAATTCCCGATCGCGAGGGCTCTCAAAGAGGACATGATTGCAATTGTGGATCCGGCCTTTGTTGAGATGCGTGCATCAGTAGAGAGGTTGCTTTCAAACAAGTTCAACGTTGAGATGGAGAAGTAAGGACATATGGTTTTTGTCTTGGGAGGAGTAACTGATAAAATTCAGGATTTATGGATTGGCGATTTTCTTGGATCCGAGGTTCAAAGACGCGTATGCCACAAATAAAGTCCTCTTCAATAATGTTGTCAGCACGTGGATCCAGGAGGAGTGCGAGAGAGTACCTGATGTTCTGGAAGGTACCTTTCTAATTCGTTTGAGATGGAAATTGTTTAATTGTGTGGATTGTTTAGATTCGAATACACCTCCTCCGAAGCGTAGACATGGGGACTCGTTCTTTGCTCGACATAACCACTTCTTTGGGATGATGAGGAGGGGGAAGAAAACAATTCAGCTGACGGAATGTTTGAACTAAAAGCCTACGCCAAGCAAAAGAGAATCAGCCCGGAAGAGAATCCTTTGAAATGGTGGAAGGTAAATTTGGATAGAATAAATTTGCTTCGGCAACATACCTATTTTTATCTTCTAGGAGAATGCCAAACTATATCCAGTATTATCCGTGGTTGCCCGGCGATACCTTTCAACTCCGGCTACAAGTCAGCCTAGTGAGCAACTGTTCTCGGTTGCGCGGGACATCTACGACTACAGACGATCAAGTTTGGATCCAGAAAATGCGGAGATGCTATTTTCCTCAACAAGAATCTGCGGATGTTGAATTACCAGTATTAGATGTTAATTGTTGTTTTATTGTTGTTGTGAAGTGTAGATATTAGATAGCAATAAACTGGTTTGATATTGAGGTAAATTTGAGGCGGCGCAGCAGCCGCGGAAGATTTTTCAAGCATTGTCCGCTTCTGGAGAAAAATATCGCATATCGTAACGATATATCGTTGCCAAAATTCATATCGTATCGTTATATCGATCGTTCGAAATTTAGCTCAAAAATATCGTATCGTTATATCGTTAGATGACAAATGCACAGCTCTAGTAGTGACGATGCGATTTGGAAAAACCTATAATACCATTCGATTTATTTTGAAGATTCTTTTAATCAATACCAATTCGACCTATAGCCTATCTGGTAGCCCTGAATTTCAGCTACAACATGACACGAGCAGAATACCTTTTGAAAATTTAAAAATGGCTGTTTGCGAGTGAGGATTGTTGAATTTACAGTCCACCAATGGAAACAAGGCCTCAGATGCCAAATACCCTAGGCTACAACAAAAATAAGTTATACCTGAAGTTTGGATAATAGAGCCATTGTAAAAGAACTTTCCAAACAAATTGCTGCCTTCATGGATTGAAAAGTGAGTGGCTGGGACAGTCGATTGGATTATCTTGCTGAAGGCTGTTTTTGCAGCAGTCCTGCATGGTTTCTGGGCAGCAACTTTGAACAGCTGAATATGAGGAAGGTATTATTTAGTCCGAGCTCTTTTAACACTCCAAAGGCCGAGCGGTCACTTTGCCGTTTTCGACTCAAAATTCTCGCTGATTTTTTTAAGCTTTTTTCCAGATTTTTTCAGTGTCCGAGTCACCATTAAAAAACACAATTTATGCAGGTCATTTTTTCAGATCAATTTTTGTCTTCACTGCAACAATTAATTTTTTTTGATGTCCTAAATATGCGTTCTGATGCTTTAAATGAAAGAGTAGAATGTGAGCTTTCTAATGACATATTTTTGAGGTTTTACCGTTTTTTTAAATTCTAGAGATTTGGTAAAGAAAAAAAAGTTAAGAAACAATTATGATATTTTTCAAAAGCGTTGTTCATGCTTGAATATGCAAAATAAAGTGTGATCTGGCGGTTCCGAACGGTGGAAAAAATATATTATTCAACAGAGCAGGAAAAGAAAAATATCAAAAAGTCAATGTGAAATCTCGAATTCCTGCCGAGACAAAAAATAAATTGAGTCTTTTCTCAAAGTTCAACGAACTTTTGTCTCGGCAGGAATTCGAGATTCACCTTGAGTTTTTTTATTATAAGAGCAGTTTTGTAAGCAAATTGGCCATCTTTAACACGAATCCGGCGTTAGAATTTGAAGTTTGACTAGCAAAACTCGAGTTTCAGCTTAAAGTCAGTTTTTGTTGTTTTTTACGACATCTGCTCAACACTCCATAGCGCTCTTTTTACTTGACTACAAAGCACTTTTCGGTGCATTTTTCTTCTCTGTTGAATAATATCTACTTTCCACCGTTCGGAACCGCCGATCACACTTTATTTTGCATATTCAAGCATGAACAACGCTTTTGAAAGAATGTCATAATTGTTTCTTTAGACCAGAACTCAAAAATAATCTTTTTTTTGAGCTTCTGTTTTGTTCCTTTTTTCAGCCCTCGGTTTAAATAGTCGTACCCAGGTGGTAGTCCTAAGGCGTTGACATGCAGGTAGCTGTATCCAGATGATGGTATTAAGAGTAACCCTATCCAGTGGTGGTATAAAATTTTGATAAAATTTCTATTAATGAAAACTCGATAGAACATAAATCTGGTCGGATTTAAGTTAAAACCTCGATATAACATAATTCGATACAACATAACCTCGCTATAACAAAATTTCAGCCAGTCCCTTGGTTTATGTTATAGCGAAGTTCGACTGTATCCAACTATGGCCAAAGATACAATAAACACAGCAAAATCGACAAAAAAAATCCGTCAATATTTTTCGGCGTTTTACAGGGTTATTGCTACAGTTGTTCAACGGCTAAATAGCCGCTAAAAAGCCGAAAACAGCCGGCAAAATGGGTTGGCCAGACTTGCGGACAATATTTGCGGGCGAGATTTTGCGGACCAAATTTTGCAGACGCAACATTTGCGGACGAACATTTTCGGACCGACTTTTGCGGATCAGTACTTGCGAACGAAAATTTTCGGACGCAATGTGACTGCGACTGGTGACTGCGATTGAGGTCTAGGAAATCTTGCAGAATGAGAGAGTTCTAGTTATATATATCGTCCGCGAACCCTCATCCGCAAATCTTCGTCCGCAAGATTTGATCCGCAAAAGTTGAGGCGCGAAAACTCGTCCGCAAAAATCACGTCTGGAAACACGATCCGCAAAATATCGTCCGCAAGTTTGGCCAACCAGGCAAAAATAGCCGTTCACACTTGTTTCCGCCAACTGCTTCCGCCAACTGCTTTCCGCCAACTATTTTCCGCAAAACTGATTTCCGCCAAACTAATTTCCGCAAAGCTGATTTCCGCCAACTTTTTTTTAAATAAGGGTTTTAGCGAGAATTTAGTCTATACTATTTCACTTTTCTTTCCTCTGTGTATTGCCCTCTCCATGTTGTTGTTTTTTCCATGGTTGAAAATTTGTTGACAAGCACGATATTGATTAGATTCTTTATAAAAAATGGCGTCGATCAGCAAAACGAGCAAAAGAAAAGTGCTAGAAATGTGTGATGGTTATGAAATGCGCAAAGCTGAATAATGAAGAAAAGCTGGACGAAGATCAAAAAATAAACAAGCAAATCGAAGTGGTCACATTGGAAAACATGCGCGGTATTCCTTAACTATTCAATGTTTAGGGACAGTGAAATTTTTAGAAGATACCACACAGAGCTTGACCTGAATGTCTGAGACCGAGAGAACTACTGAATGATGATGTGATTACAATTACCTTCAACTTATTGTCAACCGAAGTGATCAGAACAATAGCTTGCCAACGGTATCAAGTGCTTAATTGTATGAGGAAGAGGTATTTAAACTTTCAGGTATATGCCTTCGATACGCTTTTACTCGCAACTGGAACAGAAAGCGCCAAAGAAAGTACTTCACTGACAAATAATGTTGATCTCTATTCGACTTCGATCTTTTGCTTCTTCCGCGTCGCATTGGCCTGGTCATTGGTCACTGGTATGCTTTAGTGATTAATAACTTTTATTTTTGACGTGTACCGTTTTTTGTTTCAGGTAATCAATGTAAAGAGGGCGCATCATCTTTTATGACTCACTCCACGGGGACGGCAATCAATACTTAAAGTTGACGAAGTGAAGTTCTCTATATTGTTCTGATTTCAAAACTATTTTTGTAGGGTATTTTGCAGAAATGAAGAGGCTTCAATGATGTGATCTGATGCAATGGCTGCTTTTAGTCCGAAGGTATGCTTAATATTTTTGGGTGTGGACTAGTTGCAATTTGCAGGACATTCCAGCACATAAGAACACATTGTGAGTGTGGAGTATTTGCTTGCCGATATACCGAAAGTGTATGCCGACGTGGAAAGTTGAATTTCTCTGAGGTCGAAATGGAGAATGCTTGAACGAACATAGTCAAAGAAATTATCGCAGGGAAATTGTCATAGATTCTAACTTTCATTGCCTGTTATGTTTTCTTTATGCGTACTAGGAATGTTGATTTGTTTGAGAAATAAAATTTTACTGTAATAGGATACAAGCTGTGTTAGGTTTAATCACTGGGAAGCAGGTTTGAAGGGTGTGGCTTCATTTTTTTATTTTTGACTTTTGACCAGGTTACTGAAGAGTACGCCAAAGTTCCAAGTTTCGAACCTTGAGAATATTGGTTTCAAATCTTGTGCAGGTTAGAAACCTTGATGATCCTTGATAATCCCTGAATGAGCCTGAATTCTCATTGAAAAAACCGTTAAGTAACCTCATTCTAGCCTACTGGGAAGGTTCGACATTCATAGAAGGAAATTGCAAGGTTCGTAGAAAGTACTTGCTAGTTTCAGATTGTATCGATTTTGCATGAACATTGAAGCTTTCTATTAATAAACCTTGATCATTAGACGAATATATTATAAATTAAAAAGTTGGCGGAAATCAGCTTTGCGGAAATTAGTTTGGCGGAAATCAGTTTGGCGGAAAATAGTTGGCGGAAAGCAGTTGGCGGAAAGCAGTTGGCGGAAATAAGTGTGAACCAAATAGCCTACCAGTATAAAATCGGCTATTTTCAAAGTTTGAAATTTGAGCTGGCGCCTTTATGTTTTACTCACTAAGGTTGTCAAGAAGTTATAGTATATATGTTAAAACCACAATTTCGCTTGTTCATCTTGTGGTTTGGGCCATGGCCATCCAGAGACCATCTACAGTCCAAGTCCCAAACCACATGGGGACCAAGCGAAAACTGTGTTCTTCAAAAAAATTTTCGAGTCAAATGCGCTACAGTCAACCCTCGATTTAACGTCACCCCCTCAAGTTCGTTCCCACCTAGGGTCCGACACTTTTTTTAACCTAATTTTTGAAAGCTTTGCCAGTTGTCTTCGGTCAGTCTAATCGCAAATATCGCAAGGATTTTAATTTTGCCGACGTTTTTGTGAATAAAAACAATTTTGCCGAAAAGACCCGCGGGTACTCGATTAACGCACACTCTATTTTGAGAAAGGGGTGACGCTAAATCGAGTACCCGTGGGTCTTTTCGGCAAAATTGTTTTTATTCACAAAAACGATCGGCAAAATTAAAATCCTTGCGATATTTGCGATAGACTGACCGAAGACAACTGGCAAAAGATTTCAAAAATTAGGTTAAAAAAAGTGTCGGACCCTAGATGGGAACGAACTTGAGGGGGTGACGTTAAATCGAGGGTTGACTGTAAAGAAAATATTCGCAGGAATTCTTAATTGGCATAATATGATTTAGTTTGTCAAAAAGCTGAAATATACCACCAAAAGATTATTTCTGCCACCAAACAAATTATTTAGTCTTTTCTGTCCACGACCAACCAAATTTCGCATAATTTTTCAAGAATTCGAATTTTTTAGCCTGAAAAGGACTTGGATTGGTCAGAATCCACCCCGGCATGGCCAGAAGCCCCTGAAAGTTGGTTTTTGGGGGTTTACTGAAGGTACACTAAAGCTAAAATACATAGCTGCAAGTCTGTTTACAAAATTGGGTCAGAAGATTTGACGAAATGTTTATGTTTGATTGATTGGTGTTCTTTATGCGAAATAAAGCTTGATTGTATTAAAAATTTTGAATTTTCCAATGTAAAGCATTGAATTTTTTTATAAATAGCCGATTTTTGGATATTTTCGGCTATTTAGCCGGCTATAAGCCGGCTAAATAGCCGAAAAATTAGTAGCCGGCTATTCCACATTTCTAGCTATTACCGAGAATTCTGCCGAATTGGGATAAAAAAGAGTCAGCGCCAGCTTGTTCAAACTTAAAAGGCGTTAGATATCAGGGCTCAACTGTAGTTTTTCAAACTTGAATTTTGAACATGTGTCTTTGCAGATCAACTCAGTTGTTGTTTTGAAATTGGAGCTACTGCAATGGGCAAAGCTTTCTTCTGTTGCAAAAAGGCTTTTTGCCACAAATCGGCTTTTTTCGCTGCAAAAAATATTCTTCGCGGCATAAAAAAGCCGATTGCAGCAAGAAAAAGTCTTTTTGCAGGCAGAAAAAAACTTTGTCCGACTAGAATATACCCTTCCAAAAAGCGCTACTGGAATATATAATGGCTTTAACTGATTTGGTTCGCTAAAAACCTGAAAAATGCCACGAAAAAACTGAAATATGCCACGAAAAAACTTCACCTTAATTTGACAAGTTTTTGTTTTGATTTTTTGACATTTTTTTATTACCGGGTAGCCTGGATCTCAGCTTTCTGATGAGCTATCAAACTCCTGAATCATTTAAAAAATCATAGAATTTAGAGGTTTGATTGAAGTACTTTTTTGTTTTGTTACTTCATTGAAAGCCCCGAATATCTACTTTTTAAATATAATTCGGTAGAGTTTGATAGCTTGTTGGAAAGCTGAGATTCTGGGATACACGGTACTATAAAAATTGAAAAATAAACACAAAATATCAATTTAAGGGGCAAGCCCGTGCGTTAAGGCGCGAACCAGCATTTTTTTTCGAATTTTTTTCGAGTCGTCCATTTTTCACTCGTTCTGCGTCAAATCTGATATAGATACCTTATACTGCTTTTTAAAACTAGACAGAAAACTTAAAAATCTAAACGACAACGAATGTAAAATTTAAAGAAAAGAACTGCTGGTTGGCGCCTTTTCTCCCCATCGGGCACGATCATGCCCTTTAATATCAATTTTGCTATTTCGTGGCATATTTCAGGTTTTTAGCAAACCGAATAAATTTACCGTATTCCTGTAATAAGGCGCACCCTCTAATAAGGCGGCACCCCAACTTTGGGTCTATATCTCGAAGCAGAGTAAATATTGTGGTTATCTGTTTGATGCGTTTTCTTAACTCCCACGAGCTCTACCCGATTCTAATTTTTAGATTTTGGTTGAGCACCCAAAATCTCGAATTGAATTCGAAAATTTCGGATTTCAGGGTTTGAAAAATAAGGCGGCATGCCGCTTTATTACAGGAAATACGGTATGCATATAAATCACCCAATAATTTGGCTTAGGTTTAGGCCCGTAGGCTTAAGTAAAGGCCCAGGGCCTAGTCATTACTAACAAAGGCTTTTGTACAACTTTTTTTTAAAAATGGAGGTTTCATGTACCATCCAAAATTCTTGGATATTGTAGCAAGGTCAAAATTGTTTATAATATCAAAAATTAAAATTTGGGAATTTTGTAACCAACCGCTATGAATGAATGAGCCGCAATAAAACGTGATCCGAGAACTTCTGAGAATTTAAGCAGTAGCAAAGTTATTAGCTGAATATAAATCATATTTGTTGGAAAAAAACATCAACTGATGTTTGTTGTTGGAATAAATAATCAAAAAACTTCATGGCAAAAAATGTGGTTTTCCCATCATTTTCTTTATTCTTTGTGTGGTCTGCAACCATAATGTGATTTTATGCCATCATCAATGTTCTTATAGTTGACAATAACATTTAATGGTTTGGGAAAATATTTAGAACGAGAAAATAACACATCGAACGATTAAACTTCAGGTTTAGTGCTATCAAGAAGAAGAACTTAAAAGGTAACTGTATGACTTTATAAATTATCATCCTCGAAAGTGACAAATTTTATTTACCGTATTCTTTTAATCGAACTACGCAGGTGGCCCACCGGTAGCTTTATTTTTTGGATGCCGGAAAATTGAGAAAATTTGGGTCGATCTTGAGATTTTTGAGTGAAAATCCGTATCGAAAAAGCTGGATCGGTAGAGCTCTTGGGAGTTAAACAGGTTTGCAAAATATCACTCTGCCTCGAGATACAGCCTCGAAGCTCTATAGGAGGGGTGGCTCTATTAGAGGGAACACGGTATTTAAAAATGCTTCAAAAGCTAACAAAAAGTTCAGGGCTAGACTCCTTTTTATGTCCTCCTCCCAAAAGCACCCAAAACATGTTTTTCCCTGTTTAGCATCAGAAACGCATGAAAACATGTTTTTAGGTGACAGCCGACCATTTTTAGAAAAAAAAAGTTTGACCATGATTTGATTTTTTGACATAGTTTTTTGGTAGGCCCAAATAGTTTGGGCCTACCGCATAAATAAACTCTGGTATGCATGCTTTTTCATGCATCCAGAGTCACTTTCGAGTGATTTGTGTCTAAGGTATGTGGTGTGCGCATCTCAACCCAAGCCAAGCCCTGCGCCCCCGAAGGGGCGCAGGGGCTTGTTGGTTAGAGATGCGCGACACACTTAGCTTAGACATAATTCCGAGCAGGACCTTGATCATAAAATGCATATGGAGACTCTTTTGCCTAGCTCCAGTGACAAAACGAGTTATAACCTTGGTCCCCAAGGCAAAAAGTCGAATTTTGGTCAAAATTTTTTTCCAAAAATTAACTTTTTTTGAGGTCAGAAATGCCCGAAAACACCTTTTATCGTTTTCAGCGCATAAGAATTACTAAGAAATGGTTAAACCTGATTTTGAAAAAAAAATTGTTGGGGGGGGGAGGGTATTCGCTACTAGGGTCAAATTTTTTTTATCTGTATGATAGCTCAAATGAAACCCCAGAAGCTTGCTACATTTTGACACTAAACGTAAAATAAAAGATAAAAAAATAAGGTCTGCTGCAGTGGTAGTCGAACCTGTGACCTAGGGCGATGCATATATAAAGTACCCCCCTCCCCCCCTTTAATTATTTCTTGCCCCTTTCTCGAATTTCAAATAAAAAAACTGAAATCTTGCACCTTTTTCTGAAATTTCGCCCTTTTTAATTGAAAATCGGGTAAATTTCTCCGATTTAGCGCCTTCGATGAAAAATCGGAGGAATTTACGAAGGTTGGGCATTTCAAAATGGGTCAATTATGAATCGGACCTACAGGGTGTCCAAAAAAAAAACGCTACACTTTAAGAGGACGCTAGACTCTTTTATATATACATTTATTTAATTTTATGTCATTTTGTAGCCCGGAAAATTTTCTATCTAATAGTATGAAAAAATTTCATTGCTGAAAAAAAATCATCGATAAATTAATAAAACAAATATAAAAACTTTAATTTCAAATGCCCGAATTCTCAGTTTTTGTTAAGTTAAGAGTTTGATTTGGACTGATTTGGTTTGCAAAAAAGCTGAAATGTGCCACGAAAAAACCAAAATTTTCATATGTGACTTTTTCTCTAATTGTTGTGCTAATTTTTTGAAATTTTTTGGAAGACAATTAAAATTGCCCCATTTGCCGGAAAAGTTGCCCCATTTTCCAGAAAAGTTGCCCCATTGGCCAGAAAAGTTGCCCCATTTGCCACAAAAGTTGCCCCATTGACATCACTGACTTTATTCAACAACATTGACAACACTTCAAAGACAACAATTCAATAACATAAATCAGTCAATAATGGTCGCACCGATACGAGAGACGCTTTCTTTGTCATTATCGCGATTGTCTTGACTGAAACTGATGGTCATATTGGATGACATGACAGAAAAACACCCAAATAAACTATCATTCTCAGCTCGACCACATGCATCATTCTGCTCACACACAGCTTAAATCCTTCTCATCATCGCAGCACTTTTTTGGTTCCAATCGCGCGTCATAGCTTCGTTTCCTAAAGACAGAAAAAAGTATGTGCAAATATGTGACGATGCGACAATGAGGTAAACGACGACAAAACAAAAAACGAAACGAACAGTAAACAAATGGCAAAACAACATGAAATGTCCAAATGGGGCAACTTTTCTGGCCAATGGGGCAACTTTTCTGTTTTCGACTGGAAATTAGAAAATGGGGACTTTTGTGGCAATGGGGCAACTTTTATGGTAAATGGGGCAACTTTTACTGCTTTTTTGATTGGATTCGAAAATGGGGCAACTTTTTCTGGAAAAGGGGCAACTTTTCCGGCAAATGGGGCAATTTTATTATATTTCCAAATTTTTTAGTATCGTGTAGCCCAGAATCTCAGTTTCTAGCAAGCTATGAACTGACCAAATAGAGTTTCAAAAATTAGAGGAAAAAATATTGGGTTGCATTTTTGAAACCCACCCCCCCCCCCCCCCGGTCGGATGGAGAGATAACCTCATATTCGTGTTTCTCGACCGCGATTTCGTGAGAAAGCCCGTGCTTTTTTGATGCTGAGAAAAAATTCGAGCCTAGGGCTGATCAATGGGTAATTACCCGTAATTACCCATGCAAATTACCCACTGCATGAAAGGTAATTAAAAATACGAAAATTACAGAAGATATAGTTAGCTTGTGATGTTTATTATTTACTTCGATAGTGTTTCAAACTCCAAAAGTGGTTTTTTTTTTGGGAAATTTAGGTTTTTTTCATGAAATGGTGGAAAAATGCTGGATTTGTTGCTTTTTCGCATCTCAAGTTGAAATCATTCTAACACATATTTTTCGAGTTTGGACTCTGCCAGGTCATCATTTTAACGAGAAACAACAAAAAATATTCAACTAGCTAAAAAACCCAGGTTACCACCTTTCGAGTTTTTAGCTTGTACTTGACTATTGCTGGTACATATTATAACTGTTCCCCCTTTGAAATTGGCTCAACCAGTACCCATTACTTGCTTCCCCGGATTGTAAACCTAATATAGTTGACTAATGCATTCGTGGGCAAAATAAGAGTCAAAATTCACAAAGAGAACATGCTAACGAATTTTTTTGAACAAGCTGTTTTCCGGTAGTTCATTGCCAAATAAAGACCGCCGTTGGGCCTGCGGGATTAAAACTCGATGCAGTAAGCATGTTCGCATGGTAAATGACTATAGAGAAGTACTTCTCGTATTCGTTCGTAATACCCGTGTTTTGGAATTATGAGTTATCAACCAAATCTTAATTACCTGTGTAATTATACAGCTCTATTCGAGGTTATGGATAAAATTCCGCCGCGAAAATTCCGCAACATAAATTCCGCCAACATAAATTCCGCCAACATAAATTCCGCCAACGTAATTCCGCACATAAATTCCGAACATAAATTCCGCACCTCCTTTCGCGAAAAAATTTCAAATACACTGTCGATTTGTCCTTCTGTTCGGGTGAATTATATTGTTGAATTTGTTAGCCCTCGACTTTTTCTTTTGTTAGAAAGATTTTGTGTGTTTTGCTCTATTTATTTTTTTTTCTGAATTCGCAATGGAAATCAAAACAAACAAAGGAAATTCTATGCCGCTTTGTGACGGGTTCCTGATGTGCAAGGAAAAGCTCTCCATTGTAGCCAAGGCATAAAGCCTCCTCCCTGAAATTTTTTATTTCTTATACACTCCGTATCATAAGTATAGACGCACCCATTTTTGTGATATTTTAGCGATTTTTGACTAAAAGTGAGAAATGGTTTAATATAACGAGATAAATTTAGGCGAAAAAACATGTTCTGGCCAAAAACCAAGTTAGAAAGCGCAAGAAAATAATTTGCAGTTGTAAACATTGAAATCAGACGTATCATAAGTATAGACGCAGTTCGGTTTGTAATGCGCCGCTCGATGTTTTCATTTATTTTGAAGCAGATATCATCTTACTTCTGGTTCGACTATGTCTCGGCTACAATTTGGTAGGTCAAACTTATTTTTTGATCATTCTAAGAAAAGTTATGACCATCAACATGAAAACGTCGATTCCTAGTCAAAATAAAGGAAAATCTAAAGAAAATTACTGTTTAGTCACATAAATTATAGCTTTTTCAAAAAATGAAAAGATGAAATTCATTGCATGATTCGAAAGCTCTTTGATTTCTCTACATAATGACATCTTGACTGTTGTTTTATAAAAATACAGGGCTAAGAAACGGACGGTTGAAGTTAAGAAAGTAAAAACCCAAATGTCTAGAGGGCAAAATGTCGCGGACCCTGCTGACCTAATAATTAATAATGATTCTCACTCAAGCATAACATTTATTCAACCGGCCAAAATATCATAAGCAAACGTCCTTTGCATCTACTGACCTTGTCCTTACATTGCCAAAGTTGTCGAAGACCATCTCTGCTGACCTTGTCCTTGCACATCAGGAACCCGTCACAAAGCGGGATAGAATTTCCGCCGCTATTCCATTGTACCCCCCCCCAAAAAAGCTATCCAGTGTACCCACACCCCCCAAAAATAATGACCTATTCCATTGTACCTCCCCCCCAAACCAACTTTTTTTATATGCACTCAAAACCATTTTTTTGTAATAATTTGCCATAAAAGGACAGAAAAGCCATTTAAATAGGGTTCAAGGGCTGTATTGGGAGGGGAGGGAAGGGAATAACAAGGGGCCACTTTTTTTGGCTGCTTTACCATGTTTTTCAACTCGGGCCGTGGCAAAAACAGCTCTATATGCATTTTATGATCAAGAGTACTTCTCGGAGTCATGTCTAACGTAAGTGGCTGCTGCTGATCGGCTTGTTCCACGGAAAGTAGTTATACTTTGCCTGCACCACAAGTTTCTGGGTTTGTAAGTGCCCTTAGACGCTTAGAGAATTAATACTCCAATGATCTCAACCATCTCGAAAAGTGGCCCCTGTATTTCCCTTCCCCTCCCAATACAGCCCGTAACCCGTTTAAAATTGCTTTTCTGTCCTCTTATGGCGAAATTATTGTATAAAAATGATTTTTGACCATCTTTAAAAAAGTCGGTTTGGGGGGGGGGGGGGGGGTTTATAACAGTAGCGCCCAGAAATAATTTTAACCAAGAAAAATTGGCTTGAGTTCAGAATCCCCTCCCACGGGAGTGATCAGGTGGAGGAGATAACTCTCAATTCGTGTTTCTCGGCCCCGATTCATGAAAAAGCAGCGCGTTTTTTTTTTTTGAGAAAAATAATTTTTCGAACCACAGGGATATCATGGTTTTTAGTCAAAATTTGAAAATTTTAATTGACGCCTTAGTTTTGAATACTGGGGCTACCGCATAAATAAACTCTGGTATGCATGCTTTTTCATGCATCCAGAGGCTGGGGGAAACTTGCCAAAAACGAAATTTGCCAAATACAAATTGCCAAACGAAATTTGCCGAAACGAAATTTGGCCAACGAACCAACAGGGGGGACAAGGTCGTTTTTACGTTTTTTTCGAAATTTTTCGAAACTGTGTCCTAAACCACCTAAAACCACCCCAAACACCAAAACCTCCTAAAACAGCAAAAACCACCCAAATCACACTAAACAACTCAAAAACCCCAAACCACCCCAACCATCCAAAATACACTAAACAAAATTTTGCGGGAATTTGAATTTTTAGTCTGAACCAACCAACCAAGTGGTACCACCATGGTCGTCCACTTGGATCGAATTTTTTTTACGTTTTTGGCTCTAAAACCAGTTTTCTAGACTAATTCGTGCACGCTTAACATGGTTTGACAGTGGCAAAATGCCCGTTTTCTCAGTTATTTTTTGGGTTTTGGCAATAATTGATTTTACCAAAATCAATTATTCCCCAAAACTCAAAAATTTCTTATAAAACGTGATTTTACCACTGTCAAACATGTTCAGCGTGCACGAATAAGTCCAGAAATAGTTGGAATCCAAAAAACGTAAAAAAAATCGATCCAAGTCGACGACCACTTGGTTTGGTTGGTTCAGACTAAAAATTTAAATTAAATTTATAAATTTTATTTTTGTTTGGTGAAGTTTTGAATGGTTTCTGGTGGTTTTGGTGTTCTGGGTGGTTTTGGTGTGATTTTGGGTGGTTTTGGGTGATTTTGGATGGTTTTCGCTGGTTTGGGGTGATTTTAGGTGGTTAGGACAGTTAGGACAACAATTTCGAAAATTTTGAAAAAAACGTAAAACAGCCTTGGTCCCTGTTGGTTCGTTGGCCAAATTTCGTTTCGGCAAATTTCGTATTGGCATATTTCGTTTTGGCGCATTTCGATTTGGCAAATTTCGTTTTGGCAAATTTCGTTTCGGCAAATTTCGTTTTGGCAAAACATACGTTTGGAAAATTTCGTTTTTTGGTAGTTTCCCCTTCCATCCAGAGTCACTTTCGAGTGATTTGTATCTAAGGTATATGAGTGTGCGCATCTCAACCCAAGCAAGCAAGCCCTGGTTTTTAGGCTTAGGAATTAGGATTAGCCCTTGGGCTAGGCTTCGGGCCTTAGGCATCAGGCTCAGCGACATTTCACCACTTTTCGAAAAAAAAAAGTATGGTTTTTAGGGTACTGAAAAATTATTAGGGGGGGGGAGTTTGAGGGCGTATATTACAGTAGCGTCACAAACCCATGTAATAATAGAGTTTTAGTTCTGTACCAAAAATGCCTGAAGTGTGACTCAGAAAAGATGTTGCTGATGAATGGAGGAGCAAGTTCTCCTGAATTAGAGGTCAACTTGCTCCAAAGACACCACAAAATAGTGCCTCCTTCACTCACGCTACTCGCCATGAACAGCCCTCTGACTGTTGGAGTTTGATCAATAGGGTAGATCCAGAGACAGGAAGTCTCTGGTTTCTCCACCCAAGAATCAAGTGCTGAAAGATGCTGTTATCAAAGTAACAACAAGGCAAGACTAGGTGGTGGTAAAAGGTGTGAGGATAATCACAAAAGTGCAAGCAGTGGTCTGCCAATGGCTTTTGCACAAAATCCAAGTAAGCAGAGAGCAGAGATTTAGATTGTGTGCCAAGTCTTGTAAATTGTGCTAGTAAGTTGGGTATTTAGGTTACCAAAACTGTCTTTTTTCTACTGTCAGAGTGAATATTGTTTACATGTCTGTATTTAATTGTGTTGCATGTTATTGTGTCATCATTTGCAAGATAAAATTGGATAAAAAGACGTAAAAAACTTTATCAATATAGTGATTCTCCTATGTTTGAATATGGTACATGTAGTGTTATTATTTTTAAATTATCCACCAGTGGCGTAGGCAGAAATTTCCGACAGGGGGAGGGTCACCAGTATTTTTAGGCCTTTTACCTACACCGTTTGAAAGGGGATAAAAAAGCCCGTTTACGGTGATCAAATCCTGTTATTTTGAGAGTAGTCATGATTTCGAACATGTAATTTTAAAAAGCCAGATCTTGTAAATTTGCTTTATTGATTGATATGATTTGTAAATAAAGGACCATGAACTTGATAAGCACAGCAATTTGGAAATTTGAATTCGCGCGGGACAACCCTAATTTTGTCGATAATGTTTTTGAATTATTTTTTTGTGTTCATTGACAATTCGAATTTCATTTATGAGTGAATTTTAACACAGACTCATGTAAGTAGTTATGGTGCAGTGTACCGTATTTTCTCTAATGAGGCCCGGGGCGCTTATTAGAGAGTGGCAATTTTTCAAACTTTAAGTGGTCTGAAACTTCGG
Organism: Ditylenchus dipsaci; assembly: GCA_004194705.1. Taxonomy (NCBI): domain Eukaryota; kingdom Metazoa; phylum Nematoda; class Chromadorea; order Rhabditida; family Anguinidae; genus Ditylenchus; species Ditylenchus dipsaci. The sequence continues at coordinate 257,002 of SADC01000020.1, read as the reverse complement.
TTTTCATTAACTTTTTGAGCTCTGTAAAAGTGCTGTTAGATTTTTTAAATCCCTCGCAGGAACTTTTTACA